>OX328131.1:53784777-54239777 GCA_946811695.1 Gonocerus acuteangulatus
TTCCTCCTCTTCGTTTTCGAGAAAATCGGAAAAAACGTTTTTGTCATTATTATTTTGACAAATCCCGATTTATCGCTTAAACGAAGCTTTTTTTTTTTTTTTTACGGCGCATCGACATCTAGGCCAGAAGCGTTGTACGGAAAAACATCTCAATACAAAAGTTGTACCTTATGAAATTATCATTAAGATGAGATCATTAAGTTGAGCGTCTTAGCTTGAGATAATCGTGTTTGAATATCAAATTCTCCGATGGGTTATTCAAACTCTACTACATATCTCGTAATATTATTATTCACCCTAAGAAGTTGAACTTGGTATCATATTAAAGATAATTGAATAAGCTACAGCTTTGGTATTAAGGTGTTTTTTCGTGTAACGCTTTGTTGTGAAGAGAAAATCGCCAAAGGGCTTTTTGACTTTTTTCAATTCCCCATCGATATACGAAGTCTGACGGTTAACCCAGAGGGAACAATCGAAAGAAACTAGAACAAATAATATATATATATATATATATATATATATATATATATATATATATATATATACATATATATATATATATATATATATATATATATATCAGCTCGCTCTCTTAAGATCCGATTTTCATGAAATTTTAAAGGTAGCAGAATCGGTATACCGAAACACTGATTTATGGGCGAAATTCGCTTGGCAAAAACCGTAGCACTTACGGCTTTTCGTTTTTAGCCCTCCATATACACTGTTTATAGATTCTATAACACTGGAAAACGAATAAAACTATTTCCAAGGCTATATCTCTAACCGTTTTTGAGAAAACTAGATATCCAACTGATAAGGATGTGAATGTAACCGCGCTAAAATGACGCTGTTCCTGTGAGTCGCACTTTTTGTCACTTTTGGGGAAGTTCTCCGCGCATAAACACGTCCTTTGCAGTTCATTATCTCTCATTTTCCGTGTATTTCTATATAGTGAAAATACGCTCATATGACGCGGCTATTGCGTTATCCCTCATTATCATATGCTATCCCTCCTAACCCCTTCGAGATATTTGTCGACGCCATTGCAATTCTCTCCGCACACTAAGACCTTCCACCCCGCAATTCGTTTTCCCTTTTCCACTCCATCTGGTCTCCCTTCCCGGAACCCAGCAAAAAAAAAATATGAGAAATGAGACTAATGCATGAATGAGCCCATTAAATGTAAAAAATTGCCCGTTTAAATTAGCTGCCCCGAATGAAAAGGGAGAGATTTGCGGTAGAATGCAAACCCTATGGGGTCCAGACCGTATTATGAGGGAGGTCTATAGAACCCCCATAATGGCGGGATAACATTAACCAAATGTGTCACGCATAAATTTAATAAACTTTACAGAAATTCCCTAACTATTTACATAAGATTAATGGCAGAAGAATAAGCAGTCTGAAGTTCTGTGCAAAAAGAATCCTACATTTTGCAGTTATGCATTTCAAGCCCGTTTGTACTAGTGAATTTAGAAAGGCTTCGAAAGGTCACCTTTCACTTACCACGATTTCCTAACAGTTTTCGAGATATTTAAGAAAATTTACGAAGAACCCAGAAGTTTTTATGTCTATTAATAAAATACATTCTCAGAGGCTCAAAAATAGTCAGATTTTAATTAAATTTGGTACAAAAATCTGACGTCTACTTTGAAAGATCAAGATCGTTAACCAGCAGAATCCGTCCACGGTTTTTTGAGCGAACTTTACGCGGAATACATCGTACCGCATACGTTTTCGAATTAATATGCTTGCGAGTACTCTTTTAATAATTTCATTAAATCAAGGAAAAGAATGAAACCATTTTGAAGGCGATATCTGCAACCGTTTTCAAGAAAAGTAGATGAAAAAAAGCTTTCAAACTAATTTTTGGTTTGGGGGAACTAAGATATTTAATTTTTGTAGCATTTTTGGAGTTAAGGAAGTAACTTTAAAAAAAAAAAAAATTAATAATAGACATGGAAAGTTTTGGGATCTTGGTATATTAGCTTAAATATCTGGATAACTGTTAGAAAATCGTGGTAAGTGGAATGTAACCATTCCAAGTCTAAATACTCTACAAAAATCGTGGTAAGTGGAATGTAACCATTCCAAGTCTAAATACTCTACAAAAATCGTGGTAAGTGGAATGTAACCATTCCAAGTCTAAATACTCTACAAAAATCGTGGTAAGTGGAATGTAACCATTCCAAGTCTAAATACTCTACAAAAATCGTGGTAAGTGGAATGTAACCATTCCAAGTCTAAATACTCTACAAAAAAAGGCTCGGGATGATTTTAGAAGGAGTGATGTCAATCGGAAAAATAAGTGCTTGAAACTTAAAAAGTCCGACTCGCAGGAACTGCATCATCTTAGCGCGGTTCCGTTCTTATCCCTAGTCTAATTTGGAAAGATTAAAATAGAATCAGTTATTATATTGGTTTCACCAGTCTTGAAAGGTCTTGATTTATGATGTTACCTGTATGGGGAGGCATTTGGAAAGCCTTAGGATCTCTCTCTTTGAACGCAAACGAATACATTATCCGACTATAAACAATTAAAAAATTGTTTAATTTTTAGGGGGGTTCCTCCCTATGGGGGAGGGAGGACCGCGCTAAAAGTGGTCGTTGAACGGGTTTTTGTATCTGTTTTAACTCAGTTTTTAATTGTTTTGTTTTTATTATTATTATTATTAAATTTAATTTAACAATAACAATAAAGCGAGTATTTCAGTAAAACAAGATAACAAAATGAGAAAAAATTTCTAGAGCGAACGCTGAAAAGGTGGGGAGAGTCATTTTCGCTTATAGAATTGTCAATTTTCAGTTTCGGCGCCTTAAATCTTCCTTCTCTTTGAGATTTTTTTTTCACGTATTATCAGAACTTACCATTTACTGCTTCTTTCCTTTACTAATGTGGACACTAGGGATATGAACCAAAACGCATTAAGATGACGCAATTCCTGCAAGTCGGACTTTTTTATAGTATGGTAGTAAAAACAATGTATAATACCAAATGTGGTCTCCCATCCAAATAGAATAACACGCAAGGTTATATGGGTTATTAATAGGAATTGTATAACTATCATAGCTGAATCTATAATCATAGCTATTATCATATCAATGTTTCGTGTGGCGATACTGACAACTTAAAGGATCGGGCGTTTTGAAACCGGTTCACATTCGACTCTATCCTTGGTGACAGCTGTTCCTTATTGGTGATAGCTGTTCTTGATTTTCTTCATTTTTGTGAAAATATTATGTTAACAATAATTGTAATTATTTCCAATATTTTCTTCAGTCATCTTACCTCCTTGATTCCGAACTGTCTCCGTCTCTTAATCACAGCAAAAAGTGTGTGTACCTAGTGTGGGAAGGATGAGATAGCACCATTATCGCGTGAAATTCAAGAATATGTTTAGAATGGCTCCTTCTCGCTAAAGCACATTTATCGGTTTTGACTTACAATTAGAAATCAGAAAACAAATTAGCGTCAAGTAAATGTTTTTCTAAAACAACGTGGTACCATTTTAAACCATAGTAAAAAAGACAACTTTTGAGTCGAAGGCAAAGCTCTAAGTCTACAAATAGCTGAAGAAGAAAATATTGAATAATTTAAGAAAACACTAATACCAATATCTCACATCTATAAGGCTTTTAGTATAGCTCTTAATTTAATTTACAAGGCAATTAATTTTTCTTTTTTTACGGCGCATCTACATCTAGGCCATTAGCGCCGACATCCAGGTTGCAGTGAGGAACTTTCCCAGCGAGCCGTGAGATGAGAAGATTCCTGCCGCCGCACAGTGGGACGAATGAGCAATCCAGGAGGAAAAAATTCTGTATTACTTAAGAAGACACGGCAACTAGATTCAAATGAACAATAACAACTTAAGATGAACTTATAAAATGTTTTAAGGCACTTTGCGATCAATGCGTTGTAAATACACATATCAACAAGCCAGCAGCTACATCTTTGTCTTTGTTAAACAATATGCTTGAAATAATGACACTCAACTGACCTGATCCAGGCATGTAAAGGCAATGTATCAAATTTATAATATTCCTATAGAGCGGTTCCTCCCTCCCCATATGGGGAGAAGCACCGCTTATAAGGTTGACCTCATGACACTATCCAGAAATGGCAACTAGAAAGTTTTACGTTTTAGAACCTATAGAACTAAACTAAAACATAATGGTGGTTCAAATATATATATATATATATATATATATATATATATATATATATATATAGAGAGAGAGAGAGAGAGAGATATTTTCTACATGTTTTAATTTTATCTATACTATGATATTTAAAGTTTATCTATACTATGATATTTTTCTAGCTTCAATATAAGTATGCTTTGTTAATTTGTAGTCTCTAATCAAAGCAAGGGCCTCTTCGTTAGAAAAAATACACATATGATTAGTTTCACTAAATCATTATTTTCATTTGAGTTGCAAATTCTGAGGGATATTGAACTATTTCTCTGATAAGATTTAGGATCGGATCTTCACCGAATTCCTAACAGATACTTCTATGGCGAATGCTAATTCTTCCGTACTACGTGACTTCATAATAACTTCGTCGTCGGATCATTTAACAGGACAGTCGTCGAATCGTTTAACAGGACAGCCGAAATCGACAAACAAGTAGATGTCAAAATGTCTTGAAACAATTATTCGAACATGAACAAACTGTCTAGCCAATCATTATTTTCAAATATAAATCCGTCCGGATATCTTCCAGCCTCGTGCCATTTCATTTTCATTTTCGTATTTTTTTTATTTTAAATGAGTCTTTAATGTAGCTGAAAACGTTGGAATAATATTTACCATCTCAAACGTTTCCAAATATGGCAATATATATTGAATCTACATCCTTTCAATTTCACCAAATACTAAATAGCTTCCCACGCGGAAATGGAATTTATTTTCCACAAAACACACAAGCAGACGAAAGCAGCTGAATGTTTCAATTTTCTCTCATATACCTTCTAAGTAACCTGTACCATAAATTTCACAGAGGTACTTTTTAGTAAAAGTCCTTTTAAGTTTTAAAAATGCCTTATTTTAAAGCATGTTAAAAAAAATACATAACTATTAACTAATTATTTGGAGAATCACTTGGTTGAATAACAGTGGTATATATTCACTGATAAAAAATTAATAATGAAAAAAATATCAGTACGATGATGTACGGAGCTCAATTGAAAGACTGTATAGTTTAAACTAAATGTAACCCGTCGAATCAAATACTATTTACAGCGTTGTGTTTACTTTGCAATTCGCCTGCTAAAATCAAAACAACCTCTAATACGGCTCCAGGAACCCTTTACACTAAATACAACAGTTTCATCAATTTCGAGCATGAATTTTTTCCACTTGTCCCACTGTGCGCCGGTGGGGAACCCACCATCTCCCGCTTATGAATCCAAGGCGCTAGCCACTAGACCACGAGATGGTAATATTTCAATAGCGGGCGTTTCTACGGGAAATTTAATGTAGATTGTAAAAATGTTGAAAGTTTAATCAGAAGACACAGTTTTTCATAGTAAAAACCACTTTTGACAATAGACAAAAGTTTGAGTAGCTTTGCTACATGTTGAGATAGAACAGCCATTTCTGTATCACTGAACTACAAATGACGGGCAGAATAAACTCTAAAAACTCATGAAATCGTAATGAGGGACTACCCTGTATGTGAATATATATATATATATATATATATATATATATATATATATATATATATATATATATATACACATATATAAATCACGTGTCTCTCTGTCAGTTTGTTCCTTATACCAATCCACACCGTTAGACCGATTTTCACCAAACTTAGCACACAGGTAGATCGTGATCCGGGGAGCCTCGTAGGCTAGGTCAAAAACGTCTACCAGCTGTCTGTCTGTATGTTTGTTCCTTATAAAAATCCATAACGTTTGACCGATTTTGACCAAACTTGGCACACAGGTAGGTCTTGATCAGGGGAGTGTATTAAAATAGTCTAGGCCTCACAGTTCGGAGGTCAAGGATTCGAAACTGTGAACCCGAACAGTTACAGATTTGCGTTATTAGATTTTAATATTAATTATTTAGTTTCTAATTTATTTTTGCTTCATTACTTTCTAGATGAAGAAAGTAGGTGCAGCATGGCAGTTCGGGTAACATCGTATGTATGTATACATATATATATATATATATATATATACAAAGCTCTAAGTCTACAAATAGCTGAAGAAGAAAATATTGAATAATTTAAGAAAACACTAATACCAATATCTCACATCTATAAGGCTTTTAGTATAGCTCTTAATTTAATTTACAAGGCAATTAATTTTTCTTTTTTTACGGCGCATCTACATCTAGGCCATTAGCGCCGACATCCAGGTTGCAGTGAGGAACTTTCCCAGCGAGCCGTGAGATGAGAAGATTCCTGCCGCCGCACAGTGGGACGAATGAGCAATCCAGGAGGAAAAAATTCTGTATTACTTAAGAAGACACGGCAACTAGATTCAAATGAACAATAACAACTTAAGATGAACTTATAAAATGTTTTAAGGCACTTTGCGATCAATGCGTTGTAAATACACATATCAACAAGCCAGCAGCTACATCTTTGTCTTTGTTAAACAATATGCTTGAAATAATGACACTCAACTGACCTGATCCAGGCATGTAAAGGCAATGTATCAAATTTATAATATTCCTATAGAGCGGTTCCTCCCTCCCCATATGGGGAGAAGCACCGCTTATAAGGTTGACCTCATGACACTATCCAGAAATGGCAACTAAAAAGTTTTACGTTTTAGAACCTATAGAACTAAACTAAAACATAATGGTGGTTCAAATATATATATATATATATATATATATATATATATATATATATATATATAGAGAGAGAGAGAGAGAGAGAGATATTTTCTACATGTTTTAATTTTATCTATACTATGATATTTAAAGTTTATCTATACTATGATATTTTTCTAGCTTCAATATAAGTATGCTTTGTTAATTTGTAGTCTCTAATCAAAGCAAGGGCCTCTTCGTTAGAAAAAATACACATATGATTAGTTTCACTAAATCATTATTTTCATTTGAGTTGCAAATTCTGAGGGATATTGAACTATTTCTCTGATAAGATTTAGGATCGGATCTTCACCGAATTCCTAACAGATACTTCTATGGCGAATGCTAATTCTTCCGTACTACGTGACTTCATAATAACTTCGTCGTCGGATCATTTAACAGGACAGTCGTCGAATCGTTTAACAGGACAGCCGAAATCGACAAACAAGTAGATGTCAAAATGTCTTGAAACAATTATTCGAACATGAACAAACTGTCTAGCCAATCATTATTTTCAAATATAAATCCGTCCGGATATCTTCCAGCCTCGTGCCATTTCATTTTCATTTTCGTATTTTTTTTATTTTAAATGAGTCTTTAATGTAGCTGAAAACGTTGGAATAATATTTACCATCTCAAACGTTTCCAAATATGGCAATATATATTGAATCTACATCCTTTCAATTTCACCAAATACTAAATAGCTTCCCACGCGGAAATGGAATTTATTTTCCACAAAACACACAAGCAGACGAAAGCAGCTGAATGTTTCAATTTTCTCTCATATACCTTCTAAGTAACCTGTACCATAAATTTCACAGAGGTACTTTTTAGTAAAAGTCCTTTTAAGTTTTAAAAATGCCTTATTTTAAAGCATGTTAAAAAAAAATACATAACTATTAACTAATTATTTGGAGAATCACTTGGTTGAATAACAGTGGTATATATTCACTGATAAAAAATTAATAATGAAAAAAATATCAGTACGATGATGTACGGAGCTCAATTGAAAGACTGTATAGTTTAAACTAAATGTAACCCGTCGAATCAAATACTATTTACAGCGTTGTGTTTACTTTGCAATTCGCCTGCTAAAATCAAAACAACCTCTAATACGGCTCCAGGAACCCTTTACACTAAATACAACAGTTTCATCAATTTCGAGCATGAATTTTTTCCACTTGTCCCACTGTGCGCCGGTGGGGAACCCACCATCTCCCGCTTATGAATCCAAGGCGCTAGCCACTAGACCACGAGATGGTAATATTTCAATAGCGGGCGTTTCTACGGGAAATTTAATGTAGATTGTAAAAATGTTGAAAGTTTAATCAGAAGACACAGTTTTTCATAGTAAAAACCACTTTTGACAATAGACAAAAGTTTGAGTAGCTTTGCTACATGTTGAGATAGAACAGCCATTTCTGTATCACTGAACTACAAATGACGGGCAGAATAAACTCTAAAAACTCATGAAATCGTAATGAGGGACTACCCTGTATGTGAATATATATATATATATATATATATATATATATATATATATATATATATATATATACACATATATAAATCACGTGTCTCTCTGTCAGTTTGTTCCTTATACCAATCCACACCGTTAGACCGATTTTCACCAAACTTAGCACACAGGTAGATCGTGATCCGGGGAGCCTCGTAGGCTAGGTCAAAAACGTCTACCAGCTGTCTGTCTGTATGTTTGTTCCTTATAAAAATCCATAACGTTTGACCGATTTTGACCAAACTTGGCACACAGGTAGGTCTTGATCAGGGGAGTGTATTAAAATAGTCTAGGCCTCACAGTTCGGAGGTCAAGGATTCGAAACTGTGAACCCGAACAGTTACAGATTTGCGTTATTAGATTTTAATATTAATTATTTAGTTTCTAATTTATTTTTGCTTCATTACTTTCTAGATGAAGAAAGTAGGTGCAGCATGGCAGTTCGGGTAACATCGTATGTATGTATACATATATATATATATATATATATATATATATATATATATATATATTTATATGTTTGATGTTTGTTATGATATTTTGGGAAGGAACGGCATTTTTCTCCAACGGTGGTACTCCTCCTCACTTCTTCCTGGAATATTTCAATGGGTTCATCTCCATTCCCTCGGCAACCACCGAGGAAGAAACAACAATGATCTGGCTGACGAAGATGGAGATGAACCCATCGAAATATTCCAGGAAGAAGTGAGGAGGAGTAACGCCGCTGGAGAAAAAAGCCGTTCCATCCAAATATAAATATATATATATACATATATATATATATATAAATATATATATATATATATATATATATATATATATTTATGCAGCTATATCTGGATGTGGGGGATCGGTGGTTACGTGATAAGACAGACACCTAAGGAGTTTCTGACACACGGAACTATAAACCCTTTCCCTCGGGCACGCAGTTTATAACTACCTTCATTATATTTCACTTTTTTAATTATTATGTTACAATTAATTGGCTCTTTTAGTGCTTCATTAAAATTCATAGAATAACTGGAGCTTTGGGGATTTCAGGCTCCCCAATTAGCCCTGCTTTTCTATAGGCTCCTATATTAAACTTAACTAGAGCCAATTTATAAGTTTTACTTAATTATTTTTTTCCTTTGGTCATCGAAGTATTGATAATTTTTTCCCCAGGAGTTGTGCAATGATGCATCATCCACCAGGATGTAGTATTTCTCATGTGAATTGCGGTTTTGTTAAGCGAAAGCATTCTCATGACCTTGTGGCAGTTTTATATGATTCTAAACTATGTTGAATGTTGTTTATTTTATGTTATGTATATTATTTAATGATCCGTGTGTGGAGGTATTTTTCCAAGATCATTATGGTAGCGGAAATAGATATAGAGGAGGAATGTATTAATCGTCTTTGGAGGATTTAGGTAATTCAAAAATGAACAGAACTTGCGACCGTAAATGTCTCAAAAGAAATTTATATAAATGCAGCAGCTGTTACCCGGCTTGCCATGCTGCACCTACTTTCTGCATCTAGAAAATAAAAAACAAATTAGAAACCAAATAAGTAATATTGACATCTAATAACGCAAATCTGTAACTATTGGGGTTCATATTATCGAACCCGTGACCTCCAATTTGTGAGTCCTAGACGATTTTGACCTATGACACTCATCGCATCAAGACCTACCTGTGTGCCAAGTTTGGTCAAAATCGGTCAAACGATGTGGATTTGTAAGGGAATAAACAGACAAACAGATGGACAAACAAACAGACACGTGTTTTTTATATAAATAGAAGATTAATATACAGAAGACTCTCCGTTATCCGGCGTTCTCTAATTCGTCGCTCTCTCTAATCCGGCGGTCTCCGAAAGGAACTTGTGTTTTTTACTAAGAAAATAAATGTTTCAACTAAAGCACATGCGGCTGGAACGCCTCATTTTCCATGCAGCTAGTTTTTAATATTGTAATAATATATGCATAAATATGTGATATATTTAGTAATTAAATATTTTTTATTTAGTTTAACTGTCAACATATTTGTATTCCTTGAAACGTTTACATGGATATGCACTTGAAAATAATACACTAGCAAGGATTTACATATTTTGAATTTATTTTATGATTCGGTACTTAAATGTGAAATATTAAAAACGGTACGTTTTATTACATCATCGAAACTAATGCAAAGTGAAAAAACCCACTTTTCATTTTTAATCTATACTGATTGATGCTGCACTGATGTACGTTCTGGCAAACTATCGAAAACTGAAGAAAAATAATTATCAATTACAGAAAATCAAACTAACGAATGTGCATTAAGTCTAATTACTATCTATATATATATATATATATATATATATATATATATATATATATATATATATATATATATATATAGATAGATAGGGGAAGGTGTCTGATGATAAGGCTCTGACCATATTGAACCTTTGACCACCGACGCTGTGGCGGCATGTAGCAACATTTTATAAATTTTGGTATAATCAGTGTTTAGCTCCTTCACTAGAAGGCTTGTATAACCTACTTTGGATTATTCAAGTCAAAGAGGATTCTTGCAAAAAATACTTATCCATTTCTATCATAAAAATGTAAGTTATTTATTGATGACGTTTTGCCTGTTCATATTTTTTGTATTATGTCTTTTTAGATGGAAATCATTAGACAAAGTAGCTATTACAATAAGAAACACGGTGTAGCTTCTGAAATTGATTTATCTTAACCCTAAAATTTTTAGCATGATTTTTAATTTGTACTACCAGGGTGTTGTACCTCTGACCACGACTAGGTGTTGTTCCTTTCACCAGGTCAAAGGTACAACACACCTGAGTAATTTTTTCATAATTCAACTTTTATGTTCTTCTGCTACATATTTTTAAAAAGTAATTAATATTGGTTGCAATTGTCCAAAGAATTTTAAAAAATAATAAATGAATAAGTTCAAACTGACTTTATCAATCCTCAGTTCAAACCTATCGCCCCTTATCGTTTCACTTGAAGTTTTAAGGCCTCATCGAAAAACGCTGGCAAGGAAAATGTCAAATAGGGGCCGGCCTAAAGATAACGGCCTCGTATCCTGACAGATATTCCTGAAAAGCTAATTATTGAAGGTGAAAAAAAAAAAAAAAAAAAAAAAAAAATAGCACCACCCTAAACGTAAGACACCACATACAAATAAACCCCTTCCAAAAAAAAGTGGTAAATAAAAAGAAAATTATTCTAATGACAGTTCAGATTCTGATACTGACACCGAAATTTCTTCAGGAGAAAGTGACGTTGATTCGTCTGATAAATGTCGTGAGTTATGTCGATGACCAGTAACAATTTGAAAAATATGATTTGGAAAAAGGAAATTTTATACTTGTTAAAAATAAAAGTAAAAAGACTATTACATATTTAGTTGCAGAGATTTGTGGTATTTAATGTCCAATGTTTAAGATCCAATATTTGAAAAGAGACATGTTTACGAGAGAAGATGAAAATTTGTATGATATTGATGCTGAAGACATTGTGGCTAAACTTCCATACCCTACTATTGCTAGTGGATCTGCTTGACGGTTAAAACATTTATCGATTGGACTGGATTTTTCACCATATTAAGCATAACATAATATCAATAATAGCTTTTTTTTATCATGCTTACATCCTTGTTCTATATTTATTAAACTTACAATTAATTACAATATTACTGAATACATTTTTTTTTTCTGCACTGCAGTGTTGTTTTTAGGTGGTCAGAGGTACACCACCCCATAGTCAAAGGTACAACTACATGTTGTACCTTTGACCACTGTAAGATTATTTTTTTAAAAATTAATAAAAAATATTAAATGTAAAGCTAGAACCTTGAAAAAAATAAATATGATAAGTAATAGAATACTAATTACAATGAAATAAAAAAAAATGAATTTAGCTTTAATATTCAAGCCAAAAAAAATTCAATTGTTCAAAGTGGTCAAAGGTACAACACCTTCCCATATATATATATATATATATATATATATATATATATATATATATATATATATATATATATATAATGTCATCCATAAGGTACCAAACCACTTTTCACATTCGATAATTTGCATTTCTGTCAACGATATCCTCAAATAATAAGGTTTTTGAAATACATAAGTGACAGCTTCTAACTGAATTCTCTAATCCGGCGTTTTCTCTAATCCGGTCCTGACAAAGCCGGATTAGGGAGAGTCTACTGTTATAATAAAGATATGATAAAAGTATAAATAAATATAGAGCCCGAGAAATAGAGGAATTCATCACGGAACCCATCCTGTGATTAGTGATGGGTTGCTATTAGCAGATCTGTTATTTTTTAGCAGTTAATCGCCAAAATTTATTTAAATTTTAACGTCCATTATTATTAACTAAGAATTTTGGGACGGGTTCTCTATAGGTTACCACCCTTTCCTAACCAGGATAGGGCTGATGAATTTTCTTTTTTTTAAACAAAGGCCACCACCTCATAGTCGGAATCGAACCCACGACCTTTGGCACGCAGTGTTTAGGGGTTTTCCCAGAGCAGCAATAACCTGCTAATCCCCATTAGCGTTAGCAGGTTTTTGCTCTTCACACGAATGTTTTCAGCATTGTCATATATCGACCAAAAAAAGTAATATTGATTTTTTAAAAAAAATATATTTTGAACAAACTCCTTAATCATAATACAATAAATGGTGGCAGGGTTTTCCCTGGTTTCTGTCACCGGAGGGAATCCGTACAAAAATATCCCAACAATTACCCCACATACCGTAACAAGATTGCTGGAATGTACGAGGCCTGTGCGCATGTGCAGGGTCTAAATCAAAGTAAACCATGCACAGACAGGGTAAATAAAGTACCAGATGACAGATAAGAACAAGCCCGGAGAGATAGAGTGGTCAGCAGCCTGTATCTCATGACGTGCGTTACTGCAGCTGCGCCTAGGTCAGTACGTCACATACGAAGGGGCATTAGTCAGTACGTTACTTTCACGTTATTAAAGGCTCGGGTCGTATTTATTGTTGTCCTCTACTTATCTATAGCGGGCCGTTTAACCTTCTCACGCCCCTCTGTGAAATAGATCGTTACATATTTCGATTGTCTCTTCTGCAAATTACATCGACACCTAAGTGCAGGCAAGAAATTTCAGAATTAATTACCAATAAAAATGTTCTAGAAACGTTATTAAAAAACCCTTAAGAGCTAAGATTTTCTTCGCCAAAAAAATAGTGTTCTGGTCTGCGGATTCTAAAAACGATCGTTTGATACCAACTATTTTTGTACGAAATTTCAGCCGAATTCGGTGACTTTTGAAGGTGCTAAGAAGCAAAGAATATATATCTGTATATCTATAAAAAAAATGATAAAAACAATTTAAGAAAAATTGTTATAACATTATATAAGGTCAACTCCTTGCAATGGGGAAACCCTGTATGCAATAAATAAAAAAAAAAAAAAAAAAAGAAGAAAAAAAGAAAGTTTATAAAAATTTAAATGAATAAGAAATTGATGTTTTTATAACATATGACCTTCTGCCATATATATATATATATATATATATATATATATATATATATATATTCTTTTTTATCCTAGTAGGCATGGGGTCATAAAGCAGTCTTCCCTTTTTTTATACTACTTTATTTATTGGGCCCAAATATATATATATATATATATATATATATATATTCTAGTGTCTTCGTTCATGGGTTGAATTCGGCCTCCCTGACCGTCCCTAGGCCGACCCAGCCTGTAATTAATTTAATAATGGAGTACTGACCATACTATCTCCCTAGCGCGCCGTATGGTCATAAATCAGATACCTCTATAGTATCTGCCCCTCAGGGCCCTCGTGGCCTGTTACGGGATTGATTTATATATATATAAATATATTTATATATATATATATATATATATATATATATATATATATATATATATCTTTTCAAATTGGCAGAAGGTCATATATTATAAAAACATCAATTTACACATACACATACACACATACATCCATTTGAGACAGGTATTTTCGGCATCACGGGATTGCATCATCTGGTCGGCTTGATAAACCGGTTTCCTCCTTACTGAAGGAATTTTGGGTTCGTTGAAACAAAACTTAATACACAATGCGCCCGACTTATGACAAAGAAACTAAGCTAAGTCATGCATGTTTTTTTTAAATTTTTATTTTATTTATTTAGTCAGAATTTACAACAATGTAAAAATACATTTCCAGTAAAAAGATACATGTGATTTAAATTAAAAAAAAAAAAAGAAAATTTATTCAGAGAAAATGAGAAGATTAAATTAAAATTAAATTTTTAGCTTAAAAACAAATTTTGGATATACAAAGTCCTGCCGCTGTCATACGTTCCATAAAAAGTGTCAACAAGTACGTGAGTACTCGTTTATATGTTGGTGGGGGGCAAGTGTGTTCGGTACGGTCCGTCCAATAACTGACTTGCTACTAAAAACTTGTTGCGCTGTTTACACGATATGACAAGGAACAATTGCTTAGTAGAATGGTCCATTCAAATTTACTTGTAGTTGTGGCATTTACTATCAGGCTGTACCGTATGAAATGTCAGTTTTGTTTACTTTGCGATTTAATCCTTTCCCTTTTTTATTTCATTATTTACAAACATCATTGTTATTCATATAGAATTAAAGCTCTTTTATTCCTATTATTTAATCAGTAACTTGCGTACTGTGTTGTGAGAACGATCCTCTGAGAAAAAAATTAAAACTTAAATTATGACTTCAACGGAAATCCTTATTATTTTTCGTTATGAATTCAAGCTCTGTCATAGCGCTGCTGAGGCGTGTATGAACATTAACACGGCGTTCGGGGAGGGAACGGTGAATGAACGAACTGTTTACCTGTGGTTTTCCGGGTTTCGAAGTGGAATTTTGACCTTGACAACGAGGGGCGAGGAAGGCCAGAAACCAAGCTTGACAATGACCACCTGAAAGAAAGGTTTGAAGCTTGTCCCTCAAAAAGCACTAGGGGATATGCCAAAGAACTCGGAGTAGGAGCCACGACAGTTTCAAGACATTTGAAGGAAATCGGCAAGTCCAAAACTGACATTTCATGCGGATAATAGTTGTCGCTAAAAAGGAAGTTGTTTACACGTAACTGCAGTCGTTTATCAGTGATTCGGTGTTACAGCTAAACCTTGAAAGGTGCTTAGTTATGCAGTTCATGCGTTACAGACGTTTTCTTCTTCTATACCGCCATGAATTCTTCTTCAAAAGCTTAAATTCAATTAGCAGAACAATTGATTCAAATTCTTTCATTACCAAACTGCTCTTAGCAGCTCCTTTGAGGTGGTCTTTTTGGACTTGCGAATTTTTTGGTCTTTAACAAAGAATGCTATTCAATGATTAGCTGAAATTGGCACATCATGAATTAGAAATCGGTCCAAGGCTGCTGCGAATACCGGACAAACGGGAATCGATTTGATAATACGTTAAGGTTATGGAAGATTATATTGGCGAAGCCGCATTTAGCTTACTATCGGCATTACCCGGCGAGTGGGCAATTTCGATTTTATAATTGCTGCATGGGTTGAAGTGTCAGTTATTTGCAGGAATTATGGTTACCTCATAGTTACATATGCTTAAAATTTTAATAAGAACGAATTAGCAACGGTGGTTTAAGTGATGAAAGTAGCTAAGAGTGCCGGGCTTAAAGGTCGGCTTTTTATGTAATACTAAAGACGGGTGTTCTCGAAACTGCGGCCCGCGGACCAAATGTGACCATTGTCATGAATTTGGTCCGCGACAGCAAATGGCTTATTGTTCTTATGTTAAGTCAGATTAAGAAGAACTTTCTCGGGCCAACGAGGCTCGAAGTTATGTATTTGGGCGCTGTCAGTTAGTGATGGATAAGGGGTACACTACCGAGTGTCGTGTTTAACTACCGGACATCAATGTTTATTGTCACGGTTTTAACAATATAGTACAACAAAATTGTGATTGAACTTATAAACCAGAGTAGGGCACAAATCAACTAAATGATTGACAAATCGATTAAATTTTACTCATGACTAATCAATCATAGGATAAAATAAGTTAATCAAAACTCGAGTTTATAATTAATCATATTAATGATATGTGAAGTTGGTAATCAATCACTCGTTACTCGTCAATCATTGATAGTCTGTACTAATGATTGACATGACTAACCGTGGTAAATATTTTTAGTATTAGCCTAATACCAACTTGTTTACACATACTACTATCTATACATTGGGCTTTGGAATTCCTTCATGAACCAGTTAATCGTCAATCATAAATCAGGGCCTTGTTTTAGTCTTTAATCATTAATCTGAGTAAGATTAGTCAAGAATCATTAATCATTAGTTAAAGCATGTTTTAATCATTCATTCGTCAGCTAGAAAGCAGTTAGTCGTCACTCATTTGTCAATCATCAATCGTTAGTCAATACTCATTGAATCATTAAACATGAAATTAATCACAGGTTGCCCTAATCTCTTATAAACTCGACAGTGGCGAGCACTCAACGACTAAGGGTGCACCTGCATTGGATCAGATTCGATATTAACCGACTGTCGGAAAGAAAACAGACACAAGTATCTCAACGGAAGTGCCCACATATATCCCGACCCGATCCGATTGGACGACTCCCTATTGCCGACCGTCAAACATTTTTGTTTCTAGACTGACTCTTCTCAAAATTAGTGCAAGAGTTGACAAGGAATTAATTGATAGAGCTGGTAATCTTAATTACGAATGAGTCTTGCCTGTGGAATCAGCGGAATAAATCATATCAGAACGGAGAATTTAAAATTGTTTTTTTTTTTATATATATATTTTTATGTAATAGACGTCAATTTCTCATATAAATCCCTTTTTTTAAACATCTAAACAGCTTTATAACAGACGATTACTATTCATTTGTTAGGCGACATTGTTTTTTCATTTCGAGTAATTATTCTTAGGTAATTAGGTACGGATTCATAATTATAATTAATAATATATCTTTAATGAAATCGGAGATTTTTATTTAAATTGGGGAACAATATGAATACTAATGCTTCTCTTATCGTAGTGTAACAGTTAATTTTTCCTCGAGACAGATATACTTCCAGAAGATTGATTGGCTTCTCAACTCCTCCTTCATACACCCAACAAGGTAATCGAAGGTTTCTATGCTTATTAGGTGGTATTTCTTAAATTAATCACTGACTTTCATTGCAATACTAGTTCATTACTGACGAGCTGTGACTAGATCGGATCGGTCGAGGTAGGGACCAACAAGTACTCACGACGGCCGGCGTCGCCAATCGATCTCCGATGGGATCGGATCGGGGGAAAATAAGGGTCCAATTTAAAGGCCTAATCTAGAAATAATGGTTGTCCTTTTCGGATATTGTTTACTGCTTTCAAGAGGGACTGATTACTCAACAAGACTTCACAACATTCGATCACGTTTCACAAAAAAAAAAAAACGCGTCGCGTGATTGGAAACTATTAAAGAATTTACCGACAAACTAGTAGTTTGTCTTAACCTATATGGGTTTAAATAAAAGGCACCTAGGATTTTCAGTAACTAGAATGTATGTATTATTGTTCCATATACAGGGTGTCCCAGTATATGTGTCCACCCCCTTTTCCTCCTAGAGTTGTTGGAATTTCGAAATGAAACTTGGTAGGTCTTAGTTATGATTCATGAGGTTACTTTTGAAGGTTTAGTTGACTTTGTAACATTCTCCAGTTTTTCTCCAGCGCATCTAACTTGATTTTCCAATGGCGGCAGGTATTTTTTATGACGAATTCTGATAGAAAATTTAATTTTAAGACTAATTTATTCCGAGAAATCTTTTGATCCGACGCACCGTTTGCGCGTGAAACGCAAAAAACTAAAAAATATCGCCCTTTTGTAGACAAATTCCTATTTATCACTGAAACCAAGTCTTGTACGTAAAAACACCTCAATGTAAACGTTGTAGCCTATTAATTTTCCTTTCAGATGATACCAAGATCAAAGTTGTAGATTAAATATTTAACGGGATATTATGAATGAAAACAAAGGCAAATTGTTTTTTTAGTTTTATGATATAATAATTTCATATGGAAAAATAAATTTATTCTGTTGTGTTTTATAATAATTTTTATATATTTTTTTCATAAAGTAAATAAGTACTTTTTTTTTATTGTTTATGTCAGCTACTTTTTTTTCTATTCATATCGATTTTCTGAATTGTTACTTTTTAAAACTTTTAAGGTATATTTTTCATTCATAATATCCCGTTAAATATTAAACCTACAACTTTGATCTTGGTATCACCTGAAAGGAAAATTAATAGGCTACAACGTTTGTATCGAGGTGTTTTTACGTAAAAGGCTTGGTTTCAATGATAAATAGGAATTTGTCTACAAAAGGACGATATTTTTCAGTTTTTTGCGTTTTACGCGCAAACGGTGCGTCGGATCAAAAGATGTCTCGGAATAAATTAGTCTTAAAATTAAATTTTCTATCAGAATTCGTCATAAAAAATACCTGCCGCCATTGGAAAATCAAGTTAGATGCGCTGGAGAAAAACTGGAGAATGTTACAAAGTCAACTAAACCTTTAAAAGAAACCTCATGCAACATAACTAAGACCTACCAAGTTTCATTACGAAATTCCAACAACTCTAGGAGGAAAAGGGGGTGGACACATATACTGGGACACCCTGTATAGTAAATACGGACACTACAATCCAAAAACAGGTTTGAAATGCCTGTAGTATATTTGAACCTACTGGTTATTTAACAGGCGTCCTCAAATGAGATAGTACTAATAAATAGTTTACAAGAGGTTATGTGGCAAGTGCAAGTGAATATTTCTTATTTTTTTATGATTAATGTTTATTTAAAATCTGTACAATTTATAAAGTACAATAATTAATTGTGCTCGCCTCATTATACATCTCAATGAATAGAATATGGAAGGAGCCAATCATTGTTGCCACTTCCTAATATATATTAACATTAATAGTTTTAGCGCGGTTCCTCCCTCCCCCATAGGGAGGAACCCCGCTTATAAGGTTGATACAATAAAACAATCCGGAAGTGCCGACAAGAAAATTTCGCGTTTCAGAACCCCTAGAGACCGAAAATAACGGTGGTTCAAATTTGTATATATATATATATATATATATATATATATATATATATTTATTTATATATATATATATATATATATATATATATATATATATATATATATATATTTGTCTGTTCGCTCATTTCTGGCTTCCCTGATGGTCCGATTTTGATGAAATTTGGTACAAAAATCAGTCGTCCAATTTGAAAGGTCAAGTTCGTTAACCAGCAAAATCCGCCCACTGGAAGATGGCGTTTGGGGCGAAATTCGCGCAGAAAAATCGTAACGCTTACGTTTTTGAGTTCATAAGCTTGTAAGTACTCTTTTTATAGGCTTCTTGGGCTAGGAAAACGAATAAAAACCATTTTCAAGGCGATAGCTTTAACCGTTTTCGAGAAAATTGTAACAATAGTTTTTGAATACCGTTTTTGGTTTGGGTACTTAGAATCACGGGATTCAGTTGAAACATTATCTGCATGTTCTACTTTCATTAAAACTAATATGTTGAAAGTTATGTTACGTTTGGAGTTAAGGAAGGGTTAGAATAAAATATTTTATGAACCGACATGAAAAGTTTAAATGCTCTACAAAAAAGGTTCTGATGAAAGTTTTGATTAGACGATGTCAATCGGAGAAATAAGTGCTTAAAACTTTGAAGTAATTGATTTCGCTGATTCGAACTGTTCTTTTTGTCTGTTTTTATTCCTTGTTATTTTTTGACTGCTTATAGTTGGATAATGTATTTGATAATAAATCAGGTTAAGAAAAATAAGAAAAACAATTTAATCTTAGAGATATGGATTTCCAAGATATAGTTTTTCAAATGCCTAGCGGGGTCCTTCCTAGGGCGGGAACCCATGCAGGTAAGATCGTAAATAAGACCTTTCTTGAAAGTAAAGATGGAACTGTCAACTTTGGTCCTCCTCTGCCTCCCGGCACTTTCATTGCTGACGAAGGCTAGCAATGAGTAGCCAAAACGTCCTAAATATAGATTTTTTAACAAAAATCGTATTGAGGTTTCTTTAGCCGAATCCCAACCATTCCATCTTTACTTATCACCTCGACGGCTAACTATCTAATCTTCATGCTTTCTAGAAATGTGGACCCAAAATAATAACAGCTTCTATTTTAATCATTTTAAATGAGTCTAGATATAAGAACGGAACCGCGCAAAGATGATGCAGTTCCTGCGAGTCGGACTTTTGCTGTTTTTAATCGCTGTTAGGATAGCAGGTTATGGGGCCAAAGTCTCTTAAGCCTCATTGAAAGTCTTTAGGATGGGTCCAAGTGGAAAGGGATTGACCTCTAGGATTTGGGTGGGATGACAATTTGGGATGAAAGGTTAGGAATCGGGATTTGGCGAGATCGTTTACGAAGGGAATATTGAGATCGTTATGTAGGGTTTTGTTGGAAACATAAAAGGGAGCATTGACTATTCTACGAAGGATTTTGAATTGCCATGCTTGTATTCGTTGTATGTTTGAGTGTTTTTTCTGTTCCCCATAATTGAAGTCCGAATGTCCAAAAAGGTCTGATTATAGTTTTGTAAATAGTGAGTTTGTTTTGTGTCGTTTGCTTTGAAGAAGATCCAAGTTGTCGTCGTAAGAGTCCTTATCTCCTGTTCAGATCTTGTTTTTTCAGTCGTGTGTGTGGGTTCCATGTGAGTCTGCTGTCTAGTAGAAGTCCCAGGTAACGCACCTGATTAGATGCTGGAAGTTGACTGCAGTAAATGAATATAGGAAGGCAGGCGCTCTTATCAAGAGTGAATGTTGCGTGACAGCACTTTTCGAAATTCACTTTAATGTTGCAAGTGAATACAAAACGCTTTTATTTAGCATACGAACAGTAATATGTTGGCTATTATGTGGGACTATCAGTCTATGATGATGGTACGAAGATATTACTACAATGTGCTCTGTATGCTACTTAATCTTGTTGCCCCTAACCATTTCCCAAATATAGCAGCTGCAGTCATGATTGGTTAAAAATGTTGCTTGACACGATTTTGCCCCGACCCCTTCATGTAATGAAGAACCAATATAAGGACATATATTATTTACGTCCTTTTTATGCGAAGGAAAATAAAATAAAGAGATAAAGTGCTCTTTCACCTGCAATAAATTAAGATAAAAAGAGACCGGCGTGCCCACGCAATATCCAGGCTTTCCGAGAAAGAGTCTGAAAGAAAAAAGAATGGTACAGATTTCAAAGACACCAATCACAAAGTCCTGGGAAAAAGTGGAAGAAAAAGAAAAAGGAAATTAATTATAATATATTCCGAGTTGAGTGAAGATGTCTGGAAAAGGAGTTATGGAAAAACCAGTATTTTAGCTTTAGGGAGATATGTGAAGCATTAGGGGACCAGTTCTCAGGCGAGGGCTACCAGCAGGAGTAGAAAAAAAGGTATGTCAATTTAACGATAGCTTTATCACAAGAATTTATGGACACATTCTGGTATCAATGATCTTCAAAACTGAATACCTGCGGAAATGACCCAAGGAACTGGAAACATAAAATAAAAAAAGTCGCAGAACTGCGCCTTTCGATCACATGATTTCGATCACACCCCAAGTGTCATTAAACAAGGAATAGAAGCGGCTATTAGTAGGTTTTGATCATTCGTGACAAATATAAAATAAAATCTCAAAGAGAAGGCAGATTTAAGGCACCCGAATTGGAAACTTACAGTATCCAAAGCAGAAATTACTTCACCCTCGTTCCTCAACGAGCGCTCTTGGAAACACTTTAACAACGTTTTTCATATTCTTACCTTGCTTTACTAAAATACTCATTTTACTTGTAAATTCAATTTAAAATAAATTACAGCCAATTAAAAATTTAGGTAAACAGAGACAAAAAAGCCGTTCAAACTGACAGAACTAACAATTTCGCAGTTTTAAGCACTTATTTCTTCGATTGACATAGCCCGATCGAAAATTACATGAGAGCCATTTATGTAGACAATTTAGTACGCTTTCGAATGGCCACCTTCCACTTACCATTATTTCCCAACCGTTGTCAAGATATTCTAGAAAATATACAAAGATCCGAAAACTTTTCTTGTCTATTAATAATTTTTGGCAAGACTTCTACAACTTCAAACGCAACCCTAGATTAGGTGAATGTCAAAGGTCTGGTATACCTAAATTGAAAATTAGTTTCAAAAAGTATTTGTAAAAATTTTTCTTGTAAACGGTTACAGATATCACTTGCAAGCATATGAACTCCAAAACTTAAGTTATGATTTTTTTTCGTGCGGATGTCGCTGCACAAACAATGTTCCGGCGGGCAGATTCTGCTGGTTAATAAACTTCACCTTTCAAATTAGAAAAACTATTTTTGTGCTAAATTTCATGAAAATCGGACCATTTTTGAGCCCGTGAGAGAGTGAACGGACAAATATATCGTCGATACAAAAGCAAACTAACGAATATGAAAATCACCACTTTTCAGAGTGGAAAAGTATTTATTCATAACTTTTTTTTGGACAGTCAAATATTCGGCAGATTTGACCTTTTGATAGTGGAATACTTTCCCTTTAATAGAGTGAAGTCAGATTGAAGAATTTGCCGTAAGTAAGTCCAGCAGAAATTATTAAAGATGGACAATGAAAGATGCATTTTTTCATATTCGTTAGTTTGCATTTGTATCGACGATATGTATATATATATTCCAGAGGGTGAATCAAAATTCAGTCTTCCCACAAATTTTGATTCACCCTCTGGAATTAAGCAACCCCACTACCGGAAAACATCAATAATATATATATATATATATATATATATATATATATATATATATACATATATATACACACATATAAATCAGCTCGTTAGGATATTGGAAGGCTCTCTTGCCAGTAAAGATTCAAAATTTTAGCTCCTCATGAGGCACTAAAGACACGAAACATGTAGAGCAGGAATTCAAAAATTATTTTTAATAATTCACGTATTTTTATTTGTTGACCATCCGCCTGATATATATATATATATATATATATATATATATATATATATATATGTTTGAAACGGCTTCTTTCTCCAGCGGTGTCGCTCCTCTCTCCATCGCAATATTTCGTCGGGTTCATCTCCACCAAGGACCACCAACCACCGAGGACGACACATAGCAGCCTGAAGAAGTCGGAGATGAACCCGACGAAATATTGCGATGGAGAGAGGAGCGACACCGCTGGAGAAAGAAGCCGTTCCAAACATACATGTGATACCCAGCGATGCAATTTAAAACAATATATATATATATATATATATATATATATATATATATATATATATACATGTAAATGGAGTTAATTTTTTATATCTACTACGTAGGATAGATTCATTCAAGATTGCACCCTCTACATTTAGAAAGTGATAAAAGTAAAATCAGTCCATTAGAAGTTTGGTCTTGCCACGGATCAAAAATAAATAATTGAACAAGTTGTACGTTACAAATAACAAAGAGCGAAACCATGTATGCATGTTTTAGCACTTTCCTCCGAAGGAAAGTAGCTATTGAGGTTGGACTCATGACGGAATTTTTGAAAAATTTCTTCAAATCTTTATCGATCCTACCTAGTAGACACCGAAAATGACCCCCGTTAAAATTTATATATATATATATATATATATATATATATATATATATATATATATGCATATATATATATGTGTCTGTTAACACGATAGCGGCCAGAGTTTTTGTTTTTTCGTCACGAAACTTGGTATATAGCATTCAATTAGCAAACGATTGAACGAGTTCGTTAACCACCAAAGTTGGTCCACCGGAAGGGGGGGTTTACCCCGAACCCAAAACACTAATTTGACTATGTCAGCCGTAATATTTGTTATATTTCAACGAAACTTGGTATTCGTAGTGGTAATATAGAGAGAAAAGTGAGATATAAAAATGAACTAAATCGGTTCATTAGAAGGGGGGGTTTACTCCGGACCCACAATACCAATTCGCCACTACCAGCCGTGATTTTTGGTATATTTCGACGAAACTCGGTATTCGTAGTGGTAATCTACAGGTAAATATGTGTTGTAAAAATAAACTAAATCGGTTCATTAGAAGGGGGGGTTTACTCTTGACCCAAATTCTTAATATACTCATACCGGTCGTAATTTCTGCTGTATTGTAACGAAACGCGGTATACGTCGTGGGTAACTCATGAGAAAGAAGTGTTGTAAAAATGAGCTGAATCGGTCAATCGGAAAGCGGGGGTTTAATTTGTAATATATTTCAATAGAAAAGCACGTCAGACGTAGGTTCACAAAGCCGCCGCAAGGAGCGCTTTCTACCACTAGAGTGACTGTATCCTGTTCCTGCGTTAGATCAAAATACGATAATATGAGGTTTTTTGTATTTATTACGTAGTGTAATAGGTACCATGTGTAAACATAACTCTGGAAGCAAATTATTAATTGATCAGTTACTCATTACAAATTTGAAAGAGAACTATTCATGTTTTTATTTTATTTATGTAGGATATTTTAAGCAAATTGTTCTGGAAAGCAATCTACACTGCCCAAATTCTGAGGAAAGTGCTTAGTTATGCAGCTCCTGCGTGACGGACTTTTGTATTAATACAATTTATTTTGAGGACATTATAACTAAATAATTATATTTTTTGTGATTAAAAAATTTAGAGTCTGAATAATCATGCACAGAGCTACAACTTTGAACCTTTGCAATTTTTCTAGCAAAGGTTCAAAGTCTAGCGGTTTGGAAAATATTTCTGTTCTTGTCCCTATATTCTATATGATGACGGCAGACCTCACCTGGAATCCATAAAATCATTACGAAAATAGTTAAAGGATAATGAAGATACCCGAGAAACTGGTTCCTTCAAAGCGGATCTGGACGAGGCGAATAATCTCAATATCTCCAGAGGTGCGTTGAGGAGAAAGCGAGATCTGAAGGAGATAAAGGGAACCGCTGACCGCCCGGATCGCTACACTTTAAATAATCAACAAGGAGTCGGAGGAAAAAAATATTGGCCAATATGTCACAAGAGGCAAGCCTGCAATTTACAGGACGCGCCTATATAATATACTAGAACAGATCTGGAAGAATGTGATGTCCAAAAGTTGCGAGTATCCGAAAATGCAGGATTCGTGGATATTAGTCAAAACAAGACATTGAAGTAGGTGACACGTTAGCAAACACCCTCCAGGAAAGAGAAACGCATCCATGCTATAAAATATCCAGGCCCCATAACCAGCTCCAATGATAATGCTCCATAACTTTCTTCTAGGTTATGGACGGTACGTAACCTTCTCCACCGATAGGCATGCTCCATACCAGAGTTGGGCATCAATCAATTAATTTTTCAATCGTATGATCAAACAATTAACTTTTTAATCGTGATTGAATCAATCCCGATTAAATCAATTGCGATTGATTTAATCGCGATTTATTTTTTAATCGCCAAATACAATTAATTTAATCGCGATTAATTCCTTTAATTGCCATTTGCGATTAATTTCATCGCGACTAAACATTTTAATTGCAATTGATTTAATTGCAAATGTGCAATTGATTTAATCGCGATTGATTAATTGCAATTGATTTAATCGCGATTGATTTAATTGCAATTAAATTCATTTTGATTTTTTGTAAAACAGTATTTTGATAAAAATTACCGCAGAAATTCAACAAAAATACCACTCCAAAGTTCACTTCCGGCCCACAATTGATCCTCCTCCGGTCCTATTTTAGTCGACCCCGGCTACTTCCGGTCAACTCTGGCCATTTCCAGTACATCCCAAACTACGTATGATCTACTCTGGTCCACTTCCGGTCGGCTCTGGGCAACATCCAATGGCATTCCTGCCCACTCCTGGTCCACTTCCGTTTTACTCTAGTTAAAATTTTCTCACAACTGGGTTACCCAGGCCCACTTCCAGTCAGTTCAGATCCACCAGTGGTCACTTCCGGGTCTCTAAGGGCTCGCTTCCGGCACTTACTGTGTGCAGATTTTAGTGCTATTTTTTTACCTTTTTTTTTACATATATCCGGAAATTAAAACGTTAACTGCGGTGCATGTCCCCGAGGCTTGCACCGGGTATAACTTTAGGTAAAACTGCAGTTAAGCGTCCTCATAACCGATTTCTTTCAAATTTTGTACAATAACGTATTTTGATGCACTAAATACGAATCCGTTAAAAAAAAAAGTTCGCATACTTAAAGTTAGGTAAAACTGCAGTTAAGTGTACTCATAACCGATTTCTTTCAAATTTTGTACAATAACGTATTTTGATGCACTAAATACGAATCCGTTAAAAAAAAGTTCGCATACTTAAAGTTAAGTAAAACTGCAGTTAAGTGCACTCATAACCGATTTCTTTCAAATTTTGTACAATAACGTATTTTGATGCACTAAATACGAATCCGTTAAAAAAAAAGTTCGCATACTTAAAGTTAGGTAAAACTGAAGTTAAGTGTCCTCATAACCGATTTCTGTCAAATTTTGTACAATAACGTATTTTGATGCACTAAATACGAATCCGTTAAAAAAAAAGTTCGCCTACTTAAAGTTAGGTAAAACTGCAGTTAAGTGTCCTCATAACCGATTTCTTTCAAATTTTGTACAATAACGTATTTTGATGCACTAAATACGAATCCGTTAAAAAAAATGTTCGCTTTCAACTAGGAAAGAAGTTATTAAGCACTAACGTTCACTGTTAGTAAGGTTCTAAAAGTAGGCGTAAACAGCGTATTTCTAACATTGGGAAACAGAGAACTCTCATTTGAAATGTTCATAAAACATTTGTTCAAAAATATTGTCAATTTTAAGGGTATCCCCTCCCGTCGTCACCTGTCACTTATAGGCATACGTACTAAGCGTTTCCGCTCGCTACGCTCGTTCAAGTAGGTATCAAAACCCTAGTCAATCCAACTCGCTAAAATAAATAAAGTTCTATTAATTTTAGCGAGCTGGATTGGCTAGGGTTTTGATATCTTCTTTAGCGAGCGTAGCGAGAGCAAACGCATAGCATGTATGCCTAAAAGTCGTCCTAGACATTCTTCTTATCTTCCTAGACATCCTTCTTAGCTTTCTTCTTCTTCTTGAGATCCGATGTTCGGTTGATACAAATCCCCAGTCGCACAGAAAAATGCCTTTAAGCGCTCTTCATATTTATGAGCTCGTTTGAATAATAAATTCGTGCAACTTTAGTGCTATTTTTTTTTATAAAATAAGAGTATGTTGACAATTAAAGTTCAGCAGGCGCGAATTAGAACGAACTAATAATTATAAAGGCATTAGGTAATTATTTAGGGATTTCTGTTACAGAATACTTTTCGTGAAAGAAACAAGATGTGAAGAGTGTTTCATTATTTTAAAAAAATGGTTGTGAATAATTAACTGCTAGTGAATTTAAATAATTCATGGTAAATTTCAATTAAACTTCTTTATTATGAACTTTACCATACCCGCGCATGCGCATGTTGACAAAGTTAGTTGTTTACATAAGCTATCATATCCCCCATGACAGTGAACGTTAGTGCTTAATAACTTCTTTCCTAGTTGAAAGCGAACTTTTTTTTTAACGGATTCGTATTTAGTGCATCAAAATACGTTATTGTACAAAATTTTAAAGAAATCGGTTATGAGTACACTTAACTGCAGTTTTACCTAACTTTAAGTATGCGAACTTTTTTTTTAAGGGATTCGTATTTAGTGCATCAAAATACGTTTTTGTGCAAAATTTGAAAGAAATCGGTTAGGAGGACACTTAACTGCAGTTTTACCTAACTTTAAGTATGAGAACTTTTTTTTTAAGGGATTCGTATTTAGTGCATCAAAATACGTTATTGTACAAAATTTGAAAGAAATCGGTTATGAGGACACTTAACTGCAGTTTTACCTAACTTTAAGTATGCGAACTTTTTTTTTAACGGATTCGTATTTAGTGCATCAAAATACGTTATTGTACAAAATTTGAAAGAAATCGGTTATGAGGACACTTAACTGCAGTTTTACCTAACTTTAAGTATGCGAACTTTTTTTTTTAACGGATTCGTATTTAGTGCATCAAAATACGTTATTGTACAAAATTTGAAAGAAATCGGTTATCAGGACACTTAACTGCAGTTTTACCTAACTTTAAGTTTGCGAACTTTTTTTTTAACGGATTCGTATTTAGTGCATCAAAATACGTTATTGTACAAAATTTGAAAGAAATCGGTTATGAGTACACTTAACTGCAGTTTTACCTAACTTTAAGTATGCGAACTTTTTTTTTAACGGATTCGTATTTAGTGCATCAAAATACGTTATTGTACAAAATTTGAAAGAAATCGGTTATGAGGACACTTAACTGCAGTTTTACCTAACTTTAAGTATGCGAAATTTTTTTTTAACGGATTCGTATTTAGTGCATCAAAATACGTTATTGTACAAAATTTGAAAGAAATCGGTTATGAGGACACTTAACTGGAGTTTTACCTAACTTTAAGTATGCGAACTTTTTTTTAACGGATTCGTATTTAGTGCATCAAAATACGTTATTGTACAAAATTTGAAAGAAATCGTTTAGGAGGACGCTAAACTGCAGTTTTACCTAAATTTAAGTATGCGAACTTTTTTTTTAAGGGATTCGTATTCAGTGCATCAAAATACGTTATTGTACAAAATTTGAAAGAAATCGGTTATGAGGACGCTAAACTGCAGTTTTACCTAACTTTAAGTATGGCTAAACAGCAGCCGCACTTGACATTTTAATTGCAGAATAAATTGTTAATTGCGAACTGCGCAATTACAATTGATTAATCGTTAATTGCGAAATCCGCGATTAACAATTGATTAATCGTAATTGCGGATTCACACAGTAACGATTGATTAATTGTAATCGCGAAATCCACTATTACGATTAATATTTAATTGTTAATCGCGAACTCCGCGATTAACAATTGATTAATCGTAATTGCGAGTTGATGCGATTGAATTTTTAATTGTCAATCGCCTCTGCGATTAACGTTTGCCCAACTCTGCTCCATACTATCTTCTGAGCTATGTATGCTCCATGACCTTCTAATAAGGCCTGAATGAACCATACCTTCTTCTAAGACAGGCATGCTCCATACTATCTTCTCAGTTATGTATGCTCCATGACCTTCTAATAAGGCCTGAATGAACCACCATACCTTCTTCTAAGACAGGCATGCTCCATACTATCTTCTGAGTTATGGATGCTCCATGACCTTCTAATACGGCCTGAATGAACCATACCTTCTTCTAAGACAGGCATGCTCCATACTATCTTCTCAGTTATGTATGCTCCATGACCTTCTACTAAGGCCTGAATGAACCATACCTTCTTCTAAGACAGGCATGCTCCATAACCTTCTTCTAATAAATGCATGCTCTATAACCTACTTATAAGGCCCGAATGCTCCATGACCTCCTTATAAGGCCTGCATGCTCCATAATCATCTTCTAAGATGTGCATGCTCTATAGCCTTCTTATAAGACCTGCATGCCCCATAACATTCTTTTAAGGTGTTCCTGCTCCATAATCTTCCTCTAAGACAAGCATGCTCCATAACCTTCCTCTAAGACAAGCATGCTCCATAATCTTCTTCTAAGACATGCATGCTCCTTAACCTTGCTCTAAGATATGCATGCTACATAACCTTCTCATAAGATGTCCAAGATCCATCACCTTCCTCTAAGACAAGCATGCTCCATAATCTTCTTCTAAGACACGCGTGCTCCATAAACTTCATCTAAGACATGCATGTGATATTCTCCTAAGATATGCATGCTCCATAACCTTAATCTAAGGCATGCATAATCCATAATCTTCTCCTAAGATATGCATGATCCATAACCTTCCTCTAAGACATGCGTGTAGCACAACTTCCCACAAAGACACGCATAATCCTCTTCCCGCATAATACCCTTTTTCAAAGATTGTCCGTCTGTAGAAAAAACCTAAAATTATTTCTTTATCATGAAAACATTAATTTGCTTATGTTCATGTACATCTTACTTCATAGATATAATTCTTTCCCCAATTTTCCTGTTATCATAAAACAAAATTCAGTAACTTTTGATATGAATTGAAAGCTTCCTAGTTCCAGCATAAATCTAACATCTCGGTGAACAACTGATTTCAGTTAAGTACTATACGTAGTGAAACTCATTTCCCCTGAAGGAGCTATAACTCAGGGACAAGATGGCCTAAACTCGGGGACTGCTAGTGAGTTATAGAGCCAGTTCACACTTAACTCCACCGCCCCGATATGTGCCTCCGCTCGACCGTAATGAACGAATTGATTTGTGAGTCCAGTTTCTAGAAAGCAGATCTCAAACTAATTTCTGACAATGTCTACGCAGTCAGAGGAAAGTCAACGTTTTAATAGATGGCAGAATCGAAGGAACTGCGCAATCGTAGCGCTTTTAGCGCGGTTCCTCCCTCCCTCCATAGGTAGGAAACCCGCTTATGAGGGTCACCTCATGACGCAATCCGGAAGTGCCGACAAGAAAGTGTCATGTTTCAGTTCCCATCGACCAGTAATATAAAGGCTAATCCCCTGATAAAATACAGACAACCAAAGTGGACTCCATTAATCTCGCCCCGATAAACACAATTGGTATATCATCGGAAAATCATTTCACATCAAACCATTCGACCGGAATTTCCGCTCAGTAACTAAAGCCTGCTTTCGGGAATTAAAAGATAGATTATAATACCTTTCTTGTTTTAGCAGTAATGGGGTATAAACAAAAACCCTAATTCTTTAAGACTTTTCGAAAACGTTCCAAGATATCTTTACACGTCTAAACGCTTATAAAATACTGTCACGCCGGATCCGTACAACTTAGCAACAATTTAAGTTCTTTGTCAAGGAGCAGTCTTGTTAAACTACAGTATTGCCGCTTCTTCTTCAACAAAAATTATTAAAATTCATCTTAACCAGAATGCAGTTTTATATATATACATGTAGATAATATATATTCACAGAATACAAAAAATGTTTCTTTAAACAGTTAAATAATAAATGTGTTCGTAGTTAGTGCAAAAAAGTCCGTCACGCAGGAGCTGCATAACTAAGCACTTTCCTCAGAATTTTCTAGTGTATACTACATTACTGAATAATTTACAGTAAATAACATATACAAATAAAATAAAAACGTGAATAGTTCGGCTCATTTATATTTCTTATGAGGACTGTTCAATTATTATTTTTGTAAATAATTTTCTTCCAGAGTTATGTTAATACATGATACTGTGCTACTTAATAAATACACAAAAACTTCATTTACCGTCTTTTGATCTGACGCAGGAACAGGATACAGTCCCATTAGTGGGAGATAGCGCTCCTCGCGGCGGCTTTGGGAACCTACGTCTGGCGGGTTAATTCAAATGAAACAGAGTTTAAAGTAAACCCTCCTTTCCGGTAGACCGATTTACTTTATTTTTACAACACTTCTTTCTCATGAGATACCCACGACCTATACCGCGTTTCGTTACAATACAGATGAAATTACGACCGGTATGAGTATATTAGTACTTTAGGTCCGGAGTAAAGCCCCCCCCCCTCCAAATAACCCGATTTAGTTTATTTTTACAACACATTTTTTTCTGTTGATTACCATCAAGAATACCGAGTCTCGTTGAAATGTAACAAAAATTACGGCTGGTAGTGGCAAATTGGTAATGTGGGTCCGGAGTAAACCCCCCCCCTGCTAGTTTATTTTTACAGCGAATGTCTTTCATTAGATCAAAATAACGAATACGGAGTTTCGTTGAAATATAACAAATACTACGGCTGGCATGGTCAAATTAGTGTTTTGGGTCCGGGGTAACCCCCCCCCCCCCCCCCCCGGTGGACCGATTTTGGTGGTTAACGAACTCATTCAATCGTTTGCTAATTGAACGCTATATACCACGTTTCGTGGAAAAAAAACAAAAACTCTGGCCGCTATCGTTTTAACAGACGATATATATATAGATAGATATAAATTTTAACGGGGGTCATTTTCGGTGTCTACTAAAGGATAAAGATTTAGGTAGGATCGATAAAGATTTGAAGAAATTTTTCAAAAATTCCGTCATGAGTGCAACCTCAATAGCTACTTTCCTTCGGAGGAAAGTGCTAAAAAAAGCAAAACTCTAAGTGCTAAAGAAAGCAAATAAGTAGGTAATATTAAAATGTAATAAAGCAAATAAAGTTAAAGAATAGAAAAAAAAAATCTTCCTACAGAGCGACTCGAACATGGAACCTTGGAGTTATCGGGGACCAGACATGAGACAATAGCAGTGGAGGGGTTAGGATATTTAGTTTTTGGACTTCCGTAGTCAAACAGCTGACAATATCTCACAGATGATAGAATGATTTTCTGTTACGGTCTGTCTTGAGTGAATATATTTTTTTTCAAAAGTGACGATTTCTGATAATTCACTCTTCTGTAACTGTTCTGGTTCACAGTTTCGAACCCGTTACTTCCGAACTGTGGGTCCTAGACTATTTTGACCTAGCCTACGGCACTCCCCGGATCAAGATCTGCCTGTATGCCAAGTTGGTCAAACGGTGTGGATTTGTATAAGGGACAAACAAACCGCAGAATTGTATATATATATATATATATATATATATATATATATATATATATATATATATATATATATATAGAAGAGTTTTAGCATAAATACAAAAAAGTGTCCGCTGGCGTTCGCGCATGCGCAGTGGCGTTCGCGCATGCCCAATGGCTTTCGTGCAAGAGCAGTTTCGTTCGCGCATGCGCATATTTATGTTCCTGAATATGAGCAAGAAACGAACTGTTTTGGTCCACAAAAAATATATTTTTCTGCATCTGGCTTGTAGAAATCCTACTTAAAGTAAAGCACCAATTCGCATGCGAATTACCTACAATTACGGTTCTTATCTGATTTTTAATAGAACGATCTCATCAGTGCTTAAATTTAGTAATTCTACACGGCCATCCTAACCCCATACTAAACTCTCTATCCTCCCAACGCATCCCTCTCTACCCCATTCGCCGACTGAAACTCTAGTGGCCTAGAGACCAACTCAAGAACCTACACGGCCATCCTAACTCCTTAATAAACTCTCTATCCTCCCAACACATCCCTCCCTCTCTACCCCATTCGCCAACTGAAACTCTAGTGGCCTAGAGACCAATTCAAGAACCTACACGGCCATCCTAACTCCTTAATAAACTCTCTATTCTCCCAACACATCCCTCTCTACTCCATTCGCCGACTGAAACTCTAGTGGCCTAGAGACCAACTCAAGAACCTACACGGCCATCCTAACTCCTTAATAAACTCTCTATCCTCCCAACACATCCCTCCCTCTCTACCCCATTCGCCGACTGAAACTATAGTGGCCTAGAGACCAACTCAAGAACCTACACGGCCATCCTAACTCCTTAATAAACTCTCTATCCTCCCAACACATCCCTCTCTACTCCATTCGCCGACTGAAACTCTAGTGGCCTAGAGACCAACTCAAGAACCTACACGGCCATCCTAACTCCTTAATAAACTCTCTATCCTCCCAACACATCCCTCTCTACTCCACTCGCCGACTGAAACTCTAATGGCCTAGAGACCAACTCAAGAACCTACACGGCCACCCTAACTCCATAATAAACTCTCTATCCTCCCAACACATCCCTCTCTACCCCATTCGTCGACTGAAACTCTAGTTGCCTAGAGAACATCTCAAGAACCTACACGGCCATCCTAACTCTATAATAAACTCTCTATCCTCCCAACACATCCCTCTCTACCCCATTCGCCGACTGAAACTCTAGTGGCCTAGAGACTAACTCAAGAACCTACACGGCCATCCTAACTCCTTAATAAACTCTCTATCCTCCCAACACATCCCTCTCTACCCCATTCGTCGATACTCTAGAAGACTGTTTGCAAAGTATAATCAAGGGAAAAAAAATAGAAAGAGAATACATTATTTCATGAAAAGTTATAGTCAACTAAGAATGCAAACAAAAAATTCTAAAACGAAACACATAATCACAACCTTTCACCACATTTTTTTCAGGCAATCAAAATTTTTTCATAAATATCTTATGGTTACTTTCAACTTTCCAAGATTTGTCAGACGATTTCTTGATGCCACTGGACAGAAGGTCAGCAATTTTTTATCCACGTGAAAGGGTTGACTTTTGTCAACATGTCGACAATGATTTTTTTCGTAAGAATGATTAGTATCAAGAATATTATAAAAACTTTTTCTTTCACCACTATATATATATATATATATATATATATATATATATATATATATATATATATATATATATATATATATATATAGAGAGAGAGAGAGAGAGAGAGAGAGAGAGAGAGAGAGAATGACGAAGAAATGTTTGAAAAATTCTTTCGTAAGTTCAATCTTCAGAAAATGCTAAAAGCAATTTTTAAAAACTTCGGACTTTGGGTTCACTCCAGATCAGAATTAAATAAACAAATCTTAATTGAGTCTTTACAAATATAAAAGAGAAAAATGATTTAGGTTTGTTCGTAATAGCCGCAAGGCCAAAAAAATAAAAACTTTACTCATGAGTATCACTAACTTTATTTCCTACCTACATGTTTCGTGGCCTTTTGGCGTCTCTTCAGGGAAACATATTACAAATATAAAACTTACAGCCTCAACCTGCGCAAGGGAACGTCCATTTATTTTATATATCGCACTAGTATTTCTAAAGTGACAAAACTCAAAAATCGGTTTTATTCACACCGTCATAGTTATTACTGTGAAACACATGTTGTTAATCTCTTTATCAACCATGAAAACTGTATGTATCTAGCTTCAGAGCTTGTGGCTTGTGTCACTCTTCCTGTCTTAATCCTAAGCCCCCTACATAGGCAAGAGTGACAGATTTACAGTTGAGTTTTGTCACTTTAGAAATACTAGTGCGATATGAAGGGGTCAGGCCAAACTAGTGCCTAGCAACATTTTTAACAAAACTTAACTGTAGCTGCTATATGTTGGATATTATGTGGGACTATCAGTCTATGATGATGCTACTAAAATATGACTACAAGCTCTGTATGCTACTAATCTTGTTGCCTAACCATTTCAACTGATAGTCCCACATAATATCCAACTTACTACAGCTACATTTTAGTTTTATTACACTATTTTACCCCGACCCCTTCATATTTAGGTTGTTCATTACAGTATTCTAAAAAAAAAAAACGATAAGAATTACATCAAAATAAAAATCCGCCCCGGAAATATTTATAGCACATAAGAATATTTAATAATAATTACTCGCAAAACTGAAGCGGCTAATGCGAAATTGAAATCAAGGTTTTTATTGAGGTTATGCAAACAGCTATATCAACAAAAATCAAGGATAGAGTAATCTCCATTTTAAAATTGTACAATGCGTTTCAAGGATCTCTGAGTATGTTTTCTTCATTTGCTAAATACTTCAGGAGTATGTTTGCTGTACAATTCATTCTTAAGGTTATCTCAACTTGGTTTGAAATATAACAGTAAATAATGCCAAATGTTATAGCCATGTTGAATGCACCGGTTCCCGTTGATCACCGAAGTTAAGCAACGTCGGGCGTGGTCAGTATCTGAATGGGTGACCGACCACGTGCTGTTGGAATTGTAAAAGGGTGACAACCTGTAGATAGCCCGGCGTTAATAGCCCAATAGTTGATACGTCCTTAAACATATAAAATAAAAAAAAAGAACAAAAAAAAAACAGTGAATAATAGACAAGAAAACTATTTTTATTTTGTTTATTTAAGTTTTCCGAAAAATATAAAATCAAATGTGAAGAAAAGAAATATAAGATTTTAATCCCTACAACAGGAAACTGACTCTCTATTTGCGTTTGCTTTTGGAAACACTATAACAAAGTTTATCATTATCTTACCTTATTTTAATAAAATAATAATTTTACTGTTTACTTCAATCATAAAAACAACAACATCCAATTAGACAGGTGGGCCCGTTGAAGAAAACAAAACTAACAATTTCGAAGTTTTATGCACGTATTTCACCGATTGACATCGCACCACCGAAAATTAATTAGGACCTTTTTTGTAGGCAATTCAGTAGCTTTTGAAAGATCATCTACCTATTATGATTTCCCAACCGTTTTCGAGATATTAAAGACAATATACAAAAATTCGAAAACTTTTCATGTATTTTTTTTTTAATACTTTTGTTCGCGTAACTCCGCTCATCATATGTAAGAAGTGTACCCCGTGAGGTGCTGCCACCTAGCGGTGTGCCCGGGAACTACTTGCCCGCGGCAGTACGAGTCGGCACGCAAAGACAAGTTGAGAAGAAAAGTCGCCTAGACAAAGTGTGGCAGTGTGGAACACAAGTTTTTTAATTCCTAAGATTTACTCACATTATGGAGGAGTAAATATCCTAGCCATCCAGGCCGAGCGAAGGGAGCAGGAAATGGAGTTAGCCAGTCCACCATGATTTGGAGAAGCAAGAAGGAAAACACAGCAAATAGCAGGGAGTGCTTAAGCACAAACTATTCTCAAGACACCTCAAGGTAACTCTCTTAATTTCACCATTATAAGGATCCAGCAAACCATCTCAACCAACCCCAGCAACTCATCACTTCTCCACAATCCAAAATTCAAGTAACCCACTAACCATCCATTTAATTATATTTTCTGAAATAAATCCTGATTTTAAATTTAACCTATGTACAAATCTCTGCAGTCCTTCACCGTCAGTGGTCCACTCTAAACCATATAAGAAATGGTAGAGTGATCACTATCATAAACAACTTTCTTAACTCAAAACGCAACCAAAATCTAAATATCTTAGATTATATCGTCCCTACCATGTCAAACTATCGAATATGAAATTCAGAGCAAACTAGTGAACGAACTTATTCTATCCATTGACGAAGTAATATATCAAAAAATGGTCTAATTCGATATTTTATTTAATGCATTAAATGCTATTCTAAAGGGATTAAAGTTGTGACAATTTGCGACAAACCGTATCGTCCAAGAGCAAAGCCTCGAATCTGAAAAACGAGATTTTTCATATTCGATAGTTGACATGTCAGGGACCATATGAATGAAGAAGTAAATATTTGATACGCCAAGTACATAGCTAAATATGCTTTTTCGTGTCTTGTTGGATTTTTTTTTCTATTCTTTAACTTTTATTGGTATATATATATATATATATATATATATATATATATATATATATATATATATATATGTGTGTGTGTGTGTATATCTATGAAAGCTAATTGTTATCATCTATCCATGAAAGCTAATTGTTGAGAAAACGAAAAATACTGTAACAGGATCTAATGCTTTACTACAGAGGGTTTTATGACGTCTTACCCTTTTGCTACAATAGTTTTATGACGTCTTACCCTTTTGCTACAATAGTTTTATGAAAGAATAAATAATATTTTTGACATGGGCCGTTTTGGAACTGTAAGCTGGACAAGGGTCACTTTGGCACTGCATAAAATGGACAAGGTGTATTTTGATTTTGTACAATGGTTTAAATCGGTGGTTTAACACTGAGGTTAGGTTAGGTTACAGTTTATTCAGGGCGATTAACTTATATAGTTTTTACGCCCTTTGTTTGCTACGAAGTTTTATTTATTTCATTATTTTCATTTATATATGTATATATGCACACATATCATTTGCACATTCACACACATACGCTTACATACATTGCCAAATAATTTATCTTAAGTAAAAATAAATAAATCACATTTTATTATTCATATATACAATAACTTAATTAATCTAAATTTATAAAACAAAAGAATATAACATGTTTTATATTTAATTTTTTTTTTCCATATATACAATAACTTAACAAATAATTAATCTTAATTTATAAAACAAAAGTAAATAAAATGTTTACACGTATTTTTTTTTTTTTTTTTTTTTTTTTTTTTTTTTTTTATTTAACACATATATACCATAACTTAACAAATAATTAATCTTAATTTAGGTTTAACACTGAATTGTGTAGTTTGCGAATTTATCATTATTCTTATTTACTGTTAAAACAAAAAAAGTAGTAAAAGTTAGTACAAATATAGACATAGCATGGGCGTATATAGGGGGGGGGCTGAGGGGGCTGCACCCCCCCCCCGAAATTTTAATTTATGGTAAAAATGTCTCATAAAACCCTTAAAAATAAATTAAATAAGATCACTTAGTTCTTAAAATGTATTTTATTTATATTGTAATAGCGTTTTAGTTGCCTAAAACTATTAAAAGTTGTAAATTGTTAGTATTCCATACCCCGGAAATGGTCCCCCTCCCCCCGAAATTATTTTCTATATACGCCCATGAGACATAAATGCTATTAAATCAAAAAATTTTAAGTTACTTTACACAACTTCACTATATTCTATCTCACAGTCTTCTGGATCGCTCTCATCAACTTCTTTAATATTCTGGAAAGGTAATTTGTAGAACTGCAACTTTGGAAGATTCTGCCAGGCTTTTCCAAAATGCAGAGTAAGTAGTTTAGCTACATCTGTTTGTTTTTCTCTTCCTTTTAGCACTTTCCTCCGAAGGAAAGTAGCTATTGAGGTTGGACTCATGACGGAATTTTTGAAAAATTTCTTCAAATCTTTATCGATCCTACCTAGTAGACACCGAAAATTAACCCCGTTAAAATTTATATATATCTATATATATATATATATATATATGCATATATATATATATATATATATATATATATATATATATATATATATATATATATATGTCTGTTAACACGATAGCGGCCAGAGTTTTTGTTTTTTCGTCACGAAACTTGGTATATAGCATTCAATTAGCAAACGATTGAACGAGTTCGTTAACCACCAAAGTCGGTCCACCGGAAGGGGGGGTTTACCCCGAACCCAAAACACTAATTTGACTATGTCAGCCGTAATATTTGTTATATTACAACGAAACTTGGTATTCGTAGTGGTAATATAGAGAGAAAAGTGAGATATAAAAATTAACTAAATCGGTTCATTAGAAGGGGGGGTTTACTCCGGACCCACAATACCAATTCGCCACTACCAGCCGTGATTTTTGGTATATTTCGATGAAACTCGGTATTCGTAGTGGTAATCCACAGGTAAATAACTGTTGTAAAAATAAACTAAATCGGTTCATTAGAAGGGGGGGGGTTTACTCTTGACCCAAATTCTTAATATACTCATACCGGTCGTAATTTCTGCTGTATTGTAACGAAACGCGGTATACGTCGTGGGTAACTCATGAGAAAGAAGTGTTGTAAAAATGAGCTGAATCGGTCAATCGGAAATCGGGGGTTTAATTTGTAATATATTTCAATAGAAAAGCCCGTCAGACGTAGGTTCACAAAGCCGCCGCAAGGAGCGCTTTCTACCACTAGAGTGACTGTATCCTGTTCCTGCGTTAGATCAAAATACGATAATATGAGGTTTTTTGTATTTATTACGTAGTGTAATAGGTACCATGTGTAAACATAACTCTAGAAGCAAATTATTAATTGATCAGTTACTCATTACAAATTTAAAAGAGAACTATTCATGTTTTTATTTTATTTATGTAGGATATTTTAAGCAAATTGTTCTGGAAAGCAATCTACACTACCCAAATTCTGAGGAAAGTGCTTAGTTATGCAGCTCCTGCGTGACGGACTTTTTGGTATACCAGGCGTCAGATCATGATTTTCAAAAGTGTTTTTCATAGGATAAGAGTATCTTTAATATGTTATTCACTGGAAAGAGCAGGCAAAGCTTAATCCACTGGTTCCGAAATCTCATTTTCGAAATTTTGGGGACATGAGTCCTTTTGGAAATGGATGACTCATAAAGAAGTGGCTAGTAATACCTGTAGAAACTGTATTGCCCTTATGAGGTAATTGTCTTTCAGAAACGTTACCAACCCGAATGATTTTAATACGGACGATAAACGCGTAATTATATTCGTACGCAACATTACTAATTATCATAAGTTAATATAGAAAATGATTACGCTCCCTTATGACCTTCGCATGATTACATGCGTTTATTGCTGCCTGTAATCTTATCTTCAATTATATGATTACGCATCACTCGAGCACGTAACAATTAGCGCAGAGAAGTTATATACGGCGAGAAAAAACGCTTAATATTTTCGTTCATTAAATTCGGCAACATAATGGAGCCATTTTTGCGAAATGAAAATTCACACCTCATGTGGTTTCTGTAAGCGTGTTTCCTAGCGCCATTAAAACGCTTATGGGATTCGCTCTATGCGCATGAGCATAGAAATACACAGATACATAAATCTATACATATTATAAAATTCTAACGGATCGCTGTCTGTGCATGGAAGATATGTGGGAAAATACTATTGGGGGCCATGGGCGTATATAGAAAATGATTTCGGAGGGGGCTGGGAAAATTTCGGGGGGGGGGCTGAGACCATTTCCGGTGAATGGAATACTAACAATTTAGATCTTGGAAGAGTTTTAGCCAACTTAAACGCTATTACACCCAAAATAGAATATGTTTTATGAACTAAATGATCTTATTTAATTTATTTTTAAGGGTTTTATGAAATGTTTACCGATCAAATCAAAATTTCGGGGGGGGGGGGGGGGCTGCAACCCCCTCAGCTCATATACGCCCGTTTTGGGGGCCTTTATCAACGCAATGATTTTTAGATTTTTTTTTCCGGTTTTGTTTTGTTTATGCGCGCAAATCTCAGAAACTGCTTGTCCTAATTAATTGCGGTCCCCCCTAATGTATTGTGGTAACCTTCATTTAACATTTAGTGTATGTTTCATGTTAATCGGTTTATAAATAAAAACGTTATGCCAATGTAAAGAATCACGTCGAACATTTTATGAACTATCGTTAACACGATTCAAACCAGAGTTTTTTGTTTTTTCGCCACTAAACTTGGTATATATTTTTCCCCTAGCAAATGATTGAACGAGTTGTTTAACCAGCAAAATTGGTTCATCTGGAATGGGGGTTTATTCCGGACCCAAAGTAGTTATTCGCCCATACTGGCCGCAATTATTGCTCTATTGACACGAAACTTGGTATTCGTTGTTTAAATATTGATGGTTATATATGTTGTAGAAATAAACTAAATCGGTTCATTAGGAGAGGAGGTTTACTCTGGATCCAATTACCAACTTACCACTACCAGCCTTAATCTATCTATGCATATAATAAAATTCTAACGGATCGCTGTCTGTACATGGAAGATATATGAGGAAACACACTATTAGGGAATTTATCAACGCAATAGTACACAAAACAATGATTTTTAGAATTTTTTTCTGTTTGTCTGCTGTCTGTCAGACACTCTATACACACTAGGGTTTAAAAATCCCTAAGGTGCCATCTTAGTTGAGAAGCATTACTGTAAAGTAGATTTTTTTGACGGTGTTTATAATCCAAAATAAGCCAAAAGATAAATCCAGAAATTCTGCCCTAAGTCACTATCTATGCGGACGAAGTCGCGGGCACTACTAGTAGCAAACATATGTTAGTAAATTTTTTTTTTTTTTTTTTAATTTATTTTAAGAGCTTCGCAACGACGGCGACTGCTCTTTTTTCTAAATAACAACAGATACAGATTTATACAAAAATACAAACTAAATACAACAAAAGTGTTATAAGAACATAAAACAAACTTTCATAGATTTGAGTACAGAATTAAGGACTAAACATTATTTATAGTGTTGCTATTTACATTATATTACACTATAGTTACTATATTTACATAAAATATTACTAAAACTACTAACATTATTTAATTATTTATTGGGTCATGAATGACGGTACATTTTTGTGCTCTTCAATGGCCAATTAATTTGAATAGTAATAAATTAATTTATAACGAGTATTCATTGAAATCAGATTATTATTGTACCAAATTTTATCCCGGAATCAAATGAACTTTCGTTCATGTGTTCCAGAAACCCGACCTAGATATCCGAAAGAGGAAAACCGTGAGAAAAATAATCCCGTCCACTCAGTGGAAATAATGCGTGCGATTGCAGTGTCGAAATAATGCGATAATTCGTACAGAAAGGCACTAAACCGGCGGGTGGTGGGGGAAATAACTGCTCTTAAATCTAATAACCCTATTTCGGACAGATTTACAAGTCCGATTCGGGAACGGGTAATTTCTGGGGGTAGGTTTAACAGGGCCGGACAGAAATTACAGCATCTTGGACATTTAAATCGCAACCCAAATCTTTCTTACGAATATTATGTTTAAATCCCCCCCCCACCTAAAAAAAAAGTTCTGAACAACTCTTTTATATATTCTTAATGGCCTTAGGTCTTGGATGTCTTTGCTGTCTAGGAAATGTCGAACCTGAATCAACTATCGATGTGCTGGCGAACTTCGATAAGTCGAATCCTTAAGATCGATTACAATCTCTAGTCTCGAGGAATCATTACACGTAAATTTCGCCTCAATTAGTCGATTTCAGGCCTGTATCGTGAAAAATTATGTAAATAAGTCGAAATTAATTTAGGCATCCTGGGAAGGAACTTTTAGAATTTTTGCTCCTATATGAGTCGAAAAAAAAGTACTCATACGCCGCACAGTGGGGCCAAACGACATTTCGTGTTTCAAAAAAGGCTACAGCCTCCAAATATTAACCGAATTCAATGCATTTTTTTTTTAAAAAATGAAAGCTAATAAAAGTAAGAAAAACTATGTCCAGCCAGATTTTTTTTTTTTTTTTATTCCCTATTTATTAAATTACGTGAAAGTAATACATTAACTTCTAGAATTGAACATAAAATATTATTTAATTTATCATCTCACTTAATATCAGCACTGGTATTGTTGAAATTAAACATTCAAATCCTCATTAGACTTGGGAAAAAATCATTTACACATAATTAATTAATTAATCATTTTAAAAAAATCACTGAAATCTGTTAATATTTAGGGGTTGCGGCCTTTTTCGTAACACGATATGTCCTTTGACCCCACTGTGCGCCGCGAAAAATATCTCAAGTTTAAGACTGCGCAGTTCAAATCTTGAATTTTCCTCTCAGTATATGAGCCATCTTTGAGACAAGAGTTGAACTGTACAGTCCATCGAAGTAGAATGATAAAACCAATAGATTAACTGTACAGTCCAATGAGAAGGGGCCTGTACAGGCCAGGCCTGATGTTGGTGGACAAGAGGATATTTCCTTCACATACAGTGGGTCTACTATAACTGGACTGTGCAGTCCCTGCCTTTAGGTTTATTAACTTATCGTGTGTGTCCTAGATCCGTTCAGTCCAAACCTTGAGTCTCTGTCTTCAGATTTGAACTGAAGTAGGTCTACTATAACTGGACTGTGCAGTCCCTGCATTGAGGTTTAATTACTTATCGTGTGTGTGCTAGGTCCGTTTAGTCCAAACTTTGAGGCCAAACTGTGCAGTCTCTGCCTTGATATTTGAACTGAACGTGTAGGCCACCTTAAGCTTTTGCGTAAAAATGTATGAGTTTCTCCTTCTTTTTCTTTATAATTTATAATAGTATGTTTTATGCCCAGTTTACATGAGCACAATAATTGACATTAGTGGTCTAAGCACTTATACCTTCCATGCAAACGGGCTATTTTTTAGCAACAAGTGGCAATGATTAGTATATGCCGCAAGTACAAGTGTATAAGAATGGATTATATTTACTAAGCGACAAGTAAGCTCCTCCACCACTATTCTACTATGTACTTGTCCGTTGTCACATCGTGTAAACAGCCCAACAAGTGCTTAGTGACTTTGGTTAGTTTTTTTTTTTTTTTTTTTTTTTTTTTTTTTTTTTTTTTTTTACGGCGCATCTACGTCTAGGTCATTAGCGCCGACATCCAGGGTGCAGCGAGGAATTTTACCAGCGAGCCGTGGGATGATAAAATTCCTGCCGGAGGTTGGGAATCGAACCCACCATCTCCCGCTTATGAATCCAAGGCGCCAGCCATTAGACCACGGGAGACCCCTACTTTGGTTAGTTACTGGACGGACCGTCCTTTTTCTTTCTTTTCTTTTTTTTTTTTTTTTTAACGGCGCATCGACAATTCTAGGCCATTAGCGACGACATCCAGGGTGCAGCCAGGAATTTTCCCAGCGAGCCCTGAGATGAGAAAATTCCTGTGGCCGGTGGGGATCGAACCCACCATCTTCCGCTCGGACCGTACTATATGCATTTGTCGACTACGTCATAAAGCCAGCTAAGTGAGAATGACAAATACTGAACACCAATATAAGCCTTAGTAAACTATTGTTAATAAAATAATCTAAAATCACGATATTTATCTTGAAACAATCAATAAAGGGCGCGAAACACAATGAAAAAAAAATTTAAATAAAATATTTGTATAAATTGCCAAGTAAATGAAAGGACTATGAAAATGAGCGATATGAACGCTATCGCACTAAAGGTCAGCATATGACGTCATTACTTTGTCGCTACTACGCCAACTATCGCGCTCTATAGACAAGAAGATAAATTTGGATATCATTATCAAACAGCTTTTTTTTTTTTTTCTTTGCAAAATGACTTATTGCAATAAATGGTGCTGATGCAACCTTGGACTAATAACCAAGCATTTGTAGGTCTCTGCGCATAAAATTATAGCGGCAAAAAAAGTGTTTTAATAAATAATAAAATATTTATTAAAAATAAATAAATTAATAGATTAATTAATAAATAATTAATAAATAAAAATATATAAATTAAAAGATTAATCAATAAATATTTTTAATAAAAATTGTAATCAAAATAATTATAATAATTTGTAAGTTATAAGATATATTAATTTTTTAATGATAAGACAAGTTTATAATTAATTAGTTTAAATTATAATCGTCCTAGCTTAAAATACCGAGAAAAAAAAAATAATAAAAAAAATGTAACCAGAATTCTGTGGCACTTTTCTCTTATTATTCATCCTCCATTACCTTTTTATGTCTCAATTTTGTTACTAATCCTTGGCTTATAATTTATTATTTTATGTCTTATATTTTATATAAATTATTCTAGGGCAAATCACCATTGTTTCGGAGCTCTAAAGAATAAATAAATAAAGAAAAAAAAATTATTTTCGTTTAGAGCCTTCTGCACAAATTCAGGAACATAAATATGCGTTAGGTCTACCCGACAAACCTATGTTATGTGCTGTAAATGTGTGTGTTCTTTTTCGTACTAGGCCACCGCGCATTCGCGACCGCCAACGGACACTTTTTTTTCAGTTTAGTCATTGCATATTTATGATTAAAAAAAAATTGTTAAAAGGTAATAAAGGAAATGAATCCACTATGAAGACTGGTGCCCAGTGAAGGTTCTCCAGTACTGGAGAGAGACAGAACTCTGAAGCAGGAATGTTGGAGCGTGATGGAATGCACGGGGATTAACGGGCCCATGCAATGTCTGCTTCTTGCAATACACTCCATACTATAATGCACTTACAATAAGGGGGGGGGGTGGTATAGTGATTACTACACGTAGTATTTCATTCATTATACAACATATGTATGTTATATTAGTAGAAACAGTTGTATGAATAACTGAATCAGGTATACCCATTCACAACTAATGCCAAAACAAGACATTCCAATATGATATCTACTATATATTTGTCAAATACCACCCACTCACTGACCTATCATCGCCCAGCCCAAACCACTCGACAGAAACATTTGAAATTTTGCATGAACACTCTCTTTAGCATGTAAACACTCGCTAAGAAAGGATTTTTTGATATTCAAATTTTTAAGTATTTTTAGACGGGTTTGAAGTTTTAGTTGGTTAGAGCAGGCAAGCCTAGGCAGTATGACCGTGAATTCCTAGTAATAAACTGTGATTTTGCCCCTCATAGAGTTTACGCTTTACCTGGTGATGGTCCTTCCGAGGTAATAATATCCCGAATCCTTTCACAGCCTCCTCACCCATCAGCATACCCAGTCAGAACACTTCTTGGTAATGTTCGCAAATATAATGGGTGTTTCCAAATGACATGTTGGAAACGTAAATTATTAAATTTTAACGTCCATTTATTATTGAAAACTATGGCAAAACTATTACCTTCCAATATGATAAAACTACAATAATAATAACATAGGCACACAAAGAAAGAAGTGGTATTTTCCAAAGACACCATACATATATTCTTATGTATTTCGACACGCTGAATCCGAATCCGGAGTCCGTTTCACTCCATCACGTCAAGTGTAAAAGAATTTGAAGGTAAAATTTCGTATAAAGTCGTTTAAAAAGAAATAACTAGAGCTTCTAAGGGTTTTGAGGGCAGTTGAATTCGAAACCTAGGAATGTTTCAGCACATCGGTGCAAAATCAAGATTATTTCACGGAATAATATGTCTATTTTGCAACAACAAAAAAATTTGACTGCAGATTTATTTCTTGCAAAATAAACATATTTGTTCTGGAAATGACCTTGATTTTGTGCCTATGTGCTGAAACAGACCTCGGATTCGAATTCAGCAACCCTCAAAACCGTGGAAGCTCTACGACTTCACACGAAATTTGACCTTCAAATGTTCTTAAACCTGACGTGATGGGGTGAAACGGAGTCCAGATTCGAAAATACATAAGAATATATGTATGTCTTTGGAAAATACCGCTTTTTTTGTGTAGCTGTGTGATTCGTCCCACCGAAAAGTACTTCTGAACGCATCAGTTCGCGCACGCTTTTTGAACTCCGGCCCTCCAATAGCTTAGCCGCGCGCTCTACCATTGAGCTGACCTCACCCCATATTTTATTATCCTAGAAAAAATATCGTACCCATTACAGAATCAGCTGTAATAACATTGCAGTTTAAGCTTTCTTTTCCTTAAGTGATTCAGTCATTTTCTCCCATCAGTGGCGATCATCATTTGGAGCAATTCGAACCCGTGTACTTACTTCATTAGAGCAACCGTCATTATTACACGAGCACATTTTATCGTAAGCGATAGAAATGGATTCACCCAACTATTGTCTTATCGCGTTGTGATAAACCTTATCATAATTCTATAAAAAGAGTTTTATTCCCGCCAAAATGTCCAATCGAACCATTAGTACATGAAATTGACACATTGATGAGTGGACATGATTACACATTACATTTTTAGTCCCTGCTTATTACATAATATCTACAATATATATTTGTCAAATACCACTCACTCACTCACTCACTGACCTATCATCGCCCAGCCCAAACGACTCGACAGAAAAGTATGAAATTTTGCATGGACTCGCCCTTTAGGACGTAAACACTTGCTAAGAATGTATTTTTTGGTATTCAAATGGTTAAGTATTTTAAGGCAGCATGTGTAGCCTTAAAACCCCCTGACAACAGGTCAGCTCTTAGAGTACTGTATTTATTTTATAATATTATTTCTATTTGAGCTTCATTTGAACTATGATGGCAGACCTTGAATTACTAGAAATAAACTATTATTTTGTCCGTCGTATAGTTTACCCTGTACCTGGTGATGGTCTATCCGAGGTAATAATATCCCGAACCCTTAAACTCCTGTTACTGGTAACGTATAGATAACGGGTTATATGTTTCTTGACACTGGTCCGGAGCGCCTGAACATTATACTCTGATTACTTAACAATTGATGAATAACATATAACATAACGGAAACCGTGCTATAATAAACTGAACAAAATTATATACATAGTAGCGTTAATTTTGATGTTACATTATTTAACGTAATAAAATAACTACTTATCTGCCGTGACGAAGCACGCGTATTCAGCTAGTAATTTATAATTGCGTTGATTTCTTGATTCGTGCCTCCATTAAAACATATTATTTAAAAAGTCCGACGAGCAGAAACTGTGTGATCTTTGCACGGAGTCCGTTCATATCCCTAGTGACATTAGTAAAAAAATAGAAGCAGTTGATTCGCAAAAAATAACCATCGTCAACGAATTCTGAAAGCTAACGAAATTCACTTTCAAATCAGACAAAATATTTTTGTACCAAGTTTCATCAAAATCGAACCATTTTGGATGCTGCTGGAGAGCGAAAAAAACAAATATATACATTACTAGCTTTGTCCGCCTGTTTGGTGACTTAGGGCAGCATTTTTTCGATATATTTTTTGGCACATTTTGGTTTATAAACACCGTACTTTGGGTATTTAAAAAAAAATCGACTTCACAATAATGCTTCTATATACGCGATATGAGACGTAAAGCCATCGCGTATCAAAGCATACAGGCTGCTAGGATTGCTAACACGTGACAGAGCTACATAAACCAAACCGTGCGAAAAACAGCTAATACTTAGATTGTTCACATTGGCATAACTTTTTTATATTTGAACCGATTGACACGAAACAAACACAAAATGTTGAGCGAAGTTTTCCACAAACTATCAGTGAAAACTGCATCTAAATTGGATAAGCCGTTTCTGAGATTAGCGAGCACAAACACACAGACCAAAATTCTAAGAATCATTGTTTTGTGTGCTTCTGCGTTAAGGCCTAAATAACATTTTTTTTCATATATCTTCCATGTACAGACAGCAATCCGTTAAATTTTTATTATATGAAGGGCCAGGGTGAAAAACGATTAATTTCACTAAAAATTAATTTCGAAGCGTTGATCGTCGGGGTTTCGGTCAGTGTTCTTATTCAATAAAACACATTTTATTTGCTAAAATGTATATTTATTGCCGCCAATGTTTCGGCTTGCTATACAAGCCATCTTCAGGGCTGTAAAAACATATATGGTATAACAATGGTAAGGACAAAAAAAGGCTAGAAAAGGCTCTATGTCCTTACCATAATAAAAGGCTCTATGTGTTTTATTGAATAAGAACACTGACCGAAACCCCGACGATCTAAGCTTCCTACTTCCGAACGGTCGACCATATCTTCTCAATCAAAAATTAATTTCGAGAAAAATTAAAAAAACAAGTTTCATGTTCCAAATTTCCTGTGTTTAAAAACCTGCCTAAGTTTTTTTGGGATTATTTTACTCCCAGAGGTGTTCCTAATCAAATAAAATAATTTTTTTGAGCTGTTCAAGGTACAAATACTTTACATTAAGCAAGCAAGCTTCGAAAACTGCGAGTATTTTGTATTAAAATAATGGACAAATCAAGAGAACTCTTTATTATAAACATGTAATAATATATTTTTTCTTCAGATAACACATTATTATATGTTTACTTTCGACGTCTAATCTTCTTCATGTTATTTTTAGTAGCAGATGTTCGTGGCAAGTTTTCATAGAAGGTTTTTGAAGCTGGTTTAATCAAAAACTGTTGAAGGTTTTGTAGGTCATAGAACTTGGACTCAGGAATTGGTACTGGCCACTGCAAAGATTTTTAAGAGTCATTCTTGGTCACACGTACTGCAGGTATCTTTCCTGAGGTTTATTCTGTTTGTTTCCCCCGTAAGATTTTGCTGGCATATAAAAGCCGTTAAGACTAGTAGATGGCACAGAAATCTACATTTTGTAAAAAAATGATATTCATCGTTTTCCACAAGGCTCTTCAAATGTATAGATGATATGATATCATCGGGCTGGCATCATCAGCGGGTTTCCTTCCAAAGGTAGAAAAATAAAATGCGCTAAAATCTTTGAAACACTTATAAAAGCTGAAGTGTATAGACAGGTAAGAAGGAGAAAGACAACCGCAGCCCTGGCATTTATCGGACAGTAAAATTAAAGGCAGTCATTACTTATTCATTGCTTTCAAGTAAAAAAAAGAAATGCAAATAAAAAATATGCATTACTTATCGAACGGCCTCAAGTAGGAGAGACATTTTGCGCGGGCTGGTTAGGAATTTAATGCTCCAAGATACAGTTATGCTGAGAGTTTGACATTTGCAACAGCATTCCAGAGTACGTCCTTCCAGGGACGCGTGCTGGACACTTCCACCCGGCCTTGGTGTGGCGAGTGTAGGAACACTATGCATAGGAATGCTAGACAGCTGTATCTAGGCATGAAGCTGCTTCGAATCTAGGACAGGGTGTGGTGTCGATAGCCATGGGTCAGCTGGAGGAAGTAGTAAAGCGGGCGAGCAGTCTAGGAAATATATATTTATGCATCCATTATACATGCCTTGGCGATGTCGATGTAGGAACAGTGTGTATAGAATTCCACGCCGCCGGACAAACGACATTTCGTGTTTCAAAAACGGCTACAACCAACCAATCTTAACCGATTTCAATGAAATTATTTTAAAATGAAAGGTAATAAAATTTATAACAACGGAATAGGTTGTACTCATCAAAACAAGTTGCAACAAGTATTTTGAGTGTATATTTAAATTAGTTTAGGGTGCTTTTGTCGAAGGTATACGTCGATGTTTGTAACGCATTTCTGACATTGGGCCTAAATTAATGGGAATATCCTTGAAACGAGGGAAAAATCATCCTGTTCCTAGATCCTGTAGCTTAAATAGTCCCAGAATCACAAACTCGATAATCAAAATCAGCACTTTCGAAAATCGAATCATTTCCGGTCTGACGCCACTGTGCACCGTCGTCTGAGCATCTAGCAAGAAGCATCTTCGAATGAAGACTAGGGTGTGTTATCGGTCACCATAGGTCTGATGTAGGAATCCTAATTCAATTGCAGAAAAACGTGCATGCATGCATATATATATATATGATTGATTTGTGAGACGGCTTCTCTCTCCAGCGGTGTTCTTCCTCTCCATACTGCAATATTTCATCGGGTTCATCTCCGACTTCTTCAGGCTGCTATGTGTTCCCTTGACAACCACCGAGGACGACACATAGCAGCCTGAAGAAGTCGGAGATGAACCCGACGAAATATTGCAGTATGGAGAGCAAGAACACCGCTGGAGAGAGAAGCCGTCTCACAAATCAATCATTTCAACCCCAGCGAAGTAACTTAAAACAAAACATATATATATATATATATATATATATATATATATATATATATATATAGATAGATAGATAGATAGATAGATAAAGGACTTTTTTTATTTATAAACTTTTTCTATCACAAAGATAATCCCATCTTATCCCCTCAGACTAATAAAATTCAAATCAAAATCCTTGAACATAATATACAATATTATCTACTATTAATCTATCAATCAACTAAAGATTAATTTGTCATAAGAATTAAAAATGTAATATTTCCAATTTATAACACCGATTATTGGCAATAAAAAAAAAAGCACACGTGTGAAAACCAGGAAAATTTTTGATGACTAATAAGAATTCGTACACGCAATAAATAATTGCGTTAATATTTAAATCCATTTTTTTATTTAAAGCAATTTCATAAATCATACAGATTTTAGGACATTGGAATTTGTTTTTCCTTCCTTCAATCTGTCATGATTTAATATTATCAAAGCACTTTATAGTTAAACTTTTTATAAGTCCTTCTGATAAATGTCGTCACATTACATCACTTATCATTGAATTGCTTGCCATGCAGCCATTCTATTAGTGTGTATACACATGTGTAAATATATATGTGTGTGTGTGTGTATATATATATATATATATATATATATATATAAATATATATATATATATATATATATATATCCATGAGGGGGCGAGGTTAGCTCAGAGGTAGAGCACTCGACTAATGAACTGGAGGACCAGGTTCAAAACCCGAGCGACCAGTAAAGATTTTTTCTTCTAGTGCTGCCGTTCGAGGGTTGGATTTGGTGTCCCAGATCGTCCCTAGGCTCACCCAGCCTTTAATTAATTAAATTAATAATGGGTACCTTGGGTGCTAACGACTCTAGCAGTCGAAGCAGCCAAGGGGAAAATCAGGCGGCCGGAGCATAGTGTTGACCACACTATATCCCTAGTGTGCCGTATGTTCAGGAATCAGATACCTCTACAGTATCTGCCCCTCTGGGCACTTGTGGCCTGTTACGGGACTGATTTTTTTTTTTAATATATATCCATGAAATTATGGACAACTATATATATATAAATATATTTATATATATATTTATATATATATATATATCCATTAAAAATTTTGGACAAATATATATATATATATATATATATATATATATATATATATATATATATGTATATATATATATATTTGTCTGTTCGCGGCATATCTCAGCGAATAATGGTTCGATTTTGATGAAATTTGGTACAAAAATATTTCGTCTAATTTGAAAGGTCAAGTTCGTTAACCCGAAATTTAAATATTGGGAATTTTATTATATTTTATTTGTGGTTGTAAGATTTTATTTAAAAATCTATGGTGTATATATCTATATCTATAACTATATATATATATATATATATATATATATATATATATATATATATATATATATATATACGTATATGATCATAAGTTCCGGAACAGGCAGGATCGGAGGGTAGGATCCTGCAGAGGTGTCTGATTCTTGATCATACGGAACACTAGGGAGATATTTTGGTCAGAAGTATTTTCAGGGCTTTCCTCTTGCAAGGGGTAAGGTCTCCTCGGGTAAGCGAGATGACTAGGGACAGCCGAATCCCATTCCTCAACCAGCAGCAGTAAGAAGTAGTGGAGCTGGAAAAGGGGCGAGAGAACTGCAGGCACTCTAGGGGCTTGTTATTACCTCCGTTATCACTCCCTTGTATTGCATAAAGCAGATCGCTGGGCCACATCCTGCTCAACCGTCCTGCTGGGGAATAGCGATGGTTGGGAGTGGACAGTGACTGCACTGCAGGATTAGGGTTTAGGGATAATTTGTGATGAAATTTTGCAAATCGGATGGGGATAAGGCCCTGTATTAGAGGAGGTTTGAGGTTTTTATGGAGATTTTTATTGGTAATTAAATGTTTAATGTCGTCTCTACCTTGCTGAGGGAAAGCACGTTTATGGAGGTCCTCGTGGGCTTTTTTGGGACAAGAAAACTGATTGAGAACACAGGTCCGAAATATGCACCAGTACTAATTGTAATTTTTAATGTCGACATATACCTAACGATTATACCCTACCTTTTTTTTTTTTTTTTTTTTTTTTTTTTTTTTTTTTTTTTTTTGTAGGGGGAGGATATTCTGCAAATTGTCACACCAATGGCTTTCCTTTTTTCACGAGCCACCGGCCTCACTGGAAATCGAACCCACGACCGGAATGCATACACCTTAAATTTACCTTCTTAAGCTAACTCTGCAACCGCTTGATAGTTGGTGTCTCGCAAGGTTCTCTATTAAGCATGTTTATATTTATTATATCCTGTTGTATGTTCTTTTATAGAATAGCGGCTTGTCAACCGCTTATGGAAAACCGTCGTCCCTGTCCCCAATTAAGCTTAAGCGAAAAAGGATTTAAGAAATTGCTTAAGTTTTTCAACTATGTCCCATGAACTACTGCCGGTCTGGCGAGAGTCCAAAAGGGAAATTGACAGTACGATATTGTTTCCTGGCGATTCTAATGTTTTATCTAATTGCTGGGATTTTTTTTATTTATTTATTTATTTATTTGGAATTTACAACAATGTATAAGATAAATTTCTAGTAAATTATCTGGGATTTAACTTCAGTACTTATCAGACACAAATAGAGATAATCCATAAGTTCCAATTTTTTGAGGCGGAGTGACCCAGCGAGAAGAACGGATTGAGAAATGGCAGGCCTAGATACTTTAATAAATGGAAATTAGACTAGAGGTAGTCAGAAACAAAATTAAGAAATAACAAAATCAAAATGGAAGCGGTGGAGTCGATCGCTTGCATGTGGTGCCCCTGCTCTCAACTAAACGATCGACAATTTAACGCCAAAACTTCGCTTCATCAGCCTCTGTGCAATGACGCCAGAATGGACGCTGAACATCTTACATCATGCAGTGCTCCAATCACCTCAGAGTTTGAGACACAATTTGCCTGGAGAGTTTGGACACTGAGTGTCTCAAGACTAGGAGACCCAGACGTTTGGGACACCATTCATACACGCCATGTGTGATGAGTTTGGACTGGTCTCTCACGACGAGGAGGTCTAAACGTTTCAGACACATTACGTGTGGAGAGTTTTGACATTGCGTATCTTACGAGTGGAAGACTCAGACATTTCAGACACTCTTCATCTAGATATTATCGACACAAAGAGTCTTACAAGTAGAAGACCCAGACGTTTGAGATACCATTCAGGCACGCCGTGCCTGGGAAGTTTGGACCTAGGCTCTCACAAAAAGAACGTCTGCCGTTTGATAAACCATTCAAGCACACAGTGTCTGAAGGGTTTGGACACTATGTGACTCGCGAGTTGTAGACACAGACGTTTTAGACACCATACAGACATTCCGAGCCTTGGGAATTTGGACCAAATGTCTTGCGACGAAAAGGCCTTTTAGGCGTTTTAGCGACCATTCAAACAAACAATGTCTGAAGAACATCTGAGAAAGACGGATCTTTTGAATTCTAAGGATACAGTATTTCCACTTCTAGCACTCCATAGGATATATTGCGAAAGGTTGCCCATATAGGTTAAAGCAGGTCACACACGGTCAGGCAGTCCTGTCATTGTGTACGTCGAAGGAGGTAGGAAACGATGCGAGACGTACCCAACCTTTAGGGCCTCCAACAATCTCTCACCTATCCACCCTCCCGCCGACACAAAGGTGCGGATGTCCCCGCAAGCCCCCGCACATACGCCTCCTCTCGTATGTCGCAAGCTTGCGGACACATCCCCGGGAAAGGAATACCTACTTCTCTAACTTCAACTCCGAGACAGTCAGTCGCCAGAAACCTGGGCAGACTGGCCCAGAATATCTAACACACGCCACTACGTCTGTAACCGGCGAAGCCTGAAGGCCCCCCGGCCACTAACCCAACCCGTAGTACCATTTTAGGACTTAGTCCATCTGGTCTTGAATGGTCACAGACCCGGAGAACGTTCTCTCCTACGGTTCCCCTATCCATAGGGAACCAGGGGGGGACTAACCCTGGCTCCCCATAGAGAGGGAGGGATCCGTACCCAGAGGCAGTCCTGTCAGTTAGACCTGAACAGTCCGCCTGAAGGTAGGTCGCCTGAAGGGGTATATATTCCGGCCGGTCTGTCAGTTAAGACTGTTCAGGCGGCCGGAAAGGGTTCATTCAACGCCAAAAAGTTGTATAATTATGCGTCAATATTTTGCAAAATTATTTTATATTTTTTATTTTGTATACTTATATATAATAACATTAAATTTAACACTACTACAAAATAATGTCCTTAACATTGGGCTTCTTGGGGTTACAGTAGTTTTATATCGAATAATGATAACAATCGACCAAAACAAATTACAATATCCAGTAGCCATTTCCCCGAGCGGAGTCAACTGTTAAAACCTTTAATTTGGCTAATTATGGGAATTAAATGAAACGCTTCCCGTGGGAGTTTACTCTTGCCAATTCCTCTTTCCAATGGGCTGAGGCTACTGTCCGCCAATATTGGAAGCAATGAAGGCTTTGGAACAGATCAAACTAGACGACAAGAAAATAAATCATGTGAACTGCATGTATTAAAGGGGTATCAGACAAAATAAACATCTATTTTCAATAGATGATGAATAATAATAATAATACAGAAAAACGCAACCACGGAGCTGCGTAAAGTACGCATACTCCTAAGCAAGTTAAATACATGATTTGTTTTTATATATTTTATATAGGACTAGCTGTTACCCGGCGTGCCATGCTACACCTACTTTCTGCATATAGAAAAGTCTAAATAAATTAGAAACCAAATAAGTATTATTAAAATCTAATAACACGAATCTGTAACAGTTTCGAACCCGTGACCTCTCAACTGTGAGTCCTAGACGACTTTGACCTAACCTATAACACCCCCCGTATCAAGACATACATGTATGCGAAGTTTGGTAAAAATCGATCTAACGGTGTGGATTTTTATTTAAAAAAAAAACAAAAAACATACAGACAGCAGCTGGTAGACGTTTTTGACCTGGCCTATGACAATCCCCTGATCAAGACCAACCTGTGTGCCCAGTTTGATCAAAATCTGTCAAACGGTGTGGGTTTGTATAAAGAACAAACATACAGACAGACAGATGGTAGCCGTTTTGACCTAGACTATGGCAATCGCCGTATCAAGGTCTACCTGTGTTCCAACTTAGGTCAAAATCAGTTGAACGGTGTGGATTTTTATAGGGAACAAACATACAGACAGACAGCTGGTAGACGTTTTTGACTTAGCCTACGACACTCCCCAGATTAAAATCCACATGTGTACCGAGTTTAGTCAAAATCGGACGAACGGTGTGGATTTGTATAAGGGACAAACATACAGACAGACAGTTGGTAGATTTTTTGACTTAGCCTAGGAGATTTCTCGTATCAAGACCTACCATTATTCCAAGTTTGGTCAAAATCGGTCAAACGGTGTGGTTTGTATAAGGGACAAACATACAGACAGACAGCTGGTAGACGTTTTTGACTTAGCCTACGACACTCCTCAGATTAAGATCCACATGTGTACCGAGTTTAGTCAAAATCGGACGGACGGTGTTGATTTGTATAAGGGACAAACATACAGACAGACAGCTGGTAGATTTTTTTGAACTAGCCTAGGAGATTTCTCGTATCAAGACCTACCATTATTCTATGTTTGGTCAAAATCGGTCAAACGGCGTGGATTTGTATAAGGAACAAACAGAAAAACAGACAGACACGTGATTTTTATATATATATATATATAGATATAGATTACTAGCTGACCCGGCAAACGTTGTTTTGTCATATACATCGTTTCTAGTAAATATTTTGGTAGTGAAATAATAATCCCGTACCTGTTACGGGATCTCGTTGTTTAATATTTATACAATATCCGTCTTGTCCCTTCCAGAACATTAGCGGATATTGGATAGTGTCGTATGAATGGCGTGTATCAGCAATGGACTCAAGATTATTATTTCTTCTTCGAATCAGGATTTCTTGCGTAGCTGCACGGTCGCCATCCACGATTCCAGCAACGTCATCAGCAACAGGTGCATTGAATGTACGCTCCAGATAGCGTGATTATCACTTTGTAATTCGTGCATGTGCGATTTAAATAGTTTCAACAATTCATTCTGCTCATTCAATAGATCGTCCAGCTTACTGACGATAGGCCTGGCATACCGTGAATTGAGGCTAATGTAGCCCCAACGTGCATCCAAGCGATTGGCGAGTCCTCATCTCCCATAAAGTAAATTTGTAAAACTTTATGTGGTTCGTTTGGCATTGGCAGCAATGATCCCACTTTGTGATAAATTTGGCCTTTGATTTTGAATGTTGAATTAAATTGTTGACCATTTACAGCAATATGTTTTACTATTTCCGTTGCTCCGAACGATGTCATTTGGAAACATTAATTGAATGCTGGAATTAACATCAGGATGAGGTTAGAATACTTCGACTTGTGAATTGACTGCATTTATGTATATATATATAATAGAGAAATCCATGAAATAATAGAGACATGAACAAGCACATAATCTGAAGATATAATGTATATATAAAAAAATAATGGGGGCGAGGTTAGCTCAGTGGTAGAGCACTGGACTAATAAGCTGGAGGCCTGAGTTCAAATCCCGAGCAAGCACCAAAGATTTTTTCTTCTAGTGTCTTCGTTCATGGGTTGTATTCGACCTCCCTGACCGTCCCTAGGCCAACCCAGCCTTTAATTAATTTAATAATGGGTACCTTGGTTGGTGCTAATGACTCTAGCAGTCGAAGCAGCCAAGGGGAAAATCAAGCGGCCGGAGCATAGTACTGACCATACTATCTCCCTAGTGTGCCGTATGGTCATGAATCAGATAAGTCTATATCTGCCCCTCAGGGCCCTCGTGGCCTGTTACGGGACTGTTTTATATATATATATATATATATATATATATATATATATATATATATATATATATATATATATAAATAATACAAAATCATACAGACAATTGGATTGAAAATGGCTTATAGTCGAAACGTTTCCACCAGAAAAATGTAATTAAAATACAAAACTATTCAAGACTTAATAAGCTGTTACCAACTACCTAGAACATCTTAGTTTTCAACTTAGGATCTACAACATAATATATATATATATATATATATATATATATATATATATATATATATATACAAATGCAGTCAACTTACAATAAGTCGACGTTCAAGGGAGCGACTTCGATTCATGAACTTCGACTTATTACTTGTAAATGGAATTTTGTTGCCACATTGTATCGGCCTCATAAGCCGGGTTCTGTCCCATCCCGGGAAACGCGCTAATTAAGATGGAGTCTAAGGGAATTGGTCAGGATTCCTTTTAAAATTAATATTCATATGGAATTAAGTTATTTTAATTATCTAACGGTTCGACCGAACTTTAATCTGTCAACAGAAATAATTATCTTAAAGAGAGAGCTAGACTTGGCTAGCAACTAGAGGTCAACGGGCGTCCGTCCATTAGCAACCTCAGATCCTGGCTAAAAAAGTAATTTAATGAAATATAAATAAGTTATTTCATTTCCTTGTGTATACATTAATTTTATTAGACCACTAGCTGAATAGCCGTGCTTCGTCACGGCAGATAAGTACGTATTTTATTGCGTTAAATAATGTATCATCAAATGAACGCTACTATATAATTTTGTCAAGTTTATTATAGCACGGTTCCCGTCATACTATGTTTTTCATCAATTGATAAGTAATCAAAGTATAATTTTTCAAGAAACAGATAACGCAGGAATAACCCGTTATCTATAGGTTAGCAGTAACTGATGTTTAACCCGTACAGGTTAAAATTTGTTAGAATTTAAAAAATTATGTTTGTCAAGATGTCATTTGGACACACCCGTTATATTGGTGAGCATTACCAAGAAGTGCTCTGACTGGGGATGCTGATGGATGAGGAGCCTGTGCAAGGGTTCGGGATATTATTAACTCGGATGGACCATCACCAGGAAGTGTTCTGGCTGGGGATGCTGATGGGTTAGGAGACTGTGCAAGAGTTCGGGATATTATTACCTCGGATGGACCATCACCAAGTATAGCGAAAACTCTATGAGGGACAAAATCACAGTTTATTTCTAGTAATTCAATAGTAGTTCATCATAGTTTAAATTAACCGCAAATAAAAAAAATATTATGAAATATATACAGTACGGTAACATCTGACCTGTCCTAGCAACGCATGCTGTCTAGGCTTGCCTGCTCTAACCAACTAAATATTCAAGCCCCTCTAAAAATACTTAAAAATTTTAATTTCAAAAAATCCTTTCTTAGCGACTGTTTACATGCTAATGGGAGTGTCCATGAAAAATTTCAACATTTTCTGTCAAGTGGTTTGGGCAGGTCGATGATAGGTCAGTGAGTCAGTGATTGAGTGCGTGGTATTTGACAAATATATAGTAGATTATGTATTATGTACAAAAAAAAAACCGGGGTAATTAAATGAGAAAAACTTTTGTATCATTTTTTGTTAGAAATATAACTTTCCTAGAGAGTGAGTGAAATTAAAAGATTCGAAATGAGTAATTTCCGTTTTGGCTACTCTGAGTTTCCCTTGCTTTGTGGCACCTAAAATACCGTTATATTCTAGATATTATTGGAGTCGGTGTGTAAAGTTTTTACAAAATATCAACAACAAAAGTATTGAGTGTTTTTATTCCAAGATTTCTTGATGATACTAAGAACAAGAACGGAAAGGTGAATGGGTGACCGGCCACGTGCTGTTGGCATTATAAAAGGGTGGCAACCTTGTAGCCCGGCGTTAATAGCCGTTGATGCGCCGCTAAAAAAAAAAAAAAAAAAAAAAAAAAAAAGAGACGGAAAGGCGCTTAGATGAAGTCCGTGGGAATCAAATATTATAATTAGGGAACGGATGTTATTGTATATACATATTTTATTCTGATTCTTAAATCGTGATTGTTGATGTAATTCTGAACGTTTTAAAGAATTTAAACAGGTTTTTAGATTTACATATTTTGTCTAAAATCCATATTTTTACATATTCTGCCATAATTACATATTTTTGTTACATATTCTGATATTATTTTTATTTTTTAATTGAAAAAATAAAGGGGAAACCGAGAAAGAAAATATGATATTATCAATTGAGCCTAGGTCACTTTGCCTTATCGAAGAAGAAAAGGTGGCTGGCAGTCATGCTTTCCGAATTATTGTTTAATAATTGTATTATTCCTTCAATCTACTCGCTAAAACGAACGAATAACTGAAAGAATCGTGCCGATATCATTTTCCAAACTCTAGATATAAAATAATGAATTTTCAACATGTTTTGTTTTATTTCCTAGCTCCTAAGGCACATTGGACGAAACGCTCGGACTCATATTGACTATTTTTCCATCCACAATCACCAGAAAAAAAGCACCTGATCGAGGACCCCACCACTGTATACTTCTCTTACGAGATCAGACCAGCGTCATTTCACGTTAAACAATTTAAAAATGCATTTTGATTGCATACAATTTTCCAAAATAATGTCAACTTTTTTTGTCATCTTGTAAAATCAGACCCTAATTTTGATTTATGCTTTATTTTCAAATATGTTATGGAGTTTTAGCCATTTTGTTCTATATATTTTCCACTTTTGTTTTCTCCATTTACAATAACACAGTTCCTACTTACTATTTATGCTTTTCTTTTCAATATTTTATAGTGTTTTAGTTATTTGTTTACGAAATGTTTTCAATTTTTTATTACATATTTCATTATAAATATTTTGAATTTTGTTTTACATAAACATCCGGGCCATCATAATAATATATGCTGTGTCCTTGCAAGAAATTCAATACACTTATTCCAATCACATAAAAAGTCCAATGTAATAAAATAAAGGACACGAAGAGAAATGATCAGGTTTTTTGATCCTGGTTAATGAATACCCATGGGCGTATATAGAAAATAATTTCGGGAGGCGCTGGGAAAATTTCAGGGGGGGGGGGGCTGCGACCATTTCCGGGGTATGGAATACTAAAAATTTAGAACTTTGAATAGTTTTAGGCAACTAAAACGCTATTACGCGTAAAATAAAAAAATGTTTATGAACTAAGTGGACTTATTTAATTTATTTTTAAGGGTTTTACGACAAATTTTTACCATCAAATCAAAATTTCGGGGGGGGGGGGGAGCTGCAGCCCCCTCGGCTCCCCCTCCCCCTTATATAAGCCCATGTAAATACCTGCAGGACAAAAGCAACTGGTCTACTCCGAAGGAAAGGATAGCAAGGACACCGGCCTGTCAGGACGAAAGGTCAATAAAACAGGAATTAAATGTGTGTATATATATATATATATATATATATATATATATATATATATGTATGAGTATTCTAGACAAATTATTCACTATTCAAATACTATAGTAACTGAACTTATGTAACGAGTAATTCTTAGCTGTTGACATTCCTCTAGGAGGGGTTCTATGATTTAAATACTTTATATATATATATATATATATATATATATATATATATATATATATATATATATATATATATATACAGTGGAACGTGGATAATTCGAACTTCGATAATTCGAATATTTCTCTCGGTCCCTAGAATTTAGGGCATAAACAATGTAAAAAAATCGTGGTTAATTCGAATAAAATTTTAGATAATTCGAAGTTTTTACGAGTCTGTACCTCCGATGGGAAGTGGACAGAAAGGCGGTCGATCTGATATCTTGTGAAAATAGTCTCCCCTCGGGTAAGAAGGATAATAAGATACGGATGTAGGGGTTCCTGGACAAGAAGTGCTGCGGTCTCTAGTTCTTGGACTCCAAGAGTTCTGCTAAGTGGTGGGTAGCGCTTCCTCCCTTCCAGGGGTTGTTACTTATAGTTACATCATGTCCTTTTATCCTAGACTTCCCTTCCACCATCCTTCCGATCTTAATTTTGTATGAAGATATAAGTCAATCAGCACCTAGATCTGCTGTATTGTTTGTGCCTTGAATTTCCGGTGTACAGTGCAGTTCTGTGAGTTGTTGATTAAAGATGTCGAACATAGCTTCGATTAATAAAGTCGAAAAACGAATAAAGAAATTACCAAGGACTCTGGAATTCCTCCTAACACTTTATCAAAAAACAACTTTTTTTCAAAATAATACTTTTCTTTTTACTTTTTTGATCAATTATTTATTACTTATGTACGTAATCATCAATTTATGATGTTTGTTTTTCTTTAAATAAAATGTATTTTTTTTTTCAAATTAATAAATGTGAAAATATGAAGTTCGATTCTTAACCCTTAATTTTCAAACTTTCGTAATTCGAAATTTGGATAATTCGAACTTTTTTATCGGTCCCTAGGGGTTCGAATTATCCAAGTTCTACTGTATATCTATATCTATATATATATATATATATATATATATATATATATATATATATATACATATATATATATATGTGTGTGTATGTGTGTATATATATATATATATATATATATATATATATATATATATATATATATATATATATATCAGTGTTGGGCAAAAATCATTCAGAATAATGAAAAATCAATAATTTTTCAATCAATTCAATGAATAACGTAACTTTTTATTTTTATTCATTATTTAATAACAATTATTTATTGAATGACAATTTTTATTGAATAAAAGTTACTTATTTGAATGAAACAATTTTTTGAATGAAATTGATTTATTTTTCTAAAATGTTAATTTAAATACAAGTGATTTATTTGAACAATAAATGGACGTTAAAATTTAAATAATAATAAAAATTACTAAGTCCATTAATCTTTGTCTTACGTATATATACTTATATATATGTGTGTGTGTGCGTATATATATATATATATATATATATATATATATATATATATATATATATATAGATATACGTTTTTTGGAAACTGGGTATATGGAAAGGGTTTGTACTCCAGAAACAAATTGTTGATATGTTCCTAAAATTCGAAATTTTTGTTAACGAAGCTCAATATATTATATCGATCAAAAATGGGGGCTTATTTACGAACAAAATTAAATACATATCGCCAATACAAATGCAAAGTATCGAATGTGAAAAAACGCATTTTTCATTTTAAATCTTTACTGATTGCTGTTCGACTGATGGATGGCAAACTCTCGAATCTAAGTTCACACAGTGAAAGGAGGATGTTACCACTGTCAAAAGGTCGAATCTGCCTACTATTTCACTGCCCAAAAGCAAAGTAATAAATAAAAGTATTTTCACTGTTAAAAGTGGTGATTTTCACATTCACCACTTTTATAATATAAGGAACATGAAAAAATGCATCTTTCATTGTCCATCTTTAATAATTTCTGCTGGACTTATTTACGGCAAAATCTGACTTCTCTCTATTAAAGGGAAAGTATTCCACTATCAAAAGGTCAAATCTGCCGAATATTTGACTGTCCAAAAACAAGTTATGAATAAATACTTTTCCACTCTGAAAAGTGGTGATTTTCATATTCGTTAGTTTGCTTTTGTATCGCTTAGACATAACCTGCAAACTAATCCCTTTGGTAGGGAATGTACTCAGCTCCTGCGTGACGATGATTTCCAAATATCTACTTAAAAGTTATTTTCATTTAAGGAGAAGTTCATAAAATCTGAAAAAATAACAATTTTCGAATTGATAAATAATTGTGTGGTCTTGACGCAGTTTCTGTATATCGTTTTGCCACGAGGCATCTTATAGTCAGCCTCAAAAAATATTACGGGAGGTGTTTCTTATTTTTGTTTACAAACCATTTCCTGATTATTTTGAAGATCAAGATAATATAGGATATGTTCCAAATAGAATTGTCCTAGTTTTAATACTTGAAATAGATGAGTGGTTTTAGGTTATTTAGGTACATTCGAGTACTTTGCGTTGAGCAACGATAAGTGGCTTGTTTAGGGAAGTAATAGAGCTATTTTGAGAGTTTTTATTTTTGTAAAATAGATAACTAAAATGGTTCGATTAAAACTATCTTAGTAGATCTTAATAGAGATTACCAGCGTACCATTATTATGTTTAATAACAATTTCTTGGGGTCTCCCGTGATCTAGTGGCTAGCGCGCTAGATTCATAAGCGGGAGATGGTGGGTTCGATCCCCAACGGCGCCATCTCAGGGCTCGCTGAGAAAATTCCTGGCTGCACCCTGGACGTCGGCGCTAATGGCCAAGATTTATGTCGATGCGCCGTAAAAAATAAAAATAAAAATAAATAAATAAAAATAACAATTTCTTCTTCTTTTTTTTTTTTTTTACATATAAATGAGTGAAGTTTGCCACCGTTTTGGTTTGAATTTCAAGCCTTCATCAGGGGTATTAGGACAGGAAGAGCTGGTGCGTTTAGAAGCCTCTAAATCACCTATCATAAGAGTGATGTATCAATCTCTACACGGATCAGCTCTTTCAAAGTAGGTAAAAAATTACGGCTCTGAAGATGATAGCAAGAGCTGTTAAAAGAGCTAAGCGCCAAAAATAAAGCTTGTGAAGGAATTTACGAGTTCGATTTTACTGAATATCGTCCTTCTCCGCCAGCAACCACTTCTTTTGAAACATGGCTCATCAGGATTCTGGTGGTGTCGAAAGTAGCATAGTATCACAGCACTGAAGATGATAGCAGGGGCTGTTGAAAGCGCCCAAAATAAAACTTGTCAAGGAATTGAGGTGTTACGTTTCTACTGAAGATCGCACTTCTCCCCCAGCATCCACGTCCTTTGAAACATGGCTCATCAGGATTCTGGTTGTGTCGAAAGTAGCATAAAATCATAGCTCTGAAGATGATAGCAGGAGCTCTTAAAAGCGCAGAGCGCCCTAAATAAAATTTGTCAAGGAATTGAGGTGTTCCATTTCTAATGAAGATAATCTTTCTCCACCAGCAACAATGTATTTTAAAACATGGCTCATCAGGATTCTGATGGTGTCCAAAGTAGCATAAAATCATAGCTCTGAAGATGATAGCAGGAGCTGTTAAAAGCGCTTAGCGCCCTAAATAAAACTGCCGTGGAATTTACTTGTTTCACTTCTACGGTGGATCAGTTCTTACTCTCCTTGTAGCCTCGGCGAAGGCTTGACACTCATGTGAAACGTTGAAGAACAGTAGAAAAATAAAAGTGTCCCATGAAAATAACTGAAAACATTTACGACGAGTAGGGGTTTGCACCGGATTCAAATGATTAAACCATGGATGTCCAAAAGGCAGACACTTAAAGCACACTATCATATTATTTTATTTATATCTCCGTTCACAAAATTTAGAAACATTAGGAAACAAATACATTCACTAATAACAATACACATATTTTTGTCTCTGTGTAAAAAAGTTTTTTTGATATGAGGGCTTCAATAGCCCCCTTTTTATCATCCTTTTTTATCCTCTATTACTGCCATAATTATTTTAATATTTTATTGATTTTGAGCACTTATAAATTTGGGTTGAAATTTCAACTTTCACACAAATCGTATTTGTTATAAATAAGTGCATTTTATTATTACAAAATTATTCACCCCAGCCAATGCATTACAAAAAATAAATTTATAAATTTAACTCGTAGACTCCCACGGTCCAACTCATCACATGCATTATGGTCTTTGGGTTTTGACAGTGTCATCATCATCTTAAAAAGGATATGATGACACGACTAAAACCAGAAGACCATATTTGTGTGTGTGTGCTTAATGGCGTATCAACAATGGGAATATGCCGGGCTATCTACCTTTGCCAATCTTTTGTAATGCCAACAGCACTTGGTCGGTCACTCATTCAGACACCGGCCACGCTCGACCTTGCTTAACTTCGGTGATCAACGTGCATATGGCCGTTAGCCCGATGTCTATATTGTTTGGAGACTTTGTGAATATTCGGTATGTTATAAATGTATCGAGATATTTTGGAGAAAATAATCCTCAAAATATTTGGATATTTATCAACATTAATTTTTCCCAAAAATACTAATTAATTGTATAATTAACACAAAAAACAGTAATACAAGGACTATCTCATAGACAAATTTTGCAATTTCATTTTTAATTGAAAAAGGTCACAAGTATGAGAAATTTTTCAAGGGTATTTTGGGAGCAATTGGTGCCCAAAATTAAGTATTTTTTTTTTATGTTGTAAGTAAATTATTCAAGAAGTTGGGGGCTTGAAGAGCCCTCCTTGGGAAAGGGTGAGAGACTTTGCACCTTGGGTGTCCTAGTGTAGATATGCCCCAATGTTCGGACTGCGGAATCTAAGGAAATTGACTCAGGAGTCTAAGGTCCTTCCTGAAGAATGCCGTCAGGAACACCCAGACAGCCAATAGTTACACAATCCTCCTGGAAGTCCTTGAAGATCTGGAGTCAGTGGGTGAGCAGGTTTCGCAGCATTTCATGTCCGGGTCAGGGCTGCTGTGTATACTAGAAATGCTAGACATAGAACAAGCAAAACCTCAAAAACGTATTAGCATTTAGGTGGCGTAACTCATTGGGGGGTTTGTGCGCGTTCGAGACTGATTGAGCAGTTGTTAGGAACGCTCTTGTAGTGAAATTATGTATAAGAATCTAAAAAACGGTGAGTATCGCGAGAGCTGCGTTATCAAAGCACATTTTGCAGAAAGAGGAAACCAACAACTTAAGCTATGCTCTTTAAGTATCGTAAAAACCAGTCCACTGAACTGAAAAAAATGATCTTTCAGGTAAATGCCTTTGAAGGACCTTCTAGGTTCTCAAACAAAAATACATCTTTCAATCTCTTTCTTTCCCCATTTTCGTCAAATAAACAAAAATTACGATCGCTAGGGGGTTGTTTTATATTCGACTTGTGGTGAACCCTCACTACTAATAGACGTGGATTTCGTAAAACACGAACTCTTCCTTCGAAATACACAAAAATGAATGTATATCTTATCCCTAGTGTAATTTGAAGGACTGGAATCAATATTTTTATTATTATGTACAAAATATAAAAAAAACAAAAAAAAAAAAAAAAAAAAAAAAAAAAAAACCCTGCTCCAATATAAACTTGAAGAAAAGTCAGACCACCACTAACCAGATAAGGGCATTATTCAATAATCATTCAAATAAATTTTTATTGAATAAGAATTTCTTCATTGAATAAGTTATTCATCCACTGATTGGCTCATTATTCAATACATTTTTATTGAATAAGAATTTCTTCATTGAATAATTTATTCATCCACCTTGATTGGCTCATTATTCAATACATTTTTATTGAATAAGAATTTCTTCATTGAATAAGTTATTCATCCACTGTAGTAGTAGTAGTAGTAGTAAAGTAAATTTTATTTTATAAATGTACAAATAATAAGTCCTTGAGAAATTCACAATAAATTTACATAAGCTTGGATATAATCCATCAGCTAAGCGACACCACATAATATAATACACATGAAAATAAAATAAAAACAATATGCTTGATTGTAAACAATATAAAAACAAATAAATAAGTAAAACAAAAATTGATCCTCCTTATTCCTGATAATCAAATTTAAAGTTAATTGCCTCTTTAACGTAGTGGTATAGTTTTGAGTAGTCCTGGCCGTTCAAATAGTCTATTGCTTGCGTGTGGGTTAATCTATTTTTGAAGAATATGTTTAATCTTATCTCGGAGAGGATTGGGCATACAGCTAGGAAATGGATGATATCTTCGGGTTCTTTCATATTGCAAAGAGAGCAGAGGGCACTATCATCAGAACTCCAAGGCTTCCTATTCAGATTTAGGGTTTCCGTTCTGGCTCGCATGATGGTCCTTATCATTTGAAGGCTGTTAGTGTCGTTGATATAAGACAGCTGCTTAAATTCAAATTTCAAAATTTTGTAGGTTGTGTGGAACTGCGCGTTCGTTAGCCTGTCTTGTAACTTTTCTTTTTCCTGGGAGTCAATACTACCTACTATGCATTTGACGGTTGCATGTATCTTGTCCAGTGGGGTTGAAAAAAAAGTTTGCGGTTCGAATCCTGCTTTGATACAGACATCACGCAAGTCATTGTACCAACCTACCTTACTCACAACCACTTTAGCTGCAAGCTGCTTAGTGAGCCTCTCTTCAGGCGCATTCAACACTTTTAGAACATACATGAGATGAAGCTGCAGAGTGTAGATGTACATGGATGCTCTTCCTGTTTCCAGCTGCAAAGCGTAGTTCGGCGTATTCCTAGGGAGGCAGAATAGTCTCTTTATAAAACTTCTTTGAACCTGCTCAACCTTGTCATAGCTTCGCCCGCCCCACACCTGTGCACCATAACACAGGACTGCTCTAGTCACAGTGTCAAACACTTGCATTTTTGCGGAGATAGGCACTTCTTTCTTCATTATAAAACTACGCCAAGTAGTATGAATTCCGCGCATAGCAACAGGTACTTTCTTTTCAAAGTGTTTGCGAAATGACAGGTTCGGTGTTATGACTATGCCTAAGTACTTGTATTCATTGACTATTTCTATTGGCTCACCATTGTAGTGCCATACATCGTCTTTAGCAATTTTCCCACCATTTCTGAAAATCATAACTTTAGACTTCTTCAAATTTACAGTCAAGTTCCAAATACTACAGTATTGTGCTAGTTTGTCTATCATCTCTTGGAGTTGGGATTTGCTATTACTAAGGAACACAATGTCATCAGCAAACAGTAAACTTCCTATCGTGGTATTTTCTATTCTTACCCCTCCTCCAACACACTCAGGCATGTCCAGTATGTACAAAATAAACAGCAAGGCACTCAATACATCTCCCTGTTTAACTCCATTTTTTATTTCAAAATATTCAGAAATTTTATTCTTCACCCACACACCTGACATTGTATTACTATACAACTGCTGAATAATGTAGATGATTTTCGTTGATAATCCAATCTTTGAAAGTTTAAATAGGAGGGCCTGACGACTTAGTGAATCAAAAGCAGATTTGAGGTCGACAAAAAAAGCGTAGACTTTTCCCCTTTTCTTAGAAATTTTAAGCCTAGCTATGTTAATTAAATTAAAAACGTTATCTATTGTCGAATAACCTTTTCTAAAACCAGCTTGAGCTTCCGGCAGAATTTTATTTTTATGAACAAAACTCTCAATTCTTTTTAGGAGCATCCCAGTGAAGATTTTTGCAACACAGTCTATAAATGAAATCCCCCTGTAATTTTGAACGTCATTCAGGTCTCCTTTCTTGTGCAGCGGAAATATAATTGATCTTGTAAAGCTCGGAGGTAGGCTTTCATTAATTAGAACATAATTATAAAATTTTAAAAGACAGTTTAGAAAGTTGTCTGGGGCATACTTATAAAATTCATATGGAATTCCATCAATTCCTGGCGCTTTATTGTCCTTTACAGTTTTCAAAACATCCTTTAGCTCATCAAGTGTAAACAGCTGTTCCATCTCACTGATTGTAATCATTGGCATAGCATAACTGATAGAATTAACATCCGAATTTAATGAGCCTCTGAAATATTCGATCCAGTCATCAACCGTAATATTGTTACTAATGGAAAAGTTTGATCGATTTATGGTTTTTACTAATGACCAAAACCGCTTAGCATCTTTCACTAACTTGAGTTCGCCGTATATGTTCTGATAATAAGAGCTTCTCTTTTGAAGACAGGTATTTTTTAAATCTTTGTTGGCCTGTAAATACATTAGTTTCACTATTTCAGAGTTTGTCCGTCTAAATAAATTTAGCAGTTTAAAGGAACGTCGACGTAGTGCCCGACAGTGATTGTCATACCATGGCTGAGTTGTAGGAGTCTCTCTGCTTGACTTGTAGTTCCTACCTCTTTGTTATTCATCCACTGATTGGCTCATTATTCAATACATTTTTATTGAATAAGAATTTCTTCATTGAATAATTTATTCATCCACCTTTATTGGCTCATTATTCAATACATTTTTATTGAATAAGAATTTCTTCATTGAATAATTTATTCATCCACCTTGATTGGCTCATTATTCAATACATTTTTATTGAATAAGAATTTATTCATTGAATAAGTTATTCATCCACTGATTGGCTCATTATTCAATACATTTTTATTGAATAAGAATTTATTCATTGAATAATTTATTCATCCACCTTGATTGGCTCATTATTCAATGCATTTTTATTGAATAAGAATTTATTCATCTATTCAGTTATTCATTCACGGATTTTTTTTTATATGAACAATTAATTATTTTTCATTCTTGGTTAATTTTTTTAACGAAATTTTTATACATTTAAAATAATGTGGTTCATGGAACAGCATTATTCAGTTTCTTTAAGTTCAGTAAACAATATCATTTAAATAATTTTCATTAAAAGTAAGAAAAAGTTTAATCAACGCAGTCATTTTTATTAGAAAAGATTGTTAAAATAACTTGTATTTATCGAAAAATGTCAGTCAAATTAATCAATTTCATTCAAAAAATTATTTCATTCGAATAAATAACTTTCATTCAATAAATCATGTTTATTCAATAAAACTTTTAATTCAAGAAATAATTGTTATTCAATAATGAATACAAATAAAAAATTACGTTATTCTTTGAATTGACTGAATGTTGACTGAAATATTATTCAGTAATCAGAATGAAAGAACAGATTTATTCATTATTCTGAATGATTTTTGCCCGACCCTGGCACTAACTAACAGTAGCGAACATTTCTCTCAGCCTCTTCGACTTCGCTCCAATAACCGTGTTTCTGTTGACGCATTCTGCTGGTTAACGAACTTGACCTTTCAAATTAGACGAAGGATTTTTGTACCAAATTTGAACCACTGTTATTTTCGTCCCGAAACGTGAAATTCCGGATTGCATGATGAGGTCTAACTCGTAAGCGGGTTTTTTCCGTTCGGAGGTAGGGTGAAACCGCGCTAAAAACATATGTTTATGCATAGAATTACCATATGTGCCAATATTAAACTTAAAGACCACAATCTTGAAGCTTGAAGTAGATCTGAAGAAGACCTTGAAGATGTCGTCAGTAGGTGAGCGAGTCCAATGACATTTAGATTTTCGCGGGAGTAATGTCAAGGTCGTCTTGTCTGATCAATCTTGGAATTATCTCGCTCTTTAAAACATTCAGGTAACTTCTAATCCATACTTGCTAACAAATATTCGGTCTCCGTAAGGATTAGTTTGGGTTTTCTTCAGTTTTGTGTTTATGTACATGTATAATGCATTTTAACGTCTCCCCGTGGTTCTATGGCTGACGCCTTAGATTCTTATGCGGGAGATGGTGGGTTCGAGTTCCACCGGCGGCAGGATTTTTTCTCATCGCACGGCCCGTTGAGAATGTCCGTTGCCGCACCACGGATGTCGGCGATAATGGTCCATTTGTCGGTGCGCCGAAAAAAAAAGAAAAAATGCAGAGGACGAAATCCAAAACAGAAGAACATGACATCAAACGATCTAAACTAAACCAGAGTTGGGCTTATTCTAATAACTTTTTATTTAAGTAACGAATAAAAGATAATTTTTTATCCGTTATTAGTTAATCATAAAACCACGGATGACCAATTATCCGTTATTCGAGAAACGGGTGAATTATCTTTTATTCGTCATTTGATTATCCGTTATCTTTTATTCGTTATCCGTCCACAATACCACTTTTTTCTATCCATTCGGGCAAAAACAAACTGTTCGTTTGCACATGGCATTGCACTCTTTAAATAAATATTTAAACATCAAGAAATTGTTTTTTAAGTACAACACGGCACTTCCATCGTCAGCACCAGTCGAACGGCTGTTCTCGTTTGCTTCCATAACGGATATTCCAAAAAGCAATCGACTCTCTGATGAAATGTTTGAGAAAAGAGTAGTTTTAAAATCTATGTTGAATTTAATTTAAAGTTTAATTATATATTTAAATAATAATGTAGTACATAATTATATTTAATAATAATTTAAATAATTACATATTATATTATATTTAAATAATAAATAAATACATTATGATTAAGTAGTAAATTGGTTTTCTACAGATCTTCCAAATATAAAAATCATCTTTCGGATGAAAATTTATCCATCGAATTAAAATTCATCCGTAAGATGAAAAATTATTTCAAATGAAATCTTAAGATAAAAGATGACGGATAACTTTACGTAAATGTTAATAATTTCGAATAACGGATAACGGATATCCGAAAATTATAAATGACAAATAACGAATAACCTAGGTTATTCGTTATCCGTTATCCGAAGATAATTTTTGCCAAACTCTGAACTAAACTAACTAAAGAGATTATTGGCAAGACAGCTGAACTCGACTCACCGGCAATAAATTACGAAACATCAAATATAACAGTGAAGAGTAGGTTTCCAACTAACACGATTCCACACGAAAAGAAATAGTGTTGGATCGACTTAGAATTTGCCAAACTAGACTAAAACACAAATATACATAGAGAGGACAAAACAAACTAACTTTTGACATATCAGAACCTAGAAAGAGAAAGGGCGAATCTGAAATATCGAATTTTAATCTATGAAAAATTTCATGTCCAATTTCAAGGGCAAATCCCAAGTCTGAAACTCCCCTCCTAGCATAATGTTACCCATAAATCCCAAGTCTGAAACTCCCCTCCTAGCACAATGTTACCCATAAATCCCAAGTCTGAAACTCCCCTCCTAGCATAATGTTACCCATAAATCCCAAGTCTGAAACTCCCCTCCTAGCATATTGTTACCCATAAATCCCAAGTCTGAAACTCCCCTCCTAGCATATTGTTACCCATAAATCCCAAGTCTAAAACTCCCCTCCTAGCATATTGTTACCCATAAATCCCAAGTCTGAAACTCCCCTCCTAGCATATTGTTACCCATAAATCCCAAGTCTGAAACTCCCCTCCTAGCATATTGTTACCCATAAATCACACGTATAAATTAAAATTTAAACATTTTATTTAAATTGCATACGTTTTCAATCAGGTTTATAAATCAACATTCCATAGAGTAAACATTCGTCCTTGCTATCCTGAAGCACTTCTAGAACTTTGACTTCGATTTCCCACCATCCGGATTTCGTGATTCACCCTTTCTCTTCCAAGGTCCTGATGTCGTGCCTACCATGTATAACTATCGAATATGCAAGTGAAAGAACATATTCCATCCATTGACGAAGTAATATATTGAAAAATGGTCTTATTCCACACTTTATTTCAGGCACTAAAGGCTATTCTAAAGGGGTTAGAGTTGCGACAATTTACCACAAGCCGTATCGTCCACAATCCAAGAGGAAAGTCTCGAATGTGAAAAACGAGCTTTTTGCATATTCGATAGTTCGACATGGTAGGGACGATAAGCTTTACAGTAAACGCTTACTTACGAAAACCACATAGGAAATACAGAGGACGAAATTATTACAGAAAATGACATAGAACGTGGAATCTATCAATCACCAAGACTAAACATAAACAATTAAACTGAACATCAAAAATTATTGGCAAGACAGCTGGACTACTTACTGTGATGGGAAGGGACCGGATTCTTAGGTTTTCACCTTTTTTTTTTTTTTTTTTTTTTTTTTTTTTTTTCATTTCTCCTAAACATGATAATGATCATTTTTTTATATGGTCCAGACGTCCAGGGAAATTTTATTAGAAGTGTCTCTTCTACAATAACCCATTTTAACACCAGGTTTGGAACCTGACTATCTGCAGCGCTTTACTACGTCGAGGTCTTGGAAAAAATAAAAACAGTTTCAATGTCAACTATACGAAAAGTCCAAAACATCAAAAATGAAAACATTAATTATTTTGTTTTTTGTTCTTACAATTCATTTTTTTTATTAATGTATATTTTATAAAATAGTTTTATTTATTGTTCTTTTAAAAAACACTGCCTTATTTCTAAAATGTATTTTATTTATATAAATTTCATTCACTTTAAAATATTTTGTTGGATATTTGGACAACTTTCTCTTGTTTTAAAAGATATCGCGGGTCTTTTTGCGAAGACCACATCCAGTTACTTTTGAAGTAGCAGTAGTGATTTATAACAGTTACTCGTACTCGCTGATAAGCTTACTGATTAGCTTATAGGTTCTTTGCTGGTTATCTACTTCTTGACTCGTTATCTACGGTTATAATTCATATTAGATAATGGCAAGCAATATTTATTAATAATAACGTTAATATGATCAAAATCAATTCTCTCAACTATGAAATAAATTATTAAGCTTTAAAGTTGACTGTTTTGCAGGTTATGAAGGATAACAAACAACGTTATTTGTAAACAAACATTTTTTATTCCTTTTCTCTCTCTCTTTTTTGGATATTTTACATTTATTAGGCATTACATGCTATGCGTTTCCGCTCGCTACGCTACGCTCCGCTCGCTCAAGAAGATATCAAAACCCTAGTCAATCCAACTCCCAATTAATAGAATTATATTAATTGTAGGGACTCTAGTCTATCCAACTCGCTAAAATTAATAGGATTCCATTAATTTTTCCCGGTAAGAAACCAATCCCTTTTACTTTGTCAGGAACATCGCGAACTAATTGTAAAAGACTCATTTTTCTCACAAACATAAGCAGAGCTTTTTCATAAACAAAAGCTAATTCACTGTTGAAGGTTACTTTACTCCCAGCAAGAACGAATGCAATTGGTCATCCAATCCTCCAATAGGAAGGCAAAGGAGTTATGCGCATGCGCGAAATCACTGATACAATCACTACTGCTACTTCAAAAGTAACTGGATGTGGTCTTCGCAAAAAGACCCGATATCGCATATTTCCGTTTTATTTTTATCTCCTCATCTTTTTTTTTCCTTCCCAAAATCCTATTCTATAAAATAATGTTATTTGTTGTCTGTTTTTATGTCACTGTATATATACATATTAATTTATCAATGACAAATTTATCAAAGTTTTTAATAAACAATTATAATAGGTTGAACCTATTAAAACATATCTATCGCCTAAAATGGATTTTTAAATAAAAACCTAAAAATGCCTATTTTTTGAACCTATTGAAACATTTTTATCACCTAAAAAAAACTAAAATGGATTTTTAAATAAAAACCTAAAAAAGTCCGACTCGCAGGAACTGCGTCATCTTAGCGCGGTTCCAATTCATTTTTTTTTTTTTTTTTTTTTTTTTTTTTTTTTTTACGGCGCATCTACATCTAGGTCATAAGCGCCGACATCCAGGGTGTAGCGAGGAATTTTACCAGCGAGCCGTGGGATGATAAAATTTCTGCCGGAGGTTGGGAATCGAACCCACCATCTCCAGCTTATAAATCCAAGGCGCTAGCCATTAGACCACGGGAGACCCCGGTTCCTGTTCATATCCCTATTCTCTTTTGAAAAGCATAGAATAGAAACAGATAATAATTTCCTCGGCCTTTGTTCAAAGGGTTTTATGGCTATACCTGGGGTCGGGTCCGCCAGACCCTAGAAACCTCTTCTACCGATACTTCATTTCATACGTTTCAATGAATTGGAAAATATCAAAAATTTTCACATATTCCTGTGTTCTTTTACCATAGTAATAATTCTACAGATAAAATCAATTAAAAAATAAAATAAAAAAACCAACAGCATAAAGGCAATTGAAAATATTCAAAAGACGTCATCGAATCTTTTTCTCTTGGCAAGCTATATTTCTAACAATGAATTGTTTTTCTTATTTTGCCTAATCTGTTTTATTGTAAAATACATTATCCAACTATAAGCAATTAAAAAATAACAAGGAATAAAAACAGACAAAAAGAACAGTTCGAATAAGCAAAATCAATTACTTTAATGCTTTAAGCACTTATTTCTCCGATTGACATCGCCTAATCAAAACTTTCATCAGAACCTTTTTTGTAGAGCATTTAGTAAGCTTTCTAATGGTATTCTTTCGTTTACCAAGATTCTCAACCTTTTTCGAGATATTAAGGAAAATATACAAAGTTACCAAAACTTTTTATGTCTGTTAATAAAATATTTTATTCTAACCCTTCCTTAACTCCAAACGTAACCAAAATTTCAACATATTAGTTTTAATGATAGCAAAACATGCAGAAAATGTTTCAACTGAATCCCATGATTCTAAGTACCCAAACCAAAAACAGTATTCAAAAACTATTTTTCCAATTTTCTCAAAAACGGTTAAAGCTATCGCCTTGAAAATGGTTTCATTCGTTTTCCTAGCCAAAGAAGCCTATAAAACGAGTACTTACAAGCTTATGAACTCAAAAACGTAAGCGTTACGATTTTTTTTTGCGCGAATTTCGCCCCAAACGCCAGTGGGCGGATTTTGCTGGTTAACGAACTTGACCTTTCAAATCGGGCGACAGATTTTTGTACCAAATTTCATCAAAATCGGACCATTAGGGAGGCCAGAAATCCGCGAACAGACAAATATATATATATATATATATATATATATATATATATATATATATATATACAAATTTTAACCACCGTTATTTTCGGTCTCTAGGGGTTCTGAAACGCGAAATTTTCTAGTCGGCACTTCCGGATTGTTTCATTGTATCAACCTTATAAGCGGGGTTCCTCCCTATCGGGAAGGGAGGAACCGCGCTAAAAGACCTATTATGCCTGTTGCAAAAACCTTATGTTTGATGCTTATTTTATCCTAAAAGTCCGGTCCCTAGTGATGGGTTTTCCCTGAGAATTTCTCCTGTGGTTTGGCCATAAAGAAGAAAAGATCTATACAAAGAGAAAAATCGACCCAACAGCAGAGTATTGTACTATGGAATATCGCAGACATTCTGCAGAAGACTAACGCAACACAAATACTTGTATGAAGGCACAAGTCCACCAAAAGCAGGTCTGATCACGAGGGAGAAAGCGAAATCACGTGTCAGGCCAAAGGCAACTTTTACTCTCTTACACAATACACTGTAAACCTCACCAATTTGGCAGACGTTCAAAACGTCGGAGGAATTGCGTCATTTTAGCGCGATTCCGTTGTTAGCCTTAGTGTCATTTTGGAAAGCTTAGAATAGAGGAGTGAGTTAACTTTTTATGTAATCCGTCGCGAAAAATTTAAACCACAAGTAAAAATGTAAAATTTAATGTCAAAGCGAAGGAAGATCTTAGGCAACACAACAGAAAACTGACAATATCCTCCGTATTCCAGATTTTCCCCTTTGCAGGTACCCATTAATAAATAAATTAAAGGCAGGGTTGGCCTAGGGACAGTCTGGGACCCCGAATCCAACTAACGAGAAGATAAAAATCTTTAGTGGTTGCTCGGGATTTGATCTCAGGTCCTCCAGCATATTAATCCAGGGCGCTACGAGTGAACTAACCTCGCCTCCTTGTTTTTGGTGAAACTGCACAATTCTACTTTGGTTACATCGAAAGGTTAAGCTAATTAATCAGCAAAGTTCATTCGCCAGAACAAACATTTTTCCCGGAAAAATAAATTTTTCATTTATTTATCCAATAGTGTGACATAAGAATAAAAAATAGTGAACAATTGTAAATGAAATAATTAAAAACATAATATTTAATATAATTTGCATTGACGATAAAGAAGGTAGGAACTACACAGAGGCAGATAGGGCAGTCAGTAAATACGATTAAAGACTTAGATGTTTATTCATTTGAAATCATAGTGGTAGAACAACCAACTACAAATGATAAATCATTTTTCAATAAAACAAGTTAAGTAAATGAGAAATGTATTTACAAGATAGATTTGGTCGAGGAGGTGTAGTGTGTAATTTCTGCTTAGAGTTCACTCCAGTTTCCTATACATTGTGGCGCCTAAAATCACACTATACTCCCGGACGTCATTGGAGTAGGTGTTTCAAATTTGTTTTGACAAATTTAAAATATCTATATATATATCATTTTTTCTATACGAACCTGTAGAAAATAACGGCAAAGCGCTGAGATGGCGCAGTTTCTGGGAGTTGGAATTTTATTTTTCATGCTGAAATATCGAATCAGGGATTTCGCCTGTTAATTTAGTTTGGTTATGAGTTAAATATTTGAAAATTAATTATTTTTGCGTTGCCGCCCTAAACTTTTCCCTCATCAAAATTCAGAATTCCTCTCCCTATCGAGCGTCACCCACCCACTCTCTCCACCAAGGCGACTCAGAAGACAGTGGCCCAGAGATCTGCTGTAGTGACCAAGTGAAGTGTTAGCAATGGCTTTCTCTTCTTTCAAGCGCGTCAATGTCTCTGGCTCACCGATTTCTCTTCGACTCCAGCCACAGGTCGGAGCAGAAGAGAGCTTGAGTAGGCCTCTTTCAACGTCATCTGAACAGAACCTTCATATTGTATCATATTACCAGATATATTCATATACAGGATGTAATAACCTATTGGTAAATCAATAATAAAATTATTTCTGCATATCATCTTAATCTAACACAAGCGACGACAGATCATCCTTGTACCAAGTTGACAGCTTTCAGATTGAACATTCGAAAGTGACATCTCACTCTGAGAAAATCATGACCAGAAATTTTAAAATGGTTTAATTTAATTCCTTATCAAAGTATTTCTAATTAATTTCTGATATTATCCCCAATTTATATGTAAACTCTCACAACCTGCTCCTCTCAACAAGTCTGCCAAAAATTGCTTTTAATTACCGGGTGTCCGACATCGCGAGACAGGTTTCGAACCCGCAAATAAATCAGAAGTCGAATTTCTTCCCCGGCCCGTCCAGCCTGTTAATTGCACCCACACCCTGATATGCTCTTCAAGAGGCCATTATAACGAGACCATAAAGAAACGTGAACAAGAATATTAGGAGCTTTCAAGCGGGATTCGAACCCAACCAATAATTAATGTTTCCGGCCCAACATGGCCCTATCCAAATAAATTGCTTTTTATAATTGTGAGTATTTATACTTTAGAAACCACACCCATCGTTTTGGAATTGGCACCTACATTCTGAAGGAAGTGTTTGGACCGGCAACGGAACTCAGCATCTCTACACAGCTGAATAACCCTTTAATCGGCTAATTTAACTTTATTTAGGAGTTAAAATCCTGTATATTTTTCAAATTTAAATTATGATGTTTTTTGCTGACTTTTGGAGAGAATTCTGAATTATTTTTTATAAATTTACGTATCATAATTTTGAATTGTCCCCGATCTCAATTCAAGCAACTGTTGAAGAGGCAATGAATTTTAAATTTGATTATCAAGAATAAGGGGATCAATTTTTGTTTTACTTATTTATTTGTTTTTATATTATTTCAAATCTCTTATATTGTTTTTCTTTTATTTTAACGTATATAATATTATGTGGTGTCGCATAGCTGACGGATTATATCCAAGCTTATGTAAATTTATTCTAAATTTCTCAAGGACTTATTATTTGTAATAAAATTTATTTTACTATTACTACAATTCAAGCAACTGAAGTTGAACTCATGAAAGGATTTTCAAAATTCTTCCCTTTTTTCAACTTTAGAATGAGACTTACTGAAAACATTAAATATCAATTTCATCAAGAATATTTTTAATTATTAATTAATTTTCAATTATTTCGGGTAATATCGCAAAAATAAACACGGTATTAGTTTAATTAATCAGCCCCTAAATTTACATTATTTTCAGGGGAATAGACATTGAACAAAACTGGTCCACAAAATTCCACTCCTCGTGTACAAAGTTGTCGTATGTTTCTTAATATTTATTTTTCTCTGTTGCTTTTTCGAATATTAACGGTCATCGTCTTGTAATCCAAATCATAAATCGGCTTAAATTTTGTTGGCCGTATTTTAATGTTGCTGAAAACGACGAAGGGACTGTGTTCAAATTACAAGTTATTAAAAATAAATCTTATTTTGTAATTAAATTTCCAAAATTTAAGAAAGCATAAATCTAGAAATTATTTTGTAATTTAGGAATTGAAAGATAGGAAATTTTTAAATTTAGAAAAATGCTGAAATAATAAATTTAATGACAACAAAATAAAAAAAAAAAAAACGCAGTCAGTGCTTCCCCAGTTTTATGCGCCATATAAGGTTCCTCCCCTTTCATGCACCATTTTAGTTTTCTCGCCTATCATGCACCTTTTCAGTTTTCTCACCTTTCATATACCATTTTAGTTTTCATGCAACTTTTTAGTTTTCTCGCCTATCATGCAACTTTTTAGTTTTCTTGCCTATCATGCACCATTTTAGTTTTCTTGCTTTTCATGCAACGTTTTAGTTTTCTCGCCTATCATATACCATTTCAGTTTTCTCACCTTTCATATACCATTTTAGTTTTCATGCACCATTTCAGTTTTCTCGCCTTTCAGGCAACTTTTTAGTTTTCTTGCCTATCATGCACCATTTCAGTTCTCTTGCCTTTCATCAGGGGTGTATATAGGAAATCATTTCGGGGAGGAGGCTGAGGCAACGATACTAACTCTGGATTTTTATTTTACAAAAAGTGTATTTCTGAAGCCCTATATCTCCTGCTCCCATTGAGATCCCATGATAAAATTGTGCTATATGTATGTAAGACATGACAAACTATATTTGATATTTTTTAGGGGAATTTTTAAAATATCCAATTTTTGAGAAATATAAATATTAAAATTTCATTTCAAAATGTTTAACTTTTTTAAAATTGTAACCTCCATTTTGTGGCATATCATATTAAAGCCCCATTCAACAGCTTTAAAATGAGACCACTCCCAGCTTAATATCATCACTGGTTGCGAACCTATAGGCATCCAAAGGTGCCATAATATGATACATTTTCATAAAAATTTTAATCTTTAAAAATAATTAACAATAAAAATAATTGTGCTACATAACTTACATTTGGTATTTTTTCATAAGTCTACGATATATTACTGCATACCAAAAGTCATGAAAATTTGAGACATCAAGTCTGAAAAGTGTGCTGATTTGACATGGAATGACCCTTTAGTACTTCCACTAAATTTTATAAATATAATAGTTTTGCTAAAATAAATAATTAACAAACTTCACTGCCTTCCCTTACTGCATTCGATTCCCACTTTATAAGTTAGAAACCAAAGAACCTCAAAAATTAAAAAAAAGTCCGTCACGCAGGAGCTGCATAACTAAGCACTTTCCTCAGAATTTGGGTAGTGTAGATTGATTTCCAGAACAATTTGCTTAAAATATCCTACATAAATAAAATAAAAACAAGAATAGTTCTCTTTTAAATTTGTAATGAGTAACTGATCAATTAATAATTTGCTTCCAGAGTTATGTTTACACATGGTACCTATTACACTTCGTAATAAATACAAAAAACCTCATATTATCGTATTTTGATCTAACGCAGGAACAGGATACAGTCACTCTAGTGGTAGAAAGCGCTCTTGCGGCGGCTTTGTGAACCTACGTCTGACGGTCTTTTCTATTGAAATATATTACAAATTAAACCCCCGCTTTCCGATTGACCGATTCAGCTCATTTCTACAACACTTCTTTCTCATGAGTTACCCACGACGTATACCGCGTTTCGTTACAATACAGCAGAAATTACGACCGGTATGAGTATATTAAGAATTTGGTTCAGGCATAAACCCCCCTTCTAATGAACCGGTTTAGTTTATTTTTACAACACATATTTACCTGTAGATTACCACTACGAATACCGAGTTCCGTTGAAATATACCAAAAATCACGGCTGGTAGTGGCGAATTGGTATTGTGGGTCCGGAGTAAACCCCCCCTCCTAATGAACCGATTTAGTTCATTTTTATATCTCACTTTTCTCTCTATATTACCACTACGAATACCAAGTTTCGTTGAAATATAACAAATATTACGGCTGACATAGTCAAATTAGTGTTTTGGGTTCGGGGTAAACCCCCCCTTCCGGTGGACCGACTTTGGTGGTTAACGAACTCGTTCAATCGTTTGCTAATTGAATGCTATATACCAAGTTTCGTGACGAAAAAACAAAAACTCTGGCCGCTATCGTGTTAACAGACATATATATATATATATATATATATATATATATATATATATATATATATATGCATATATATATATATAGATATATATATAAATTTTAACGGGGGTCATTTTCGGTGTCTACTAGGTAGGATCGATAAAGATTTGAAGACATTTTTCAAAAATTCCGTCATGAGTCCAACCTCAATAGCTACTTTCCTTCGGAGAAACGTGCTAAAATTGATTTAAAAATCAACTCACCTCATTTGTTTTATTTTATTTTATTTCGCAAATAATATTTTATTATAATTCCATATGTGATTTTTCAGTATACCTCATCGATCGAGAACGAATATCTGCTTCGTGAATACTTTAAAATAAACAAAAATACAAATTTAAACAAATATTAAATATCAAAGTGATTATGGTCTTGGACTAACTCGAGAATTAAAAATGATTGAATATTTGTTAGATAAGTTTTTAATATTTTTAATCCCCTTTTCTTTTTCCTTTTTTTTTTTCTCGTATTATTAGTATTATTATTTTTAGGGGTCTCCCGTGGTCTAATGGCTAGCGCCTTGGATTCATAAGCGGGAGATGGTGGGTTCGATTCCTAACCACCGGCAGGAATTTTATCATCCCACGGCTCGCTGGTAAAATTCCTGGCTGCACCCTGGATGTCGGCGCTCATGACCTAGATGTAGATGCGCCGTAAAAAAAAAAAAAAAAAAAAAAAAAAAAAAGAAAATATTTTTAGTAATTGCAGACAATGGAATCTTTATTATTTGTTTATTTATTCTATCTTTTCATATATTTTAATGTAATCATTTATTTTTTCCCCTTATTTTTATTTTTGACATATGAATATACTTAAATTCTTAAATAGGTATGTGTGTATTGTATACTAACATACATATACACACACACACACACACACACACACACACACACACACACACACACACACATCTTCAGTTATCATGTAAATCAGTTTAAAAAAAGTCCGTCACGCAGGAGCTGCATAACTAAGCACTTTCCTCAGAATTTGGGTAGTGTAGACTGCTTTCCAGAACAATTTGCTTAAAATATCCTACATAAATAAAATAAAAACGTGAATAGTTCTCATTTTGTAATGAGTAACTGATCAATTATTAATTTGCATCCAGAGTTATGTTTACACATGGTACCTACTACACTACGTAATAAATACAAAAATCCTCATATTATCGTATTTTGATCTAACGCAGGAACAGGATACAGTCACTCTAGTGGTAGAAAGCGCTCCTTGCGGCGGCTTTGTGAACCTACGTCTGCCGGCTTTTCTATTCAAATATATTACAAATTAAACCCCCGCTTTCCGATTGACCGATTCAGCTCATTTTTACAACACTTCTTTCTCATGAGTTACCCACGACGTATACCGCGTTTCGTTACAATACAGCAGAAATTACGACCGGTATGAGTATATTAGGAATATGGGCCCGGAGTAAACCCCCCCTTCTAATGAACCGATTTAGTTTATTTTTGCAACACATATTTACCTGTAGATTACCACTACGAATACCGAGTTTAGTCGAAATATACCAAAAATCACGGCTGGTAGTGGCGAATTGGTATTGTGGGTCCGGAGTAAACCCCCCTCCTAATGAACCGATTTCGTTTATTTTTACAACACATATTTACCTGTGGATTAGCACTACGAATACCGAGTTTTGTCGAAATATACCAAAAATCACGGCTGGTAGTGGCGAATTGGTATTGTGGGTCCGGAGTAAACCCCCCCTTCTAATGAACCGATTTAGTTCATTTTTATATCTCACTTTTCTCTCTATATTAACACTACGAATACCAAGTTTCGTTGAAATATAACAAATATTACGGCTGACATAGTCAAATAAGTGTTTTGGGTTCGGGGTAAACCCCCCCCCTTCCGGTCGACCGACTTTGGTGGTTAACGAACTCGTTCAATCGTTTGCTAATTGAATGCTATATACCAAGTTTCGTGACGAAAAAACAAAAACTCTGGCCGCTATCGTGTTAACAGACACACATATATATATATATATATATATATATATATATATATATATATATATATGCATATATATATATATATATATATATATATATATATATAGATATATATAAATTTTAACGGGTGTCTACTAGGTAGGATCGATAAAGATTTGAAGAAATTTTTCAAAAATTCCGTCATGAGTCCAACCTCAATAGCTACTTTCCTTCGGAGGAAAGTGCTAAAAAGAGCAATTTATAGAATATATGCAACAAACATAATAACAAAAATAATCTGGTAAAAAAAAGAAGAGATATTTTGAAAATTTCTGCGAGCTGTAATGACATACACATCTTTTCGATGAAATCTATCTTTCTGAAAATCTACATGAGGTGTAACATCTTAAAAATCATTTCTAAAATGTCGAAATTTTTTTTTTGTAATTCATTTCTTTATCAGCGTTATCAACTAAGGCGATTTTCTCATCCTTTTTTTTAAGGATAAAATGTAACCCCTAAAATATATATTCTTTTTTATTTATTTTAGACAGTTAACCCTTTAAAAATCTTTTCAAAAAAAGTCGATGTTTTTAAAAATTCACCGTGAGCTGTAATGACATACACAACTTTTCAATGAAATCTATTTTTTTGAAAATCCATATGAGGTGTAACATCTTAAAAATCATTTCTGAAATGTCAATATTTTTTTTTTTTTTTTTACTTCATTTATTTAAGCTTTCCCAACAAAGGCGATTTCCTAGACCCTTTTTTTAAAAAAAATCGCTATAATATGTCGATTCATTAAAAAATAAATCTTTATAAAAAGTAACCACTGAAAAATGTATATTTTTTATATAGTTAACCCTTTAAAAATCTTTTCAAAAAAAGTAGATTTTTTTTTACATTCTGAGCTGTAATGACAATCATATTTTAAATGAAATCAATCTTCTTGAAAATCCATACGAGCGAGATGTAAAAATAATTTCTAAAATGTCAATTTTTTAAAATTAATTTATGTACGTGCGTCCACAAATAAGGCGATTTTTTCAGCCCTTTTATTTAAAATCTTTATAAAATTTCGATTTAAAAAATTCCCTATAAAATGCAAACAGTGAAAAATATATTTTTTTAGACAATCTCTGTTTAAAAGAGAGAACACTCCAAAAACCTAACGCTATCAGATGAGGTATGATAAGCATTTTTTTCTTATCAATCATATCAAAATATCAAATTCAAAAAGTGACATTGCTTTCATTATCGCTACACAAATTTGTAGAACAAAAAACCTTATAAAAAAAAACAACAACATAAAACGTGAATTCACTAATTTTTAATGACCTATCTTCACTAAATGCACACAATCAGAAATTGGTTTGCTAGAATTTCAACAGAAGAACATACGTAACTGTCATACAATGGTATTTTAATCCAACAGATCTCAAAAAGTAAATTACAAAACGGTTCTAAAAATGTTAGAAAGTGGTTGTTCTGAAATAATATATCGTCCAGGTAACTATAATACTACATTCCATATAGAAATATACGTAGCAGTTAATAAAAATAGCTCTGAAAAGTTTTCAATGGTTCAAACATTATACTTTTACAGTTTTTTAAAAAGGATAACTCTATCAAAAATCAAATATTTATAACAAAAATCATCTTCCAATTGAATCCTACTTACAGAAAAGTAATTTGACAATTTGTACATTCTTTGGGAACTTTTAGGGAACATCTTGAACATTTACTGATCCTCTTGTCAAAGTAACAGGGATTGTCAGAAGCTGTAAAATTCAGCATGTATAATTTTTTATTCAAAGCAGAAAATCTAACATTTCAAATTTGTACACAAAGAGAAGGTTATAGAAGGTTATGATAAAGGGAATCTAAGAGATTTTTACTTTCAAAAACTGTTCGTCGAATGGAAAATTCAATTTTTTTGAACAATGGGAAATATTAGAGAGATTCCACACAAAAATAATGAATAATATATAATAATATGTTGGTGAATAAAAAAATACATTATTGGAAACATGTGCTCTGACTGATTATTGCTGTAGAATTGTAACAAAATGTCCTACCTGCATAGAATCAGCACTTATCACTTCACCGTTGTACATTTTCGCCAGCTGGATGGCAAGTTTCGATTTTCCTGTACCTGTAGCACCAAGAACCACTACCAAAGGCAAACGTTTTAACATGTCACAGTTTAGAGGCACGGCCATATTGCAACTGACGTGAGCGCTCGGCAGCGGCAGTTTCCCGTACTACGAGCCTCCCTCGCTCCACCGTTTCATTCATAAATACCTTTGGGACTATACTCCATTCGTGGATCTAATGAATTTAATTGTATGCCAATTTTTTTATCATTTAGTAATTTAAGACAAGATTTAAATTTTCACGGAAAATAAAAACTTATTTTACATATTATGACTATAAAGTAGAAAAATTTATTTTTACTGGAAAAAATGAATATTCTGCCCCGTATAGTCAGTCATACAGAGTTGGGCTTATTCGAATAATTTTTTATTTAAGTAACGAATAAAAGATAATTTTTTATCCGTTATTAGTTAATCATAAAACCACGGATGACCAATTATCCGTTATTCGAGAAACGGGTGAATTATCTTTTATTTGTCATTTGATTATCCGTTATCGATTATTCGTTATCCGTCCACAATACCACTTTTTTCTATCCATTCGGCCAAAAACAAACTGTTCGTTTGCACATGGCATTGCACTCTTTAAATAAATATTTAAACATCAAGAAATTGTTTTTTAAGTACAACACGGCACTTCCATCGTCAGCATCAGTCGAACGGCTGTTCTCGTTTGCTTCCATAACGGATATTCCAAAAAGCAATCGACTCTCTGATGGAATGTTTGAGAAAAGAGTAGTTTTAAAATCTATGTTGAATTTAATTTAAAGTTTAAATATAAATTTTAATAATAATGTAATACATAATTATATTTAATAATAATTTAAATAATTACATATTATATTATGTTTAAATAATAAATAAATACATTATGATTAAGTAGTAAATTGGTTTTCTACACATCTTCCAAATATAAAAATCATCTTTCGGATGAAAATTTATCCATCGAATTAAAATTCATCCGTAAGATGAAAAATTATTTCAAATGAAATCTTAAGATAAAAGATGACGGATAACTTTACGTAAATGTTAATAATTTCGAATAACGGATAACGGGTATCCGAAAATTATAAATGACAAATAACGAATAACCTAGGTTATTCGTTATCCGTTATCCGAAGATAATTTTTGCCCAACTCTGCAGTCATATTCTCTCAACTCATGGGCGTATAAGAAATTTTGTTTTGGTGAAAACATTTCATGTAAAAAAAGGCTATAAGAACGAAAAATGTCTTCTACATTTACCCTGGTCTACAAGGTGTCCACAGGACCTTAAAACTCGCGATTTTACACTAAAATATTTAAATTTTTCCCTACACCCCTAGTTACTACCATCCCCCCCTGGCATTATTTTTTATATACGTTAGTGTCTCAGCTATGTTTTTATTTTTCAAGTAAATGTTAATCTCGTATACAATTTTATTTTAGTTTTAGTTTTTTACCATTTGTTGATAAAACTATACCTTGTTTACTTTATATTTTTAACGAAATATCAAACCCCACCAATAACTGCTTATATTCCTTTACTAATGGCACTAGGGACATGAACGGGAACCGCACTAAGATGGCAAAGTTCCTGTAATCGGAATTTTTCCTTAAAACTCGATGCTACCTTGTGTAATCAAAATCAAAGTCATTTTCAATAATTTATGAATAACAAATAAATCATTATTCTTCATTTCTTTATATCGTAAGTTTTTTAAGGGATGTTAAAGTATAAAAAAAAAAGTTTTAATTCTCTTAAAAAAAAAATTGGGACTCTGTGTCTGACGAACGGAAACCCTCTTTCTCACGGGCTTTTGTCTGCAGGCTGCAATTTATAATAATAAAAATAAAAAATTAAATTAATTTTTAAGAAGAAGGTAAAATCTAGGAAAGTAAGTAGACGGCGTAAAACTACTTCTTCCCGTCTATTTGAACTAAAACTGGACGATCATTGATGTATAGTGTGCTTGATTTCTCGAAGCTTCTTGCCAGTGGTTGATTTCTCGAAGCTTCTTACCAGTGGTGCTTGATTTCTCGAAGCTTCTTGCCAGTGGTTGATTTCTCGAAGCTTCTTACCAGTGGTGCTTGATTTCTCGAAGCTTCTTGCCAGTGGTTGATTTCTCGAAGCTTCTTACCAGTGATGCTTGATTTCTCGAAGCTTCTTACCAGTGGTGCTTGATTTCTCGAAGCTTCTTACCAGTGGTGCTTGATTTCTCGAAGCTTCTTGCCAGTGGTTGATTTCTCGAAGCTTCTTACCAGTGGTGCTTGATTTCTCGAAGCTTCTTGCCTGTTGTACTGACGTTTCAATGGTCACAGAAATATCTGTAGTTCCTCAAAGGTTCTCGAGCACCCAAAACATGTTGATAAGTTGATATATAATTATTACCTCCATAGGTGTGACATTAATTAAACACTTTAATTGTTAAATATAAATCCAAATGATAAATTACGCTTAAATGCCTTCGAATTAATTGCCAACTCCGCCATTGCTCGGCTGGCGTAGCGTGTAATTAGCAAATTGAAAACTAATTTTTATTAATCTATTTGCTAATGGTTAATTTTATCACTGGTAATATACCCAAATTAAGTGTGTGTGTGTAAATATATATATACGATTTTCCGAGTTAAATCCCGATGCCGAGTGGACACAATGCTGATTTGAAGATCATTTTTTGAGCGAGCTTTGATTGGCCCATTTTTTTGGTCCTCCTTCAATACATTTTAGAATTAAACCCCATTTCTTTTTTTACCTTTATTACAAGAAAAAATAAATAAAAATCAAATAGAAAACAAATGAACAGTTTAGAATATTAAACTTTAAAGTCGTTTTCTCAAAACTGTTTTCAAATCGGGCGATACTCTGGCGTCTTCAATTTTTGCCCGATCATCCTCAAAGTTTAACAGCAGCTTCCTAATCATATTTGCTAGTAAAGAACGTAGGATGTTTTCTCTTCATTGAATTATAACGAATTTCGACAGATATTAAATAGAAAATGAATAATTGTTCACAATTTTCGAAAAAATTAATATTTCTTAAAGATTCTACGTATAGGGTTGGCAAATAAGTCCTTTCGGTTTTTTAAGTTGAAAGAAAACTATTGTATATTTTGAACATAATTTTTATTTTAATCTACAATGTAATGTCCATTATTTTCTATTACTTTACCCCATCTCTCCATCAGCTAAATAATCCCATGCTCATAGAATGTCTGTGGTTTATTAGCGAAAAAATGATCAAGGTGCTCCCTGACACCCTGTTCGTTTTCAAACCGTTTTCCACCTAAGGAATTTTGTAGAGACCGGAATAAGTGGTAGTCACTAGGAGCAAGGTCCGGTGAATAGGGAGGGTGGGGCAAAAGATCCCATCCAAGGGCTAACAATTTGTTGCGGGTGACTAACGAAGTGTGGGTCCTGGCATTATCATGATGGAAGACGACACCCTTTCGATTTGCCAGTTCTGGGCGTTTTCGTCGAATTGATTCATTCAATTTTGTTAATTGTGAGCAGTATAGAGTGGAATCGATTGATTTACCTTGTGGCAGCAGGTCATAAAAAATCACACCCTTGAAATCCCACCATACAGAAAGCATTATCTTCTTTGGGTGCAATCCCGCTTTAGATGTGGTTCCAGGTGGTTCGTTGCTAGGTCTCCAAGATTTTTTATCCCCATAGACCCCGCATATTTTTTTATGAGCCTCTGCAGCTCGCTTTCCTTTTTTGAAATAATACAGCAAAATATGCCTATAATGCAATAAATTACCGTCCATCTTCTCAGCTGGATCACAAACGCAATACTGACCTAATCTTAACAAGTGTCGACAGACATAACTGTTTACATATTACAAATAGGATAAACAATCCTCTGTTGGGATTAATTGCATCAGATAAATGTGACATATTGTAAACAAAACATGAATACAAAAACCGAAAGGACTTATTTGCCAACCCTATACTTTACTAGACTTGATCTTCATCTTTCGAAATTATTTTAGTTTTGCTGCCTGCGGACTAACCACCGTGAAGAAAGAGGGTTTCCGTTCGTCAGACACAGCATCGCAGTATTAATTTTTTTTTTTTTTTTTTTTTTTTGATACTTTAACGTCCCATATAAAACATTTGGAATAAAATATTGATTTATTTGGTACTTCTAAATTCAAGAAAATGAGTTTGATTTTGATCGGACAAGGTAGTATTACCACTAAATGGAAAAGCACACTGTAATGTTGCCCTGACGATAAAACACATACTCAGAGACTGCAAAATACAAGACAATTTACTCATGACATAAGACTTACACAAATTACTCACAGAAGGTAGCCCTCACATCAACAGTATATTACATTATTTAAAGAACACTAATTTATACAAACAAATCTAGCCAATATTCCTTCTGCTCTTTGTACATTCAAATGTAACAGTTTATTTATTAATAGCGTATAATTCTGATTTTATTTCTGTTAATGTTTTATTCATTTTAAAATGAATTGCAGGCCCGGTGGCCGTGATAGTTAAGGCCTGAGCATTTAATACTCCGTGCCAAAAGTCGTGGTTTCGATTCCCACAAGTGGGGTGTTGGCTTTTCTTTTGAAAAAATAAAAGGCATCAGCCCTGTCCTGGCTAGAAAAGGGTGGTGACTTATAGATGAAAGTTAAAAATTATATAAATAAATGAATTGCGTTATATATATATATATATATATATATATATATATATATATATATATATATATATATATATATATACCATTACGACGAAAAAAATAGTCATGGAAGAGGTTAATTGACGATATATATATATATATATATATATATATATATATATATATATATATATATATATACACACATAAACAAACACATACATTTAAACAACCGTTTTCTTTTCAAGACGCAAGTCGAAATTACTTGTCAGAACTTGCCTTTTGCCTGCTGTTTGTGAAATCTTGAAGTTACTTTGATTTGTGATGAAAATAGAAGTCAGCATCCAGGAGTACTTTCTCTGAAACTTGTAAAAACTGCAGAGAGATCAGGAACCCCATTTCGCGGATGAGGACTAAACTACGGAGCTCCAATTCTCTACACCCTTCGATGATCAGTGGACCTGCGCGAATCTGCGCAGTGGATTCGCAGACTGACGGAAAACTGCCGAAAATAACATTTTAGGCTCTATTGTGGCTTTCAACACTCTCCGAAGCGATGTTGGGGTTGCACTCAAGACATTTTTGAAAACTTTCTTCACTCCTTGATACCTACTTCTTACAAATAATGACTTCTATGAATTTTCGATTTCAAATTTTGGGAAGATTCCAAAAATATAAAAAATTATATGTCAGTTTAAATTCGTTTTTTTTTTTTTTTTTTTTTTTTTTTTTTTGCAGCATTTATTACAAGTACCATCTGAGATAATACAATAGTTATTTATATGGATAGACAAATTAAGTTCTCTTCTATATAATGAGCCCACGTATTTATAAAAGAATTTTTTTTTTTTTTTTTATTTTAACTTACTGCCTCAACTCGAGAAGAGTCATTGGCAGGTCAATGAATTATTTACACTTGTAATTTTATAATTTTACAAAAGTCAATTACTTTTTGTGTAAGGTCGAGGTTGTCCATTAGTGACTCTTTAAGGCTCTTCGGGATTCCGTCGGCTTCTCTTTCTTTATGGAAAACAGGACAGTGGAGGAGGATATGTACCACGGTTATGATGTACTGACAAGAGTCGCATGTCGGTGGATGTAAGCCTTGTAGTAAGTGCGTGTGGGTCAATTTAATGTGCCCAATTCGCAATCTTGTTAGCATCACTTCATTTTTCCTGTTTTGCCGGTGTGACGTTGTCCATTACTTTACATCGTCTATAATTTTCCTTAGATCGTTATTTAGTTAGCCAATCTTCAGAATACTGGGACAGTAATTTCTTCTTGAAATAATAATTTATGTCCGGAGCGGGGGCTTCTTCAATAAAAATTACTCCTTCGACCTGTTCTCGAGCTGAGTTTGCCTCCTCATCTGCCTTCTGGTTTAGACCAGAGGAGAAGGGACCTAGATGAAAGCAAGTGTCTTATTTGGCATTTGATCAACGGTTTCTTCTATTTTTTGGGTTATCGGGTTCTTTGGGGTTCTTTCTTCAATAGATTTTAATGAACTCATCGAGTCCGTTAAGATAAAAATTTTAGATTTTTTTGAGTATTTGACTAATTATCTCAAGGCAAGGCATTGAATTTCAAAACGTCACGTAAATTTTTCGCTTACAAAGTTTTAGTCTCTTTCGGAAAGGAAAAAAATATTACTTTTTGTTTTCCATGATGTATACCACGTTAGGGTTTCTTGGAGTGCTGATTTTAAATATGCTATTATTTTTGGTACAAAAAAATTTATAATGCTAGTGCAGCAACTTAGTTGAAAACGTAAGCATATGTTTGAATGTTTTTGACGAAATGTTAGTTATGGTTATATCATTTTCCAAGCTCGATATATAAAATAAAGCATTTTAAACCTATTTTATATTATTTCTCGGCTCCTAAGGCACATAGGACGGAACGCTCGGACACAAGTGGACTATTTTTCGATGCAGAATCACCAGAAGACCAATTGACCAAATCGGTGTCTCCACCACTGTATACTCCCCTTGTTAGAATAAAGATTTGTCTTAACAAACAGATGACCTACAAAACCAGTTGGGCAACCAGCAAAACCGGCAGCACCTTGAGGACCCTCGAGGGTTGGGGTGTTTTTACTGCTTCCCGTAGGAATGTACCTATTGTGGTTGCACTCATAAAAGAATGTTTGCAAAATGTCTTCAAATCTTCTTCGGTCGTAACTACTTAGCCAATCTAGTGACATCTCTATGTCACTATATATATATATATATATATATATATATATATATATATATATATATATATAATAATAATATTTATTTGTGATTGAACATGGTTCTTACAAATATCGTCGGGGTAAGTATATACAATTCATGGAAATTAAATTAGAGTAGACTCTTATAAAAAAATAAAATAAAATAAACTTTTATAATATAAATTAATTAAGAACTGATTCTTCGGTTCAGCCACTATTCATTGCGGTTGCCTCTTTTCTTAATTACATTCTCCAAGTAAATGCAAAAGGCATTTATATCTGTGATTTTAGAGGTGGTCAGGGAATAATATGTTGGAGAGTTGTTGGTGTGTTCATCAATAATTGGTTTCAGAGTATTTCTGAGATTGTAGTATTCAGGACATCCACAGCAGATGCTCCAAGTCTTCTTGTTCCAATTCACAGTTGGTACATATTTTGTTCATTTCTATTTTGAATCTTTGACGGTGGATGCTGGGTAAAGTGTCTTCTTGTTCGCTAATCTTAGTTGACTGATGCTTCTGTGTCTATTTATTTCCATATTTATTAGAAGGTAGCTGGGGTAGGTATATATATATAGTCACCTAAGTTTTTTTTTTTTTTTTTTTTTTTTTTTTTTTTTTTTTTTTAATTTAAGACAATCAGAATAAACTATGAATTAAATAAAACCTTTCACATTTTTAGGTGACTACGGCAGGTAAAACCCAATAACTAAAATGTACGTTTTTTTATTTCCTGAAACCTGTAACTTCAACTCTATGTCTCTTGGAAAAAATATTAGTCGCTATTCCTGCAAGTTATACTAAAAACATCTCTGTTTATTTAGCTACACAAAAAAAGGCATTGTGTCACACCAGCCGTTATCCCATAAACATTTCACTGTTTTGCCTAATTAATAGTTTATTCTGCATGTCTTAAATACAAAACCAACAGAAATATCCAGCGCAAATGGTAGACAAAAAAAAAATATATACCCAAAACTTAAGTAAAAGTGACTTTTTTTTAGCGCGGTTCCTCCCTCCCTCCATAGGGAGGAAACATGCTTAAGAGTTTCACCTCATGACACAATCCGGAAGTGACGGTAAATTTTGGTTCCGTTTGGAGTTAAGGAAGTACTAGAAATAAAATATTTCATTAACAGGCATGAAACGTTTTGGGGTTTTTGTATATTTTTTAAAATATCTCGAAAATTGTTGGAAAATAGTGGTAAGTGGAACCATCCGAAAGGTTACTAAATTCTCTACAAAAAAGGTACTGATGTAATTTTTGATGGAGTGATGTCAATCAGAGAAATAACGACTTGAAAATTCGCAATTGTTAGTTTCGCTCTTTTGAACGGGTTTTTGTATGTGTTTACCTAACGTTTTAACTGGTTGTTGCTTATTTTAATTGTATTTAACAGTAAAACAAGGTAAAATAGATTTGACTAAAACAAGGTAAGAAAATGTTAAACATTGTTATAGCGTGTCCAAGAGCGAACGTTGAGTAGGTGGGGGAAGTCGCCATGATACTGTCAGTTTCCTGTTGTGGCGCCTTAAATCTATTTTCTCTTCGAGATATTATATTTTTCACGAAAGATTAAACCCCACCAATAACTGCTTCTATTCCGTTACTAATAGTACTAGAGATAAGAACGGAACCGCGCTAAGATGACGCAGTTCCTGTGAGTTGGACTTTTTTTTAAAAAAAAACAACCTAAAATGTGAAATATCTTGGTAACCCGTGTACTTTTGGATAAAGCAATATAGGCTTGTTAGTTTTACCAAAACTACCTACCTCGCGATGGATGTTGGTCGACTTACCAGTAACCCTATATATGTTCTCAGAGGAATTACGAACCCATTCGATCTAACTGTAAAGAGATCTACATGAAACACGTGATTGCCATACTAACTCCGTTCTTAAAGCAGGAAACTGTTGATTATGGAATCAAATATCAAAACACGTTACGGCCTTACCATTTCAAGGATGGAGCGGCAACAGTTTCATTGTAAACAAATGAGAATATACGAATCGCTACATTTGACATTCACATTTGGGCTTTGTAAACGAAATGAGGATTTAATCTGGAATAACTGAATATTTTCGGAAACCCTAAAGCAAGGACACCTAAAATACTGTGACATTTTTCATCAAAGTCCGAAGATTAGAATCGAGACATTTTGTTATTTCTGGTAAACCCAAATTTCTTTCATAATGCCTATATAAAAATCATTAAAAGTATAGGTTATATATTCCACCCCCTCTACCCTCCCATCTCCCCCTAAAACAAAACAACAACAAATCTTCTTGGTAGAAAACAATTAAATTACGGCTTGTAAAGCTGATAGTTCAACATAATTTAAAGTATCTTCTACTTTTCATCTGAGGAAAGTGAAAGAACACAAAACAAAAAAACTTTCAATTCTTAATCAAGTTAAGTTCCACTTCTTAAAACAGTTTAAAATTTATTACTGGACGCATAAATAATTATAAGAAATAATAATTTCTTATTCTAAGAATTCCTGAGAATTAATTTAAAAACTGTTCAAAGGTTTGGCCCCTTGCAGCAATACAGGCATCACGTCGGCAATACAGGCATTGACAGTCTGGATGGCATTTGTGCATTGCTCTGTTGTAATCACTTCCAAGGCTCGGATGAAGGGACGTGATGGATGAGTTACTCCCTTGAGCCAATGGTCACCCTAAGAACCAAATATTTAATGTGTTCCCATTCGAAGAAGTCGAAAAGCGTGAGTTCTGAGCCGACCAAGTTACCGGCCCACCACGTCCTATCCAACGCCATGGATAGTTAGTGTCCAACTCGGACGGTCCTCCCGTAGTGGGCTGGACAACTGTCGATTTGGAACGGCCAGCCAAGGAGACTGGGGCCCAATCCTATCTAGGTAGGAGGGGAGGAACTGTAGTGCCAACTCTTTGACGTCCGGGGCAACCCTGCGGGGTTTGTCCCACGTGCTGGATGGGAGTGACTCGTGGGCTTGGCGTCTTTCTTAGGTTGGTCGCCTCGCTCGGCCGGCACGGCCAACATTGAGGACCTGAGATCCTTGGGAGATCAGGTTAAGTCCCCCGTTTGATCCTCCCCTGGAAGGAAACCGTAGGGGGTGCTTTTAACACTTCTGTAATAGAGCGAGACTCAAGCATTCTATAGCGGGACGGAAGCCATCCTAGTAGGTCCTTTCCCGAGGGCCGTCTTGGGATCTCCCATGGAATGCGAAACCCCACGGGGGATTGCAGGGAAGCCCGTTCAGTGAAGACTTAACACCATATATACGTTCCCCTTTCCGTTTCCACAATCTGACGCGCGCGCGCTTGTCGATTTGGAACCAGCTTCCCAATCTTTGTACAAAAAAGGCCTCCAAGAACAAGGGCGGTTTATTATCAAGAAAGGCGTGGAAAGACTCTGAGTTAAGTCCAGGGGTCAAAAAATGGAGACCTATTATTTCATTATTAAAAAAAAAAAAAAAAAAAAAAAAAAAAAAAAAAAAAAAAAAAAAAAAAAAAAAAAAAAAAAAAAAAAGGCATACTCACTCCTATATTTTTGTGGTTGGGGATGAAAGGAGGTGGTGGTGGGGCTGGGAGGGTGAGTGGAAGGGGTAGAAGATAAAACATATACTTTTGATAATTTCTATATCGGCATTATGCAAATATGCCTGTTCACAACTGTGTTTTAGTTTTTTTGTGTATTTCACGGAAACGAAGCAAAAACGAGAAAAATGCCAAAGGACTTTTTTATTCTGCATCGATTCCCGAAGTTTTGCCGTTTATTTTGGGGAGACCTTGTATATTTGTCTGCTCGGTCTCTCGCATGCTCAAAAATGGCCCGAATTGTATGAAGTTTGGTAGAAAAATCTTTCGTCTAATTTGAAAGGTTCGTTAACCAGAAGATGAAAAAGGTTTTCGTCCTTGAACTCATTATCTGTCCAAACAACTTCTTAATGAACAATACGATCAAATTGTACACAAAAATAGTAGAAATACTGTCAAAGATCGTTCATTATCTACGTAAATAGGCGCAAGAAATCGTAATTATCCTCATGGCGAGTCGATGACGATTTCCCGGCTCGTAAAGCATGTAAATCCCGCGTGATTATGCATTCGTAGCGTGTTGTTATCGTCACTTCTTGACGAGCCTGTGAACCATTGACGAGGCCCGTCTAATTTACAAGATATTGTTAGAGGCACGTCCATCTTGGTGTGAGCGCGTAGCTTTATGTATCTTACGGTTTGTAAACACTTACAACATGGTTTCTATGTTTACTCTTGTCTTAGGGAACATTTTCACTCTCCCGTCATTCATAAGTGGCATGGCTTACGTCAGACATTCAATATGCAGATCAAGTCAAATTGTTATAAAAGCGATATTAATAGTCAACAATTTGCATTGCTCACATAGAAGAAAGGTTACACTATTTGAAGTTTTCAGGCAGGAGCCAAAAATTAGGTCACGCAGGAGTTGCGTGACTACGCACATTTCCCAGTTGGTTTGTTTACACCACGTTCCTGGGGAATGTGTTAAAACTAACTGGCACATAAATATCAAATTTTCCCCCTTTTATTTTATTTTTTTTTTACACAGCTGACTCAATCATATTTTTTAAAAAAATTAACGCTTTTAGCGTCGTTCCTCCCGCCCTCCATAGGTAGGAAACCCGCTTAAGAGGTTGACCTCATGACGCATTCCGGAAGTGCCGACTAAAACATTTCACGTTTCAGAACCCATAGATTAGGAAAATAACGGTGATTCAACATTGTATGTATACACAAACACATGTATATATATATATATATATATATATATATATATATATATATATATATATATATATACATATATTTAGATGGAACGACATTTTTCTCCAGCGGTGGTACTCCCCCTCACTTCATCCTGGATGAAGGATGGAGGAGTACCACCGCTGGAGAAAAATGCCGTTCCATCTAAAAATAACATCCCAGCGACGAAAAATAAACATCAAGCATATATATATACAGATTTATTCAGTCCTCATATATTTTATTGACAAGTTACATATTGTTCGGCTTGTCGCACACCAGGTTATTAAATTTTGTTACAGAAACGTTTCGGGTATAAGCCATTTTCAATCTGTCTATCTGTATGATCGTGCATTATTTATATATTATTATAACCTATATATATATATGTATATATATATATATATGTGTGTATATATATATATATATATATGTATATATATATCTTTTTGTCAATATAAGACTTGCAATATATCTTGCACATCCAGTTTTCCATTAAAGAAGCAGACTTAAAACATGACATTAACCATGCATGGCCAGATTTCCTCCTGAGTCAAACTAAATTACATCAACTTAAACAGACAACTGATCTATAAAAACAATATCTGAAAATTATAATATAAGAAATAATGTACAATCATACAGATAGACAGTTTGAAAATGGCTTGTAGCCGAAACGTTTCAGTAACAAAATTTAATAACCTCGTGTGTGACATGCCGCATCATATGTAACTTGAAAATAAAATATATGAGGACTGAATAAAGCTATTACCAACTACCTACAACATCTTAGTCTTAAACTTAGGATCTACACAATATATATATATATATATATATATATATATATATATATATATATATATATATATATATACAGCTACAAAGGGAATCGAATGAAACCATTTTTAAGGCGTTATCTGTAACCGTTTTTGAGTAAAGTGGATAACACTAGTTTTTCTAACTAATTTTAGTTTCGGTACTCAAAAATGATTGATTCAGTTGAAAATAGTACCAGGCGTTTGATATTCTTCTAGACGAAGATATTTAAATTTTGGTTCAGTTTGGAGTTAATGAACTATTAGAAAAGAAAATGTTTATTAACAGGAATGACATTTTTTGGGATATTCCTATTTACTCTTAAACATGTCGAAACGGTTGGGAAAAGCTTAGTAAATCCTTTAAAAAAAAATGTTCTAAAGCGATTTTCGATGGGACGATGCCAATCCGACAAATAAGTGCTTAAAACTCTCGGTTTCGTTCTTTCGAACGTTTTTTGTGTATGTTGGTCTTAGTTTTCAATTGGCTGGTTTTTAATTGCATATAACAGTAAAATGCAACCAAAATTTAATTTGCTTAACAATCCGTATTAACGCTGTTCTCTTTGTTTTCGAGCACCGTTGAAGGTTGAAGGAACAAAGATATTGCGGCCATATTGATCAGTTCTTCATCTTGCCAAGCCTAATCGTTGGCAACAAAGAGCAATTTTTACTTTAAAATATAGTTGTATTACATTATCTTGATCGAAGCCCACAATCATTTCATTTATATATATATATATATATATATATATATATATATATATATATATATATATATATTTTTTTTTTTTTTTTTTTTTTTTTACGGCGCATCAACAAATCTTGGTTATTAGCGCCGACATCCAGGGTGCAGCCAGGAATTTTCTCAGCAAGCCCTGAGACGAGAAAATTTCTGGCGCCGGTGGCAATTGAAGCCACCATCTCCCGCTTATGAATCGAGCACGCTAGCCACTAGACCACGGGAGACCCCATCATTTGATATAAATAAAATTATAAAAAATATGACAAAATTACTTTATATCAAAATGCATGATTACTAAATTGGGTCAACAAGTGGACAATCACCATTCACAAACACGACGACCAACAAACACTCTCTCAGGAAATGACACGAGTCTTTCATAACTCCGGGGTACTGGGCGATTATAAAGAACACAATGAAATAAAAGCTAGGAAAATGCTCGTAGGAAAACAATGAGGGAGGCAGGAAAAAATCGTTTGAGCGTGGAAAAACCTCGTGTGAACAACAGCACTAATGGACGTCCCCATGCTTTCGGAAAATTAAACTAAAAAGCACATAAACTCTCGCCTTGTAGAGAAATGTTGCAGTTTTTTCTCTGTCATCTTGTAATATTGAGTAATGCTGTCGCAATCGAGGACTTGGAGTATTTTTAATGGTTTCCTTTTTATTGTTCAGTAATTCACACTTCAAAACTGTGCCAAGTCCTTCAGAATATTGTTTGGGTTATTTATTTATAAGGATCATCAACCAATGCGATTCTTTCAATATAATTATAACATATTCATCTAATTAAAAGTAACAACTAAATATATTGGAAATATACACACACATTCAATTTTATATATGTTTATAAATTTTTATTCCGGGAGGCCCTGTGGCCGTAAGTGTTAAGGCGTGAGCACTTAACACTCCGTGCCAAAGTTTTTGATTTCGATTCCCATTAGGAAAAAACTTCACCTGGAGATACCATATTAAAAACACCAATATATCCGATTTTGTTGAAATTTGGTTCAAAAATGCTTTGTCTAATTTAATAGGCTAAGTTCGTCGGCTTCCAGGTAATCATGTTCTTTATAGTAGGGCAATGAATAAAAACATTTTCAAAGGATCTAACTTTTCTATAAAAACAATAAATATATATATATATATATATATATATATATATATACATATATACATATACATATATATATATATATATATATATATATATATATATATATATATATGTATATATGTATATATATATACATATATACATATATACATATATACATATATATATATATATATATATATGTATATATGTATGTGTATATATATATGTGTGTGTATTATTTTAGTAGTAATAAGGTGTTTTAATATAATTTTATTTATTTTTCGTTTTATTTTATAACTTCTATATTAATAATTATTTTATTATCATTATTTCTTACAAATCTTGGTTATTTATCTATGCTATTTTGAATATTAATTTATAATAAAAGTAACTTCTTTTTTTTTATGTAAGCAATCTCCGTTCCTAACAGTATGTATAATTTCTAAATCTTGGTTAATTTTCTGAACTGATGTCGTTTGTAGAGGGAAACCATTGGCTGTCGAGATCAAAATGCTTATCAGCTACAAAAAAAAAATAAAAATAAATAAAACGAAATAAAACGAGCAATAAAAATATAGATAAAACTAATTAAAATTCATAAATGCTCAAAAAATTTAAGCTCTGGCTATAGCGTAATGTTTTTCTGTTTTTTGAATTTGTATTATATATATATTTATAAAAAAAACTCAGTCCCGTAACAGGCCACAAGGGCCCAGAGGGGCAGATACTGTAGAGGTATCTGATTCTTGACCATATGGCACACTAGGGAGATAGTGTGGTCAACACTCCGCCCGGCTGCCTGATTTTCCCCTTGGCTGCTTCGACTGCTAGAGCACCCAAGGTACCCATTATTAATTAAATTAATTAAAGGCTGGGTGAGCCTAGGGAACGACAGCACTAGAAGAAAAAATCTTTAGTGCGCGCTCGGGTTTGAACCTGGTCCTCCAGTTCATTAGTCGAGTGCTCTACCACTGAGCTAACCTCACCCCCATTATATATATATATATATATATATATATATATATATATATATATATATATAAAGGCTTGAATTTCAATACAACAATCATAACCATTTTCACATATAAAATGTTGTTTTATGAAGAAACAGCGACCGAATCCTGACAATTCCTGCCTTCGCATCACCAACGCTCAACGATATCTTCTCAACAAAAACATTCATAAGAGTTTCCAATTATCAACCAAGAGCGTAGGAGCTAAAATAGAGCTTCTATTTTGCTCTTCCCTTCCGGTATTCGTAAATAGTGCAAGTGACGGAGCCATGGTTAATGCACTCAGATCTAGGTTGCAGGTTGCTGGCGAGCATCCATGCTCTAGATGCTTCTACTCTAGGAATATATAGCTTTCTTTATTAGATAGGGCTAGTTAATGTTTGCTTTTTGCACTTCCTATCAGGACGGGGAAGGCTTTGGGTGAAGTGGGATATGTATTCGGTTACTGGATCAAACAAATAGGGAGGAAACTCGCTTAAGACGTCGACCTGAAGTCGCATCCAGGATTTATATATATATATATATATATATATATATATATATATATATATATATATATATATATACAGTAGACTCTCTCTTAGGTTGCACCTACATTGGACCCGTATTTCGCCCGATCCGGCCCGATCCTATCCGATCCGATTTCGTTATTCAACAACGGCCAACAGCGGCCGACGTGAGTGCCTACACTGGTCTCGACCCGATCCGATCCGATTTAGTCACAGCTCGTCAGTAATGACCTCGTAGTGAAGTGAAAATGAGTGATTAGGTTAAGAAATACCACCTAATAAGCATAGAAACCTTCGATTAGGTTGACTGTTGGAGGTAAGAGAAGTATTGGTATTAATATTTTAAAATTATTTATTAGAAAGGTAACCAGAAGGTTATAAACATTAGAAGGTTATAAATATTGGAAGGTTTTATACGTTGGATGGTTATAAACATCTTTCCAAGCAATTTAATAAACAAGGGAAACAAAAAACAAAAATGTGAATTGACAAAGTTGTTCTAAATGTTATTTCCTTTGATATAAAAAAACAATGCATTGAAATCGGTTAAGATTTAGAACCTGTAGACCTTTTCGAAACACAATATGAGTGTTGGCGCCATTTTGCTTTGTCGGTCCGAAATCGGTCTAGAATCAAACAAGTTTGAATGGTCAAAAATCGGTGGCCGTTGGCTTGGATCAGGGCGGGACCAATGTAAGGCACCTCCATTGAGATGCATGTGTTTTTTTTTTCTTCCGACAGTCGGTGGCTATTGGATCGGATCGGAACGCGTCCAGTGTAGGTGCACCCTTATCCTTCGCTCTCTCTAATCCGGCGGTCTCCGAGGGGAATGAATGACCGATCTCGGAACTCGCCGGAACTAGACCGGCTGGAGGGTTCCTAGAAAACCTTCCCTTCCTAGCTAGCCAAACATTTGTTCCGTGGTATTTCATTGAATGGAAGTCAAAGTTTTAGAAGAAGGAACTGTTGTTTCAACTAAGAAAATAAACGTCTCTACTACTGCTGGAACGCCTGTTTTTTGATGTAACTAGGTTTTTATATTGTAATAATATAAGCATACATATACGATTTAGTTGGTAATTAACTATTTTTTATTTAGTTGAACTTTCTACATATTGTTGTTCCTTGAAACTCTTACATGCGTATGCACATGTAAATAATATACCAGCAAGGATTTACGTATTTTAAATTTATTTTATAGTTCAGTACCTAAAGTTTACTTAAACATGCAATATTAAAAATGTTACATATAATTATATCCTCAAATAATAAAGTTTTTCAAATACATAAGAGACCGCTTCTAACTGAATTCTCTAATCCGACTGTACCCCGGTCCCGACGACGCATGGTAGTAATTACAGAAAAACATGGTGATTACAAGTGTAATCACAATCACACTTGTAATTACGATTAAAATCGGAATCGATATCTCCAGGCTCTGTGATTATAATCGTAATAGTAATTATCAGGGATCGAAAATAATTGTTAACTTTTATTTTAAAAAATAATTTTTTTAACTTTTACATTTGTTTTCATTTTGAAAAAGTAAAAGTTATAAAATAACTTTTTTTGGGTTTAACCTATTTTTAAAAAAGTTTTTTTAACTGTTATTTTTCAACTTAAAAAATAGAAGTTTTAAAGTAATTGCTATTTTTTTTTGTTTTTTTTTTGTTTTTGTTTTTTTACGGCGCATCGACAAATCGTGGCCATAAGCGCCGACGTCCAGGATGCAGCCAGGAATTTTCCCCCTGAGATGAGAAAATTTCTGGTGCCTGTGGGGATCGAACCCACCATCTCCCGCTTATGAATCTAGCGCGCTAGCCACTACACCACGGGAGACCCAGTAATTGCTATTAAAATTCTTAATAAGAAAAAGTTTAGAGGAATGAATTAAAACTATTTTTCGTTTTGTATCAACAAAAATAAAAAAATGTCTTGCAAATATTCCATGTATTGTAAACCAATGAAACCCTAAAATTCTTGATTAGAATACTTAAAGCTTTCATTTAACATTGAAAAAATTAAAACTATTACTTAAACTTTGATTTAATTTTAGAAGTTCCTAAATAATTTTACGCTTAAAACTTATAAATAAAAGGGTTTTTTTTACCATATAAAATGAAAGTTTTTTTTTTCAGTTACAGTTTAACATTTTGATAAAAAAAATAACTATCCCGATCCCTGGTAATTAGGATTGTGTTTATGCCCAAAACTGCGTGATGAGCACTTAGAAACTACATTGTGACAAGTTCACATGTAAAAGGTGCAGTCGCGAGAGAGTGTGGAAGATTGACGGGTCTAAAGGAGACAAGAAAAAACCTGCATCGAGGTATGATAATCGATCAGCTTGTTAGGATCGATTCTCAATGAAAAAACACAATCACCGTTAGGGCTTCCATCAAGGAAGAGGTGATGGAGTCGACAGCAGTTAGTACATGGACGTCTGCCTAGACCGCAAATCATAGCATTCGCGCACGCGCTGAAAAACGGCATCAAACACCCTTATTGATACCCGAAATAACATAATGGATCGTTATTTGTATTGTGTTTCCTTTAATGAAGAAACAACGAACCTAACGGACCTTTCTAATTGTGCAAAGTACTTTTATAAAATATGCCATCAAAAACGGAACATTTTTAGAGCAGCTAGAGCGAGAACGGACAAATACATAAGAAAATCAGTTCCATAACTGGCAACAAGGGCCCAGAGTGGCACATACTGTAGAGGTATATGAGTTTTGACCAAACGGTACACTAAGGAGATAGTTTGGTCAACACCAAGGCTGGGTGGGTCTAGGGACAGTCTGTGACCCCGAATGAACCCACGAAATAAGACATTACAAGATAAAATCTTTTACTTGCCCGAGTTTTGACCTCAGCCCCTCCAGCATATCAGTCGACTGATCTACCACTGATTATGTAAACACATATATATATATATATATATATATATATATATATATATATATATATATATATACAGAGTAAATCGCCGTCGTTGCAGAGTTCTTAAAATAATTTCATATATATACACACACATTGGCGCTAATGACCTAATTTTTATCATATATCGATTTCAAAACAATTGTAAACCTTACAAAATGCCTAATCATCAAGTTCTATAATTGGAACCTAAGTTGTAAACAAAATGTTATCAAAAGTGGGTTTTCCACATATTGCGCCAGAAGGAAATGCATCAGTGATTGTGCAAAATACTTTGTTATTGTTCCCATCGATGTTTCATAACCTTCTCGGCGCAATTCAAGGTTATCTTCTCCTGTATCATCATCCGCAATAAAGCATTAAAACGGCCTCATGTTTAACGACTTTAATCTCCATAGGCTTTTTTATGCATTGAAATCCCCTACAAAGATGAACTTTGAAATCTACGACTAAAAGGACTAGACCTAAAGAACGCAATTCGTTCAAATAATCTTTGACTCTTCAAGGCTCCATATTATCTTGAAAAAGAAAAAAAAAAAAAAAAAAAAAAAAAAAAAATGAACACAATGTTTATCAACAGAAAGACGTAATCCAAAAGCGGAATACTATTATCTCTACAACTTTCGCAATACATTGTAACTTTTTTCAAACACACTGCTAATCAAATATTTAAATACACCGGCTCCTTTAGCGTAAAGATTTGTTTGAAGTGGGTCGCCAAGTAGCTATCTATGGCTGACACACTTAGATTACAAAATGTTTGTTTTAATGAGTATCAGTTTTATCTAGAGAAATTTGTTCATTATTTGAGTGCATTAAGATATTAATTGGCACTTTTTTGGAGTTTTTCCTCCTCGGGGGTTTTTATCTCTAATAGTTTTGGCGCCGAAATGATGACAATTCAAGTGGCGATTTCTGTTCCTGTACTCCGTGAATTGTAAAATGTTCCTGAGCTATTGTTAAGTAATGTAGTAAGCATAATGCAAAAAAAATTTGCTTCGTCTTTGTGTGTTCACATGTAAATCTTATATCTGGTGATCACTGACAGTTGATTTCGCTAATGTTCCTATTTTAAACCATGAGAGATAATAAATGCCCGACTCGCAGGAACAGTATAATATAAATCAAATCTCTAAGCGCCAAAATAGGAAACTGATTCTATCCTAAGCGCATATTACTCTATACCCTTTCTCAACGTTCAATCTAGAATATAGGTACGATTCTCATTTTCTTTCCTTATTTTACTAAAATAATAATTGAACAATTAAATTCGATTAAAACAGAAAAATAACGATTAAAAAGTTAGGTAATCAGGGACATTAACCCGTTGAAAAAACATACCTTTTCGGTATTTCGAAGTTTTGAGCATTGATTTCTCCGATTAACATTACCCCATCGAAAATTATATTAGAATCTTTTTTGTAGATAATTTAGTAAGCTTTTGAATGGTTACCTTATACTAACTACAATTTCGTAACCGTTTTTGAGATAATTTAGAAAGAAGAAATATAATTTTTTGTCTAATAATTTCTTACCTCTAAACGCAACCAAAATGTTGATATCTTAGTTTAGTGGAATTTCAAACATCTAGAACAAGTTTCTAGATAATCTCTTTTTTCCGAATACCTAAACTGAAAATTAGTTTGGTCCATTTTTAAGCCGGCGAGAAAGCTAACAGATAACGATGGTTCAAATATATATATATATATATATATATATATATATATATATATATATATATATATATATATATATATATATATATATATATATATAGATTGTTTATTATACCATGTAGACCTATTTACGGCTTACGTTATCTAGCATTTTGTACTTTAGTTTTTTAAATTATATTCATTGGGGAATTTAGTGTCACCCCGTGGTCTAGGGGCTAACGCCTTAGATTCTCATGCGGGAGGTGGTGGGTTCGAGTCCCACAGGAGGCAGGAATTTTCTCATTTCACGGCTCATTGAGAAAATTCCTCGCTGCACGACGGCTGTCGGCGCTAATGGCCTAGATTTCTGTGCGACGTAAAAAAAAAAAAAAAAAACATTGGGTAAGGTTACCACAAAATATGTATACACATTGTATGGAGTCAATGTTATTTTATTTAATTAAAATAATCACAATTACTGATAAAATCACTGGCACTCTTTTTCCAAAATAGACCCAAACGTGCTAAAAGAGTAGATGGATTGGGTGTTTAAGGGTCCTCACCGCCCTGAAGTGTAATGTTAGAGAGTCGTGTATATGTCGTGAAAGGGTTTGTAATTTTGTGTTTAGGACAGTGCTGCGCTTACAATTCACCATTTATGACAATGAATTTGTTATTTTGATAATTGGCATTCTATTTTTTCTTCTACTAATGTCGTTACTTACTTCTAACACTAATTTTACTTACTAATACAACTATTTGTACTAAAACTAATACTAATATACTTTACATCAATATTAATACTAATAATAGACTGCATAATAATATTAATATTTACTTATATATATTTATATATATATATATATATTCCTCTCTTTTTTTTTTGTATAATTTTATCTTGATATATTTTTTTTTTGTTTTTATACATATATATTTCTTTTTTTATATTTTTTATATGTATATATCTACTTTTTTTTTCTCTCTTTTTTTGATTCTTGTAGAGAGCCAGGCGCTATTAGCACAGAATCGGATTTTAAAAGGATATTATATAGTGCAAAGAGTTTAGTATAAAATAATTTTTTTAATGATTCGTTTTAAGGATGTCTCTTTAAAATTGTGAAAGAGATAATTGTTCTGAGAACATGTAAAACAGAATGTACAAAGAAAGAATTGTGGAGTCATAACATTTGTCCTTCAACTTACATCATCATTTATCTTCAGTAAGACAACATTTGATGGTAATTGTGACATAAACGTTCATGTCGGACAACGTTGACGATAAGAAGGCGCCGGGATTTGCATCATATGCTATCGTCGATCCGATCATCAGGGTTCCGTTTTGCGATTATCATTATTGTCTATTATTGTTGTTATAATGTAATAAATGGTTGGAGAGCTCGCTTCCTGTAGGTATTGCTCTGTTTGTACTCAGATAAAGCACGCTCTTAGATCAAACATGGGCGTGTTTTGGGTTTTTTAGGGCGCCCAACTATTTGACTTTAGATTTCCGCTTCTGAAATTGTTGTACGATAACGATTACCTTCAGAAAAAGTATTTATTTTTTTCTTGATGATGGTGGAGATTTAGAGAAAAAAAAATTATATTTTTCCTAGATGGTGTTTTCAAAAGCGTTTTTGATCATTTGCATGGGATCATTTATTTGAATTTTATGTTTTTATGTGTGCTGATTCCGAAAAGTTTTGAAAATATAAATAAATAATTGGAATCAAGCAAAATAATTGCTGGAAATCCACTCAAAGTCAAGGGGGACCATTCTGCGAATCACAGAAAGTCGTTTAGAGCCTTCTGCTCAAATTCAGGAACACAAATATGCTTTAGGTTCACCCGACAAACCTATGTAATGTACTGTATAACATACACTCTTCTTCTTTGTAAAGCCACCACGCATGCGCGAACGCCAGCGGACACTTTTTGTAACTTATTTTTCCAGTTTATGGCTCCTTCCAAAAGTGTTATTATTATTGTGTTATTATTTTTATTATTATTTCCTATTCATTGTTTTTGTTTGTTTTGTTTTTCATTTTTTTTATTTTTTATTTATTTGCTTATTTGTTTTTTATTTATTTTGTATTTCAACTCAATTCTGTATATAATTATTATTTTTATCTGAGAGCAAACTTAACCAATGTACTCTCCAAATGTACAGATGTTAAATAAACGTATTACTAAAAAAAATAAAAATAAAAAAAAAAAAAAAAAAAAAAAAAAAATCCAGTTTAGTCATCGTTAAAGCATATTTATGCTAAAATAAATAAAATAGGGGAAACAAATAAATGTGGCGACAATTATTATTTATTCGGTGCTAATGGTCGATGCGCGGTAAAAAAAAAAACAAAAAAAAAAGAAAAAAAAATTATTTATTGTAAAAAAAATATGATATACATCTATGCAATAGAATATTGTCTGACGAGTACAATTAGCTTAAATATAATATTGGAATCACAATACTGTCCTAAAAACAAAATTACAGGCCCATTCAAACAACATAATACTTATACGATTTCACTTTACACGACTTTCCAACATTTCACTTCGGGGCGTTGATTACCTACACGTTTTCTGCTCTTGAACTTCATACCCAACCCAACCCGAACATTCCCTATTTGTGGACATCGCCTATAATTTTATTTAATAATATGAGGGATAGGGATATAAAAAACACAAAAATGTATTAAAAGACAACATCATTTCTATTATGTACAAACTAACAACAACAAAAAATCTGTCTTTTCAATCAAACACAACAAATTTAAAAAAATTACTTATTTATTTACTTTTTATGATGATTTTACACCTCACTCAATCCTATCCAACCCCCTTCTCTTCTACCGTCTCTGTTTTATTTCTTATCATTACTTGGTGTGACTAAAGATGAAAGTAAAAAAAACTTATTCAATTAATAAAATAGACAAACTACAAGTAACTACCGATTTTGAGGATTAACGCTGAATAACAACACAGGAGATAGCTATTCAAAAAAACAGTTTTCCTAAAAAACTGGACGTGACTATTTTCAGCTTGCAAAATTCAATGATTAACAGTTAAAAAATCTCATATATTTTATTAGGTCGCAATGTGTAATTTGTATGACACTCCAGTGGCGTAGGGACGTTCCAACAATAAATCTCATATAGTTTTTAGGTCGCAATGTGTAATTTGTATGACACTCCAGTGACGTAGGGACGTTCCAACAATAAATCTCATATAGTTTTTAGGTCACAATGTGTAATTTGTATGACACTCCAGTGACGTAGGGACGTTCCAACAATAAATCGTTTATTATTATTTTTTCCTTTTAGGGGGTAAATACACTAAAAGAAAAAAAATAGCCTTATATAACATGAATGATACTATGAAATTAGATAAATCTAAATCAAATATAATGATTAATCAATCTCATGATTCTTCAACAATGTAACATTGATAAGTAGTTATCAGCTAGTTGATTTTCATCGACAATAATACACATCTGGAAAATTAAATACTTATTGACTGTTGTTAATTTATTGTATTTGCGCTTTTTTTCCTTTATCTGTGTCATTTAATAAATTCTATTAATCCTTACTAGGAATCTAAATATTTCGGATTAGCTTATCTTGGCCATCTTTATTATAATAATCATTATAATATTATATATATATATATATGGAAGCGTTGATCGTCGGGGTTTCGGTCAGTGTTCTTATTCAATAAAACACATTTTATTTGCTAAAATGTATATTTATTGCCGCCAACGTTTCGGCTTGCTATACAAGCCATCTTCAGGGCTGTAAAAACATATATGGTATAACAATGGTAAGGACAGAAACAATAACAAAAAACAACAAAAAAAAGGCTAGAAACATTAACATAAATATGAGTACCTATATGCTTGAAAATATAAATATAAATATATATATATATATATATATATATATATATATATATATATGTATATATATATATGTATATATATATATATATGTATATATATATATATATATATATATAGTATAATAATAGCAATATAAATTAATATACCTGTATAGTGACATACCTATTGCTAGAAACATTAACATAAATATGAGTACCTATATGCTTGAAAATATAAATATAAATATATATATATGTATATATAAATATATATATATATGTATATATATATATATAGTATAATAATAGCAATATAAATAAATATACATGTATATGGTATCCAAACGAATACAGTACAAGTGTCATAGTAACATACCTATTGAGAAGATTGAGAACTGTCCCGTTTCAAGAAGAGAACATTTCTGAAGACTGGAAGGATGGGTCAGGGCTAGACAGTAGTGAATGGGGGGGAGGGGGTGGAGAGAAGTGGGGCTGGGAGTAAGGATAGAGGGTAAAGACCGCGGTAAAGATAAAGGACTTGCCGATGGATATTGCAGGTACAGGGAAGGATTGGGCCAGGGCTAGACAGGAGAGGATGGGGGTGAGGGGGTTGGGGAAAGTCGACCTGGGAGTAAGGACAGAGGGACGGCGGTAAAGATAAAGGACTTGCCGATGGGTATTATACCCATCGGCAAGTCCTTTATCTTTACCGCGGTCTTTACCCTCTATCCTTACATAGATATATATAGATTATATATCCTTATATATATATATATATGGGGTCATATTATTACAGTGTAGTGAAATTAGTGGAAAATAATAAAGCATACTGCTTATATATTTGTCTGTTCGCACTCTCAGCGCCCCCCCCCCCTGCTCGACCCTGTGGTATCAGTTGGTATCTTAGAGGTAGGTATGGGTTTGTAACAATTTCACCACACTGTACTAATTTGACGCAATTTTACGACATATATATATATATATATATATATATATATATATACATATATATATATATATATATATATATGTATATGTGAGTGTGTGTAAATTGAGATTCTTTAAGCTAATGGCGCCTAAAATCTAACTTTTCTTCAATATTTCGTTAACTTTTTTTTTTTTTCGTATTTAACGGCGTATCAACACTTGGGTTATTAACGCCGGGCTACCTACAGGTTGCCACCCTTTTATAATACCAACAGCACGTGGTCGATCACCCATTCAGATACTGACCACGCCCGACGTTGCTTAACTTCGGTGACCGGTGTATTCAATGTGGCTATGGCCGTTGGCGTTAGACTAATTGTTTACTTTTTTCATAAAATATTAGTTGAATTTATATCAGGCTTTCCAAATAACACTAGGGATAAACGTGTTATGGAAACGCATGAAGATGACGTATTTTTTTTTTTTTTTAATTTTGATTTTTTTTTTTTTTTTTACGGCGAATCGCCATCAAGAACATTAGCGCGTTTTTAAATCAAAATTTTTTTTTATAATCGATAACTTTTAAAATGTAGGTATATCGAATATTTTGGCAGAGTAATGACTTCTATAGAGTCGAGTATGTAAAACAATTTTTGATTTAAAAACGGATGTCAGATTCGTTTTTAGCACACTGAAAACCCCCTAAATTCAAATTTTGGGAGTATTACAAAAATAAAAAAAAATGTATTTTAAATTTCGCTAAGGGGGGACCAATAACATTTTGTTAAAGATTCAAGAATCCGACTATATTTCAAAGAATATTTACACGATTCAAACCAAAATTGGAGGGTCAATAAAAGCCATAATGTGACACATTTCCGTCCAATCGGGGTGTTTCTACGTGTTCTGGAATTAATGTTATATGCAAAAAAGTGTACATTTTATTTTTATGTTGAGAACCATTTTTCGCAAGTACCTTTTCAGATAATACAATAATCATTTATACGGTTAGAAAAAGGAGTCTTTCTTCTTTCGAAAGATTTCAATGACGTAAAAATCGGATTATCTCAAGAGGAGATATTGAATGCCAAAACGTCACATTACTTTTTCGCTTACAAATTTTTAGCCTCTTCCAGACTGGGAAAAATCATTATTTTTTGTTTTCAATGATATTCACTATATTAGGGTTTCTTGGGGTGCTGATTTTAAATCTGCTATTATGTTTTGTGTGAAAAAATGTATAATACTAGTTTACTTGAAAACGTAAGCATATTTTTGAATAGATTTGATGAAATATAAATTATTGGTTAACGATTATATTTTCGTTATAATCTACTCTATAAAACAAATGAATTGGTTGAAAGAATCATGTCGATATCATTTTCTAAACTCGATATAGAAAATAAAGCACTTTTAACATATTTTTTTTTGTTTCTCGGCTCCTAAGGCGCATTGGACGGAACGCTCGGACACGTGTCGACTATTTTTCGATGTAGAATATCCAGAAAAAAATTGGTCCAGATCGGTGACCCCATCGCTGTATACTCCCCTTGTAAGATGTTTAATGTCTTTTTTTGTATTTATAGTTCTAGAATCTTGTAAAATACATAAATTTTCTGTCACTTTTCTTTTTGATCCATTTATTTCTTTATCCAATATGTTTACCTCTTCAAATTTCAAATTATGTCTATTTTTGGTTGCATAATACGATAAAGCAGTTTTTATTTGGCTCTGGTCGTCTATACTTTTCATGTGTTATATATATATATTATATATATATGTGTGTGTATGCATTTTACAGGGGGTCTCAGTCATAAACAGACAGACTTCGTCTATCGATGGGGAATCGAAAAACTCAGTCAAAAATACCTTTGACGATTTTCTCGTATTCGCTTCGTTTTCGAGAAAAACGCAAAAACCGTATATATATATATATATATATATATATATATATATATATATATATATATAAATTCAGTCCCGTAACAGGCCACGAGGGCCCTGAGGGGCAGATACTATAGAGGTATCTGATTCATGACCATACGGCACACTAGGGAGATAGTATGGTCAGTACAATGCTCCGGCCGCCTGATTTTCCCCTTGGCCGCTTCGACTGCTAGAGTCATTAGCACCCAAGGTACCTATTATTAAATTAATTAAAGGCTTGGTCGACCTAGGGATGGTCAGGGAGGCCGAATTTAACCCATGAGCGAAGACACTAGAAGAAAAGAGAGAGAGAGAGAGAGAGAGAGAGAGAGAGAGAGAGAGAGAGAGAGAGAGAGAGAGAGGTTGTGTACATACATATTCCAACAATTACACAAAAACTACCCGCTTAACAAAATCGTGAATTCCTTACACTATCCAGCATCACACATCCTCTCTGTCGACTCAGAAGTCAGTGGCCCAGAGATCTGCTGCTGAGATCGCCCAGGGATTCGTACACTTTCGAACGCCATAAGGAAATATTGAGGCCGGACTTTCCTCGTCCTTCCGAACCTAACTAGGTTGTTAGTTCAAGGGTTAAATCTAGCTTAGTACGAGCGGTGATCCCGTTGCGAAACGCGCCAGTCAGCTGGGAGAAACCTACGCGAAAATTATAACCACACACCCCTCATCAGCGGGATATTACGCCATGGAAAGTAAAAGTTACAATTTAGTATTCACGCACGCTCTTGTGTCTATGTGTGTGTGTGTGTTTATCTACAACCTGTATTAAATAGTGCTGGCTCGAAGCAAAACTCTCTATACTAGTCCAGTTTCGATAGATACCATAATAACACGTTCTCTGCGAGATTCCTGCGCCCCCGTCTCTAAAATAGATTTTAATCTATGTTCTTACAAACCCTCAGATTGTCCTAGTAAGGAAAAATATCCGGGCTCATTTGATATTTAGCATATTCTCTCCATATATGGAAGACATAAGCTTATACAGACCCGAAGATACCTGGAGGAAAAAATCCGATTTGTAGGAACTTTGTCATCTTAGCGCGGTTACGTTCATATCCCTAGTGCAATAGTAAAGGAATAGAAGCAGTTAGTGATATGTTTTGATTTTTGATCTTGGAGTCGCCACAACAGGAAACTGACAATATACTAAGCGGAAATGGCGTCCACCCAACGTTCGCTCCAGAAAAACACTATTACTATAACGTTTCACATTTTCTTGCCTTCTTTTACTAGATGTCTAATTTTACTGATAAATGCAATTTTAGACATAAAACAACCAATTAAAAACCGAGTTAAAAAAGACATAACGCCATTCAAAACAACAAACGAACACTTTCGAAGTTTTAAGCACTTATTTATTCAATTGACATCGCACCATCAAAAATTGCTTCAGAGCCTTCTTTGTAGGCAATTTAGTAACCTTCCACTTACAACGATTTCTCAAAAGTTACAAAAACACGTTTCCCCCCTATTTTCGGAAACAGATATCGCCTTGAAAATTGTTTTAATCGTTTTCTTAGGTTAAGAAGCCTATAAAAAGAGTACCTGCAGGCATAAGAACTCGAAAACGTAAGCGTTACGATTTTTTTCGCGCGAAATTCGCTCTACATACCCTGTTCCAATGGGCGGATTCTGCTGGTTGACGATCGTTATCTTTCAAAGTAGATGACAGATTATTGTAACAAATTTAAACAAAATGGGATCATTTTTGAGCCTGTGAGAAAGTATTTTATTAATAGAAATGAAACGTTTTGGGTTCTTCGTATATTTTCTTAAATATCTCGAAAACTCATAATAAATCATGGCAAGTGGAAGGTGACCATTCGAATGTTTAATAAATTCTCTACTAAAATGGTTCTAATGGAATTTTCGATAGGGCAATATCAATCGGAGAAGTTAGTGCTTACAACTGTTTGTTCGTTTGTACGGTGTTTTGTCCTTTTTTAACTTTTTACTTGGTTGTTTACCAGTAGCATTAGCATTTTAGTAAAAGAAGGCAAAAAAAAATGAGGAACTTATAGGTAATAGTGTTTTTCCAGAGCGAACTTTGAGATGGCTGGAGAGTCATTTCCGCGTCGGATACTACAATTTCCTGTTGTGGTGCCTTAAACTTCCTTCTCTTTGAGATGGCGGGAGAGTCATTTCCGCGTCGGATACTATCAATTTCCTGTTGTGGTACCTTAAACTTCCTTCTCTTTAAGGTTTTATTTTATATTTTTAACGAAAGATCGTTCTACCAACCCCACCAAGAACTGCTCCTGTTCCTTTAAATGGCACTAGGGATATGAACTGAACCGCGCTAAGATGATGCAGTTCCTGCGAGTCGGACTTTTTGTTTTTCTGCAATCAGAAAATTATTTGTAATAAACAAGACGAATCAAAAGTATGTCGTAATTGTCCACTTCATAGCAGGGCAGAAAATTTTAAATTTGAATATTTGTATACAATATTTTACCATAAATCTATAATACAAAACAGTGGTTGGTAGTTTTTAGCTTGTTGTATATAGTAGTTTAACAAAGATTAAGTATAAGGAAAGAAGCACAAGAAATAGTAATAAATTAATAAATACCATTAAATCAGCTGCTATTCGTAACCATGGTTACCATACTTTAACCATTATTGCCGCTATCAATAAGCAAATTGTCTAGAGGTGATTCGCGGGCATTCCGAAAAGAGCCCGCGCTTTTTTTTTTCGTCATAACTCTTTGAGCGGGAGCGAAATTGGCGGGCGCGCCTCTCGCGGATTTATGGGCCACTAGATCTTAACTATGGGGAAACTAACCCCCCCCCCCCCCATCCATAATGGAACAGTTTATGAATTCCTGATCAGAACATTCAGCTGATATCAATCTACATGATGACTTTCAAGCGGTTCTTTATTATTCAATAATAGCAGAAGGAATTGAAATATTACCAAAAAATGACTCAATTATATACTAGACATTTTATTAAAATTTCCCTACCGGATTCAAATCCACTGATGTCACATCAGGGTCACACCTAGTTTAAAATATGGGTAACCGGGGACCCGATGCCACTAATAATGGTGGGGTTTTTGACCCTCTCCCCATATTCCCCTTCCTCCTCCTCCTCCTCCTAATCCACTCAAAAAGTTTTAAAACTTGGAAGAAAAATTTGAAACATGGTTTAACGGCTCGTGCTATTCGCCAAGCTCAGCCAGCCTGTGAGAAAGTATTTTATTAATATATACGAAACGTTTTGGGGATATGAAATAAAAAATCCTAAAATTTAATCCTAAACTTTAAAAGACTTCGTCCAAATATGCGAACATCCTAAATAGAATTCTTTGAATCAGGATAAAACAAAAACGGAATTACGGAGAGATTGTAATCCATGTTTACAATAGAGACATTTTAAACAGCGTTTGACAGGTTTCATGGTTTGATAAGAAAAACAGCACAAGATAAATTATTAAGCACGCCACACAGAAATTACAAGGACGTCATGTTTCATGGTAGTGGAACACTAGCTCCCGATTCTCCGTGGTGTGTAACGATTTCACGGTTATGTTAATCGAGTCATGTTTCACTTAAACGCAAATTATTCATTATTAATGTCTTAGTTATCTTAACGTACTAACGAGGTTATTAAACGGCAATATGGAAGGCGTAGATTCTCAGAGACTTAATTTTCAATTTTTTAAATAAAAATGTTTATATGTATGAAATAGTGCCAACGACCATAGCCACGTTGAATGCAACGGTTCCCGTTGATCACCGAAGTTAAGAAACATCGGGCGCGGTTAGTACTTGAATGGGTGACCGACCACATGCTGTTGGCATTATAAAAGGGTGGAAACCTGTAGATAGACAGGCGTTAATAGCCCAAGTGTTGATACGCCGTTAAACAAACAAACAAAAAGTATGTATATACTATATCTTTCTAAGTAAAATTCCATCATATGTAAAGCTATGTCATCTATGTATGTAAATTTCTATCATACATAAAGCTCTTTCACCAGGCTATGCAAAATTCTACCATATGTAAACCTATATGTATGTACTAGCTGAATACCTCTAAAAATACTTAAAAATTTGAATAGCAAAAAATCCTTTCTTAGCGAGGGTTTACATCCTAAAGGGTGTGTCCATGCCAAATTTCAACATTTTCTGACAAGTCGTTTGGGCAGGGCGATGATAGGTCAGTAAATGAGTAAGCGGTATTTGAGAAATATATATTAGACTAGCTGAATACCCGTGCTTCGTCACGGCAGATAAGTAGTTATTTTATTGCGTTAAATAATGTTTCATTAAAATTATGTTACTATACAATTCTGTGCAGTTTATTTACAGCACGGTTCCCGTCATACTATATTTTATTCAATGGGCGTTAAAATTTAAAAGTTTATGTTTCCAAAAAGTCATATGGTAACACCCAATATATTTACGAGTATTACCAAGGTTATAGGCGAGGAGGCTGTGCAAGGGTTCCGGATATTATTACCTCCCCTGGAAAACCTAAGGATATGCCATACTTCACGGTTTGACCGGGACTGTCCTGGTATTTTGCCATTTTTTCGGCGTCCCGCCCAGTTTTATCAATGTCCCGGAAAAGGCTGTAAGATGTAAAAAGTAATGAATTCATGTTTATAAGAATCTTTTATAAATCGGTTACTTTTCTACAATCAACATTGTTACTACTGCTTACAGGGTCAAAGAAATCAGAAGTAATCTAACTGTAAAACGCTGGAACTACCTGCACAGCACTGCCAGCTACACATTTGGCTGAGATATTGTTTTAAGAAAATCAAGTAGCAAAAAAAGTTCCGTTCTTATTTTTAAGGTTTGGGTAGACTAACAGTTTAGGATTCCCCCTTCCCGTTAGTTGCTAGGCTTAAAACTTACCAACCATTTTGCTTATAATTTGTACTCTTTTTATCCCCCCCCCCCCTGGTATGCCCATCCCATATTAATGTGTCCCGGTTTAACTCTCCAAAAATATGGCAAGCCTATCTGACGGGAACAGGCAGAAAAGAAACGCAATTAAAACTCTATGAGGGACAGTTAATTTCTAGTAATTCAAGGTCTGCCATCATAGTTGAAATTAACCTCAATTAGAAATAAAACTACGAGTTAGATAATGTAAGGTAACAGCTGTTCTTTATCGTCCTAGCAACGCAGGCTGCCTAGGCTTGCCTTCTCTAACCAACTCAAACTTTAAACCCCCCTAAAAATGCTTAAAAATACGAATATCAAAAAATCCTTTCTTAGCGAGCGCCTACGGGGGAGTGTCCATGCAAAATTTCAAAATTTTCTGTCGAGCGGTTTGGGCTGGGCGTTGATAGATGAGTGAGTGAGTGAGTGAGTGAGTGAGTGGTATTTGACAAATATATAGTAGATATGTATGTATATATCAGAGTTGGGCTTATTCTAATAACTTTTTATTTAAGTAACGAATAAAAGATAATTTTTTATCCTTTATTAGTTAATCATAAAACCACGGATAACCAATTATCCGTTATTCGAGAAACGGGTGAATTATCTTTTATTCGTCATTTGATTATCCGTTATCTTTTATTCGTTATCCGTCCACAATACCACTTTTTTCTATCCATTCGGGCAAAAACAAACTGTTCGTTTGCACATGGCATTGCACTCTTTAAATAAGTATTTAAACATCAAGAAATTGTTTTTTAAGTACAACACGGCACTTCCATCGTCAGCACCAGTCGAACGGCTGTTCTCGTTTGCTTCCATAACGGATATTCCAAAAAGCAATCGACTCTCTGATGAAATGTTTGAGAAAAGAGTAGTTTTAAAATCTATGTTGAATTTAATTTAAAGTTTAATTATATATTTAAATAATAATGTAGTACATAATTATATTTAATAATAATTTAAATAATTAAATATTATATTATATTTAAATAATAAATAAATACATTATTATTAAGTAGTAAATTGGTTTTCTACACATCTTCCAAATATAAAAATGATCTTTCGGATGAAAATTTATCCATCGAATTAAAATTCATCCGTAAGATGAAAAATTATTTCAAATGAACTCTTAAGATAAAATATGACGGATAACTTTACGTAAATGTTAATAATTTCGAATAACGGATAACGGATATCCGAAAATTATAAATGACAAATAACGAATAACCTAGGTTATTCGTTATCCGAAGATAATTTTTGCACAACTCTGGTATATATATATATATATATATATATATATATATATATATATATATATATATATATATATATATATTAGCTCACTACTAGCTTCATCACGGCCGATAAGTAGTTTTTATATTCCCTTATTATATATATTAAATAGGGTATGATGAAAATTAAAGCTTCTACATAATTTTGTACAGCTTATTATTGCACGGACTTTAAAGTTACCCAGAAAACACCATGTGGAGGTAACCGTCCTTGTTTCCGTTGGGGAGTAAAAAAAGAAAAATACAACAACCACCTAAAAAGTTAGGTAAACAGAGACTAATACAATTTGAAAAGAATAAAACTAACAACTTAGACGTTTGAAGCATTTATACTATCGATTGACATCGCCCCACCGAACATTACAACAGAATTTTTTTGTAGAGAATTTAGTAACCTTTCGAATAGCCGCCTTCCACTTCCTACGATTTCCCAACCGTTTTCGAGATATTTTAGAATATATACTGAGATCCAAAAACTTTGTATCACCATTAATACATTTTCCCCCATATACTTCTTACCCCCAAACGATTCCATAGTTTAAATATCTTAGATTAGATGAATGTCAAATACCTGACAAGTTTCAAGTGAACCAATCATCGTTTCTGAATACCCAAACAGAAAATTAGTTTGGAAAAGTATGTCTATTAATTTTTCTCGTAAACGGTTACAGAAATCGCTTTAAAAATGGTTTCATTCTCTTTCCTACACTAAGGAACCTATATAATGAATACTTGCTACTCGAAAATGTAACCGATTTTTTCGCGCAAATTTTGCTAAAAAAAAACATGTTCCAGTAAACGGACTCATCTGGTTAATGAACTTGACCTTTGAAATGAGAAGAAAGATTTTTGTACTAAATGTCATCAAAATCGGACCATTTTTGAGCCGATGAAGAACTTCTTAATAATTCAACCCCCCTCCTAAAAGTACTTAAATATTTAAATATTAAAAAAAAAAAATCTTAGCGAGTGTTTACATTCTAAACGGATTGTCCGTGTAAAATTTCAAATTTTTGTGTCAAGTGGTTCGGGATATTATTACCTCGGATGGACCATTTCTAGTAATTCAAGGTCTGCCATCATAGTTGAAATTAACCTCAGTTAAAAACAATACTATGAAATAGATACAGAGGGGTAACAGGTGTTCTGTTATCGTCCTAGCAACGCATGCTGCTTAGGCGTGTATGCTCTAACCAACTAAAACTTTAAACCCCTCTAAAAGTACCTAAAAATTCATATATCAAAAAATCCTTCCTTAGCGAGTTTCTAGGTTCTATAGGGAGTGTCCATGCAAAATTTCAAATTTTTCTGTCGAGTGGTTTGGGCCGGGCGATGATAGGTCAGTGAGTCAGTGAATGAGTGACAAATGAATATATGATTTGACAAATATATAGTATATATATATATATATATTTTCCACTTTTTCTTGTTTGTTTTTCTGGCAGGGGGTCGATAAAGCAGTACACTCTTTGTTCACATTAAATGCTTTATTTGTTATGTTTCGCCCGACATGTTTCGGGCTTTTTTGCACCTCTTCAGGGGCTTTCCTTATCAAGAAGTCCTCTCGTCATGTTGTCTAGCTTGAGTCAGGCGTAGTACTCAAGCTAGACAAAATGACGAGGGGACTTCTTGATAAGGAAAGCCCCTGAAGAGGTGCGAAAAGGCACGAAACATGTCGGGCGAAACATAACAAATAAAGAAGTTAATGTGAACAAAGAGTGTACTGCTTTATCGACCCCCTGCCCTGAAAAACAAACAAGAAAAAGTGGAAAATATATATCGGGTCATCTTTCACAAAAATTAATACATATATATGGTATATATATATATATATATATATATATATATATATATATATATATATATATATGTAGCATTTTACATCGAAGAACTGACCCGAAGGTATCAAGACAAACTGCCTCTTTCTTCAGCTGCCACGTTCTACCACCTTGGAGAACCTACTGCCCGACGCCTCAAGCCGTGGCTGTATCAAGACATTTTATTTTTATTTTTATTTTTTTTTTGGTTTATTTTTCTTTCTATTTTTGAAAAATAAACAATCTTTTTTGCTCTAAAATAAAAAAAATTTTTCTTCTCATTAATATTAATCTCATCCTGAAACGTCGGCAAATGTATGAATCATTTTTTATCTAAAAATTATAATTTTAGTAACCACACTAAACAACCACGGCAATATCTGCCCTCGCAACCTCAAACCTCAACGATTTCCTCTCGATAATTTCGAAAGAAATGAAGAAAAAAAGTATAAAACAATAAATGTTTATTTGTCCAGAAATTTAGCATTTTTGCTGGAATTTCTCTGGCTGAGGATAAACTAAGAATTTAGATGGAATTTTCTCTACGTTTTTTATAGATTGTTAATTTTGGCGTTCGTAGGTTTATGCTCTCTTTAATATTAGCACTTTCCTCTGAAGGAAAGTAGCTATTGAGGTTGGACTCATGACGGAAGTTTTGAAAAATTTCTTCAAATCTTTATTGATCCTACCTAGTAGACACCGAAAATGACCCCCGTTAAAATTATATATATATATATATATATATATATATATATATATATATATATATATATATATATATGTCTGTTAACACGATAGCGGCCAGAGTTTTTGTTTTTTCGTCACGAAACTTGGTATATAGCATTCAATTAGCAAACGATTGAACGAGTTCGTTAACCACCAAAGTCGGTCCACCGGAAGGGGGGGGGGGTTTACCCCGAACCCAAAACAATAATTTGACTATGTCAGCCGTAATATTTTTTATATTTCAACGAAACTTGGTATTCGTAGTGGTAATATAGAGCGAAAAGTGAGATATAAAAATGAACTAAATCGGTTCATTAGAAGGGGGGGGGGGTTTACTCCGGACCCACAATACCAACTCGCTACTACCAGCCGTGATTTTTGGTATATTTCGACGTAACTCGGTATTTGTAGTGGTAATCTACAGGTAAATATGTGTTGTAAAAATAAACTAAATCGGTTCATTAGAAGGGGGGGTGGTTTACTCCGGACCCAAATTCCTAATATACTCATACCGGTTGTAATTTCTGCTATATTGTAACGAAACGCGGTATACGTCGTGGGTAACTCAAGAGAAAGAAGTGTTGTAAAAATGAGCTGAATCGGTCAATCGGAAAGCGGGGGTTTAATTTTTAATATATTTCAATAGAAAAGCCCGCCTGACGTAGGTTCACAAAGCCGCCGCAAGGAGCGCTTTCTACCACTAGAGTGACTGTATCCTGTTCCTGCGTTAGATCAAAATACGATAATATGAGGTTTTTTTGTATTTATTACGTAGTGTAATAGGAACCATGTGTAAACATAACTCTGGAAGCAAATTAATAATTGATCAGTTACTCATTACAAATTTAAAAGAGAACTATTCATGTTTTTATTTTATTTATGTAGGATATTTTAAGCAAATTGTTCTGGAAAGCAGTCTACACTACCCAAATTCTGAGGAAAGTGCTTAGTTATGCAGCTCCTGCGTGACGGACTTTTTGTTTATCTAATGATTTTGACCATAAATGTTTTGAAACGTGAGCAACTTGCTGATAACGACAATTTTCTATCTTTAAGGCATATTCTTCTGAGCAAGTACACCTCAGCTTGATAATGCTGACTGTTTGTTTGGCGATATTTGGCAATTTGGCTATCGAATATCTATAACACTTTCAGCGTTTAGGCCTAAGGGGGTTAATAACATTAAAAACTCCTTCTGTAAGCACATTCCGTAGAAAGGCAGCGACTATTGTAAACATATTGCTGATAAGTGGGCTTGAACTAAACGAGATCAATGCAAAAAATATAAAACTTCAAGATCATTTGAATTGTCTTTAGGAGGTCAGGCGGCCGTGAGTGTTAAGGCGTGAGCAGGGGTGGTGGATTTTCGTTGGAAGAAAAGAAAAGGCATCATCACTATCCTGGCTAGAAAAGGGTGGTGACCTATACATAACCCGTCCGAAAATTCTAAATTAATTATGGTGGGCGTGAAATTTTAAATATTTTTTTATTTTTATTTTTTTTTATTTTTTTTTTTTTTTTTTGCGGCGCATCGACAACTTCGACATTAGCGCCGCTTTGAAATAAATAAATTTTCTTTAACCATCTGACTTAATACCTTGAGATTGCACTCATGAATGTTTTGAAACGCTTCTTGAAGTCTCTGGCAAACGATTGAACGAGTTCGTTAACCTGCAAAATAGGCCCGTCCATCTGGAGGGTTGGTTTACTCGGGACCCAAATAACTAATTTGCCCATACCGTTCGTAATTCTGCTGTATTGCAACGACACTCTGCACACACCATATGCATCTAAAGAGAAGAATGTCTTTTAAAAATAAACTAATTCGGTTCATTATTCTGTATTATGTTCAAGTTCAACTAAGACCCAAACCGGCTTGGGCATTATTTGTTAGTTCTACCACTAGGAGCGCTGAACAGAGGCGCTTTATCTTAGTTTAGTTATGGGTCCGCGGAAGTTCAAACTTTTGTCAATTAGCGATAAGATAAAACTATTCGCGAAGAGGACAAAGGCGAAAGAACTCGGGAGGTTATTGTCCGTGAATTTGGAATTCCACGAAGCACACTTTCGACCAAGAACAAAGAAAATATCAAGTCCGTGGGCGAGGGTTAGCCTACTTTTAGTTACCATTACAAAAAAAGTAGAGTGCAACGATGTTGCAAGTTATTTGTTTATAAGGTGTAGATAGTTAGCCGTCGAGGTGATAAGCAATCACGGAATAGTTGGGATTCGGCTGGGAAAACATCAATATGATTTTTGTAAAAATCTGCATTGAGGACGTTTCGGCTACCCTTTGGTAGCCTTCGTAAAAGAGAAAAGTCCGTCACGCAGGAGCTGCATAACTAAGCACTTTTCTAAGCAGTGTTGAAAATTTACGTCAAATTGCTAAAGAATATGAAAGGTGCCGGTCTACTGGTTTAGGGAACAGCTCCATGACCCGGTAATCCACAGTGTTGTAAAATACCCGGGTATTTATTCATAAGGGTAAATACCCAGGGTTTATACCCAGGGTAAATACCCAATTTCATACATACCCGGGAATTTAATGTATTTAACTAAACCGCGACTTAGTAATCGAATATTGAAAAATGTCATGGATCTTGCCAGTTTAGAGTTATTGCAACACTGAGGAACTATTAAAACATGGGACTTATTTTATTATTTTCTTTGTCATTGTATTCAAGACCTTCCCAAGCAAAGGATCTTTGCCATAATCCCTCTCTTGGTCCCTATAGCCAGCTATGTTTTTCCTAAGATCAACTGATTTCAATCCCATGCTTCTGCCTAACTCACACACAAAACAAATGGAAGAGTTCAACAAGTCTGCAGCAAGATGTGCGTTTCCAACACCAAACTGAATGCGTTTCTCCAATTTAGTTAACACAAGTTTTCCTCCGTTTTTTGAAGAGAAGAGTCTGGGTTTCTTGTTGAAGAGTTTTCAGTGATTCTTAAATATCTTATGAACTGTGTGGATCAAAGGGGCATTTAACTGAATGGCAGTGATAAGTTCAACAATTGGATCAAGGATGTTAACTAGTTTCCCAACTCGGACTCAAAACACTCTGTCATCAAGAAGCTACCTTTTCATTTCTGGTGATTTCCGCTTACTGTAATGTTGTTACTACTGTATGAGCATAATTTCAAATAATATTAACAAGGATCACAAACTTAAACTTAACTTAAAATGTTTTTGAACTATTATAATAAACATTAAAAATTTTTTTGGTCCTTTTTTAAAATTTAAATAAGAATAGACTTCATTAAAACCTTTTTTAAATTAATTAACCTTCCACACTGTAAAAGTAATCATGAAAATTCATAGATATACATTAAGTTGTAAATACCCATAAATACCCGGACCGACTTTTAAATTTCTTTAAAATATTACTGGGTAAGTATTAATGTTCATTAAGCTTTTGTGATCAAATGGGTAAGTTTCAGTCCTTGTTTACACCAAAAAATATTCAAAGAAGTTGTATCAAGCTCAAAAACTGAAAAATACCCACTTTTTGGGTATTTACCTTTTCTGTGGGTAAATACCCGGGTAAATACCCAATTTATATTTACCTACCCACTGGGTATTTACCCACCCCACATCACTGGTAATCCGCCGATGTCCCTTAATAACATATTTCATAGTAAAACTTTGATACATGGATTCTATAAGTAATAATACATAAGCTTTTGTATTTGTAGTGAACAGCTGACGCAATGTACCGCAGAAGCCTGATGCAGCGTCTATACTCAGCGCTTCTAGTGGTAGAAGCAAGAACTAACGCCCGAGCTGGTTTAATTACATTTGACCGTAATACCGATTAAACCCCAACTTCTAATGAACCGATTTAGTTTATTCTTGAAACAGATATTTCTGTTTAGATACCCACGGCTTATACCGAATGTCGTTACAATACACGAGAAAGAACGTTTGGTCGAAGCAAATGAGTGATTTCGGTCCGGAGTATTCCCCCCCCCCCCTCTTAATTAACCGATTTAGTTTATTAGCACTTTGCTCCGAAGGAAAGTAGCTATTGAGGTTGTAATTATGACGGAATTTTTGAAAAAAATCTTCGAATCTTTATCGATCCTACCTAGTAGACACCGAAAATCACCCCCGTTCATGATTGAACGAGTTCGTGAACCTACAAAATCGGTTCAGCTGGAGGGGGGGGGGGGTTTACTCCGGACGCAAAGTAGTTATTTGTCAATACCAGCCATAATTTTTCAAATATTTCAAAGAAATTCGGTATTCGTTGTGGTCAACTGAAGATAAAAAATTTGTTAAAAAAATAAACTAAATCGGTTGACTAGAAGGGGAGGTTTACTCCGGACAGAAATTACTAATTTCCTTATACCGGTTGTAATTTCTGTTGTATTGTAACGAAACTCTTTATACGTCCTGGCTATCTAATAAGAAAGAAGTGTTGTGAAAATGAACTAAATCGGTCTATTGGAAGGGGAGGGGGGGTGTTACTTTGTACTAAGTTTGAATTGAATTCTTCCGCCAAACGTAGGTTCGCGAAACACATCGAGATACATAGATCAAAATGTGAAGCTTTGTGTATTTATTACGTAGTGTAGTACCCCGCATACACCAAACTCTGGAAGGAAATTAATTACAAAATTAATAATTGAAACAGCTGCTCATAAAAAATGCAAAAGAGTAGAACAATTTATGTTTTTATTTTATTTATCTATATATGTTATTTTAAGCAAATTATTCAGGAATGCACTCGAGAATACCCAATTCTGAGGAAAGTGCTTAGTTATGCAGCTCCTGTGTGACGGACTTTTTTTTACAAAGTATTTTCCTCTTTAGATGAACACAACGAATACCGAGTTTCGTTGTAATAAATCAATAATTACGCCCGGTAAGGACAGATTAGTACTTTGGGCCCGGAGTAAACCCCCCTCCCGGTTTAACGATTTTGGTGTTTGACGAGCTCGCTTTGATTTGATACGAGAATGCTACATATCAATTTTCGTGGCGAAAAACAAAAACACTGGCGTGTATCGTGTAACGGACATTCATTTTATGATTTTTATATTAAATGGTTTACCACACATCGTCCTCCCTATGATGACAAATCTCTAATGACATAATAGTATGTTTACTGTCAATATAGAGATTTTTTTTTTTTTTGATAAAAATTGTTCTTCGTTATTTTTTTGTAAGAATACTGGGTATATAGGAGAATGGTATTCTGCACATATTTTGTTAGGTGTATGGGCAATTTAGGAAGATGGTCATTACCTTTCGGCAGGACTTATCTCTGAGGGAGATCCTTCTGGGAAGGCGGAGGGAATCGGTAAAGGCCTCAGGAGACCTTATATTTAGGATCCTTTTAGCACAAGGAGATCCTGAAGAGGGTCCTGGAATTCATGAATAGAGCCGATGTAGGCGCCTGTTCCCAGGATCTTCCTGGAAGCGGGGTCCAAGCAGGTAGCAGCGGTATTTCAGAGGAGTCTTACTGGGAGCAGAGTTAGGTCCGTTGTTTTGTCTGCTCTTCGGGACAAAGCCTTACAGTCTGAGCTCTTGTTTCCTATTAGAACACCTATATCTAGGGGAGTCTTTATTCGACGGTTTCCTGTGATTCCACCGTTTTTTTTTTGTTTTTTTTTTTTTTTTGGGGGGGGGGCAAGAAAAAATCTTTTTGAATCCGTCATCGGGACCACAATAGATCGACGAGTTTTGCAGTAGTTAGAGATCGACCTCTCGCCAATATAACAATCGTTTCATTGCCCGCTTTCTTTAATTGTCTAAATCAACAAATTAGCGCGTTTCCTTATAGATTCATAAGATAAGTCCCTCTCATAAACCGTAAGTTGTCACTAACTAGAAGCTTTTATTCATTTCTAATTTTTAAATTGATATTGTGGTTTGAATGGGATAATTGTTAACATAGGATGTGCATTAGTCTAAAAGCAAATATAATGCTGATTTTAAAAATGTAAGGACACATTTAAAAAAATGTGTACAAGCAGAGATATTTGAGGTTCTACTATAAAAAACGCGGTTTTTTTTTTCTAAAGAGCCTTTAGAACGGCATATATCTGGAACGGTTTAAGATAGAAATGTGTGGTTGGTGGTGTTGAACTTAATTCTTTGTCTAGTTTAAACTCTTGGAGTATTGTCATTAACTTGCGATACACCCTGTATAAACATAACCATGGTTTACACTTGATATCTTAATAAAACTACATTTGATATAATAAAATGACGTTTCGACTTGAAATGCAACCCTTCATCATTGCGTTGAGAAGAGGGACAGCTATGCCTCCCGGTTGTTTAATAGTTTCTGGGGGGAAATAATTTCACATTCAAGCCATGATGAAACGTCTTCAAAAATAAAAAATATTTTCATATAAAAATGTTTGTTTTATTAAGATACCAAGACCGAATCTTTACAAAATTTACCTTTGCCATCCCAAGGGTAACGATCACCATCTATTTACAACCCATATTCTTTACTGTTCAAGTCAATTGATAGAAACAAATCCCTTTTTTCTGCTCTTTCCGCTTGAAAAAAAGCATTAAATCATTTGCTCGAGACAAAAAATTCATTTTTTCGTCTGAATCATAATCACAAATATATTTTTTTTTTTTTTTTTACCTTGTGAATATATGTATCGACTGATTTCTCCACAGCACAACTTATCACAGGACATGGCTCAATAAATTCATACTTTCCCCTCTCTTGTTTTACTTTGTATAGCTTTTAAATTGTAAATTTTAACTGAAATTAATAATATGTAGAGAAACAAAATATGTTAATCACAAATGCAAGCGATATGCTATTTATTGCATGATACATACAGAAAAAATAATTTAACTCCCTCCAGGGATACAGTAAGGATAAAACAGATTAAAAAAACAAATATATATATATATATATATATATATATATATATATATATATATATATATATATATATATATATATATACAGGGTGTCCCGTAAATGTCTAGTCATATTGTGAGGGGTGATAGAGGACCCTTAGGGGAACAAAAAATGTTCTATGACGATTTCCCGAATTCTCGCCCATAAGGGAGAAAACGTCGTTTTATTGTTTTTTCGAGACAAACGTACTTTTTAGAAGAATAATCGTTGTAGCTCCGTCCCAGGTGGTACTACTAGATATGGAGTGAAACCAATCGAAAGCTGAGTAAATTTACTATAAGACTAGTTGAGAGTAAACGTAAAATTGAATGAATGTAAGTATGTTTATCTTACCAAAAGAAGGCAATTCTAAATTTCCTGACATTTTATTGATATTTCTTTCCAGCGTTACTCCTCAATAAGCAAGATCTGAGATTTCCGGGTTTCAGAAAAACTTCCTCATTTAACCAGCTTTCCATTCATGTATCACAACTCTGTGTTATTGAAGTATTTGAACGATTTAAGAACAAAAGTTTTAAAAAAAACATGGATCTGTGAAAAGAAAATTATATTTTTTTCTTCAATTTATTCAAAAAGCTGAAGGGAAATATTTTTTTTTATAAATGTTTACATAAATATTAAGTAAATATTTACTTAAAAGAATAAAAAAAATTACTTCCACGGATATAAAAAAAAAAATCTTAAAACAGTAAATAAATAAAATACACATTTATTTTGAATTTATTAATTCAGGTAACTAATTCTGGGCCCAGGAGGCGGCCATTAAGGAACCCCAACCATACATTAACCTCGAAAATTACTATTTTTACCTATATCACGCATTTGAACACATTTTTACAGGACTATGTACATATTATTTATGAGGGATAGAACTTTTAATTACCACAACAAAAACGCATGGGCTCAGAATCCCAGTGAGTCTCACAAGCGTAGCCATCAGTATTAATTTAAGGTAAAGCATTTGTTTTCTAAATATAAGTACCTGTAAAAATGTGTTCAAATGCGGGATCTAGGTAAAAATAATAATTTTTGAGGTTAATGTATGGTTGGGGTTCCTTAATGGCCGCCTCCTTGACCCAGTATTAGTTATCTGAATTAACAAATTCAAAATAAATGTGTATTTTATTTATTTACTGTTTTAGGAATTTTTTTTATATTCGTGGAAGTAATTTTTTTTTATTGTTGTAAGTAAACATTTACTTAATATTTATGTAAACATTTATAAAAATAAATATTTCCCTTCAGCTTTTTGAATAAACTGAAGAAAAAAATATAATTTTCTTTTCACAGATCCATGTTTTTTTTTAAACTTTTGTACTTAAGCCGTTCAAATACTTCAATAACACAGAGTTGTGATACATGAATGGAAAGCTGGTTAAATGAGAAAGTTTTTCTGAAACCCGGAAATCTCAGATCCTGCCCATTGAGGAGTAACGCTGGAAAGAAATATCAATAAAATGTCAGGAAATTTAGAATTGCCTTCATTTTGTAAGATATACATACTTACATTCATTCATTTTTACGTTTACTCCCAACTAGTCTTATAGTAAATTTACTCAGCTTTCGATTGGTTTCACTCCCTTTCTAGTAGTGCCATCTGGGACGGAGTTACAACGCTTATTCTTCTAAAAACCACGTTTGTCTCGATAAAACAATAAAACGACGTTTTCTCCCTTATGGGCGAGAATTCGGGAAATCGTCATAGAACATTTTTTGGTCCCCTAAGGGTCCTCTATCACCCCTATCAATATGACTAGACATTTATGGGACACCCTGTATATATATATATATATATATATATATATATATATATATATATATATATATATATATATATATGTGTTTTTTTAATCTGTTTTATCCTTACTGTATCCCTGGAGGGAGTTAAATTATTTTTTCTGTATGTATCATGCAATAAATAGCATATCGCTTGCATTTGTGATTAACATATTTTGTTTCTCTACATATTATTAATTTCAGTTAAAATTTACAATATATATATATACGAGTATATGGAAAGACGCTCACATAGTTTTCATGAGTAATATCTACAATAATTGAATAATACATGAACGAATGTAGATACAACAACATAGGCAGAGCGGTTCATGTAATTTATGCTTCCTTATGTTTAGAATGAACACAACAATTCCACATCCGTCATAATTTACAAGAAAATGCTTTCAGAAGTATAAAGGTGATTGTGATTTCTTATATCTTTTAATATATGTAATATCTAGGCCTGGTTGCTCGAAGTTATTGTCTCCTGTGATCGGTAGGGCGAGAGAGAACTAGTTACACCCCTGGCATTAGCATGCTAACACCCACGGAAAAATGTATGAACTTTACATTTAATGCTAGAAAAGGTCTCATGAATGTAAGTTGAATGTGTTGTTATCCACTCCTTTACGGAAGTTAGCCTTTAAGCTATAGTCCGTTTAGGTAGTTCAATTGCGCATGCGCGATTTTGTGGGAGGGAAATTTTTGGTACTGTTCGGCCATTTGCAAAGCCGTTCAATGCGCAAATCTTTCCATCAGGTATGGCCAACCTTTGACATGTTGCGGGCCAAAATGTTGTATGCAAATACTTTCGTGGACCACGTAGATGGTTCAAAATAAAATAATATTGAATTTTAAAGTTGTGCTCATAATTTTTAGCGATATACAACATACATGAAATACTACGACAATGTTATTTTAATACAATTTATTAAAATTACAAAAATAAATTTAAGAAAATAGGTAAAACATTATAATTTAATCGTGAAATTTGAAATTATTAAAAACTACACGACAGGAAATCAATGAGACACTCGGCTTGCTAGCTCACTTGATTCCGCAGGAGCAAGGGACAAACCCCGATCTTACTCATTTGGAGTGAGTGTAAGGGTGCGTTTACACTTGATATTTCTGGCAGGAAATATATGTCTCGATATATGTCGCGATATAAGCGTCGAATAGATATTCTCTTGCAAGTTTACATACGGACAGAAATAGCTAGACATTTATGTCATGGATATGTATAGGACAGTTCTCGCTTTGCAATAAATGTCCGGCCTGTTTACACTCAGACATATATGTCCTGTCTAGTCCATTCTGCTTGGTATAGAAGTTTCGGCAATATAGCTAGAAACCAAGATATTTCTGTCTGACATTTATTTCTCTCTTTATAATCAGCGTATTCACCTGACGGTATAGAAGTGTCGACACTTATTGCTCGGGATAGAAATATATATCTCAGACATAAATTGCTCATGGTTTACACTAGTCGCAATTTCTGTCTGACATAAATTTCCTGAAATAACTATCAGGTGTAAACGCACCCTTAGTAAGTAGTGTAATAATATTTTATTTATTTTTGTTGGGGTTTTCAAAATGTTTCTGCGTGCCATATTAAATCGTACAGAGGTCCGGATCCTCATTACATGAAACACTATATAAACTGATTGTGTCTCGTTTAGGAGCAGGAAAGGATATGAGAGGCAGAGGAAGATAGTGTTTATATTCCAAATTGGAATTTCCAATTACTGTACAATTCGTGGAAAAAATTCCTTTTGTTATAACCTTATTACTGGGAGGTGTAAATTCTTTGCCTTAACTTTGTCTAAGTATTTTCTGAATATTAAAAACTATGTTTTTTACTTGATCCAGGAACGTTTTTGAGAAATAATTTTTGGGGGGGGGGGGGTATGGATTATTAACAATCTAGAGCATGGAATAGTTAGCAAACTAAAACGCTAATGCACCCCAAAAAACTGAGATTCTGAACTAGTTGATCTTATTTAATTTATTTTTGAGTTTTTATGACACATTTTTACCTATTATTTATTTTAAGAGTTTCGAATACTTTCTTCACATCTATAAGGTAACCAAAATTTAGATATCCTAGTTCAGACGAATTTGAAACATGTGAAAAACTAATAATACTTACATTAACGCTACTAGACATATTACCTCAAACAAAGTGTGAATTTTTTTATCATTAACTTCAAAATGTTTTTTGCCAAAGTTGCGTAAACATTAATAAATAAATAAACATGCGAAAAATATTTCAGTTGAATCCAACAATTCGAATTACCACCCAAAACGAAAATTAGTTTGAAAAAACTATTTTGACCCATTTTTCTCGAAAGCGGTTACAGATATACCATTAAAATTGGTTTCATTCGTTTCCCTACGTCAGAGAACCTACAAAAACAGTACCTTCAAGCATATTAATGCGATACCTTTAGAACTAAGGGTTTTTATTCTCACAAATATCGCTTCAAAAACCACGTTCTGATGGGCGGATTCTGCTGGTTAACGAAGTTGGGGCAGCTATTGAGAGAACAGAAAAATATGTGTGAGCACAAATATCGCTCCAAAAACCACGTTCTGATGGGCGGATTCTGCTGGTTAACGAACTTGGGGCAGCTATTGAGAGAACAGAAAAATATGTGTGAGCACAAATATCGCTCCAAAAACCACGTTCTGATGGGCGGATTCTGCTGGTTAACAAAGTTGGGGCAGCTATTGAGAGAACAGAAAAATATGTGTGAGCACAAATATCGCTCCAAAAACCACGTTCTGATGGGCGGATTCTGCTGGTTAACGAACTTGGGGCAGCTATTGAGAGAACAGAAAAATATGTGTGAGCACAAATATCGCTCCAAAACCCACGTTCTGATGGGCGGATTCTGCTGGTTAACGAACTTGGGGCAGCTATTGAGAGAACAGAAAAATATGTGTGAGCACAAATATGTGTGGTTTTCTTTCCTATGAAGCATGGGCGTATATAAAAAATGATTTTGGGGGGGGGGGGGAGGGGGCTGAGTGCATTTAGGGGGGGGGGGTGGAATACTAACAATCCATTTAAGCCAATTAAAACGCTATTATATCAAAAAAAAATAAATTTTTTTCTGAACTAATTATGATATTATTTAATTTATTTTAAGGGTTTTATGACACATTTTTACCAATTCCGAGGGGGCTGTAGCAAGCTGTTATCAGATAAGAGCCCTTGTTTGTACATACAAGAAAATATAGCTACATTACATGTAACACACAATTACAATCAAAGCCCAAATTTATGATCTCAGTACAATTGTAGAGCAATTTATTTATTTTTTACAAGTATACTTACTTTAGATTAGATCATACTTATTATTCGACAGTTTTTTTTTTTTTTATTTTTACTTAAATTGTAACGTCTATTAGTATTAACTACGAATTTTAGGACGGGTTATCTAAACATGAACAATTAATTTTATTTATTAATTTAATAAATGATTTCCTTATTATTAGTTTTATTTGAGCTAATCACCCTCGTTGTGGAGCTTTTCAAGCAAACACATAAAGAAAGAAAGAATCGACTTTTTAGAAAAAGAAAAAAAAAAGAAAAAGAAAATCAAAATATCCTTCCTATTCTATACTAATTAATATGACAAATAAAAGCATCAGATGTTAGCTTAAAATATAGGGAAGAAAAAAAAAACAATAATAAAAAAAAAGTTTACAATTATTAAGAAAGAAACCCCACTTTAATATAATTTTCTGAACCCCGGCGTTTGGCTGGCCAGAGGGGCGGGCCTGGTAGGTTATCTCGTGGTTATCCTTTAGCACGTGTTTGAAACGAACATGTGCCAGAAGCAGTCTCTCATAGTTACACTAGTTTCTCTGCCTATTTTAGTAGTTTTCTTGTGATATTATTAGAAATTTGTGTTCTTCCTAGCTGCTCAAACATTTATCTTGGACTGTTAATGAAAATCAATGGAATGGAATTACTTAAAACGAAGTAAGTTTATTTTTTTAACAATTTTCTCTCGTGTAGAAGCATTTTTTATTTTCATTGTTTAATTTGTCAAGTTTTAACATTGATGGCAGTAAACTAGTTTAAGTTCTTAAAATGTAATAATTTTATGTTCTCCTTCTTGGAGTAATTTTCATAATTTGTAGTCTAAAATAAGGAAATTTTTGGTTAAAAATTGCCATTCCTCAATTGTTTTTTCTGATTTTTTTTTTGCAAAATTATATTTGGATTTATCTAAATTTCTCGGTGTTTCTCATGTTAACATTGCTATTTTTTATGGACCGAAATATTAACTTTTCAGGCTTATCAGAATTTTAGTAGCCTAAAATCGAAAAAAACTAACTCACTACAGATTTTTATGATTTAACATCTGTATGTTTTAAAAAATACCTTTTGCTTGTACCTAACAAATAAACAAAATTTATTAATTATTCAATAATTAAATATTCATATTAATAACTTTTGAATATACCACAATTTAGCTAGAATATAAAATATGCTAAAAATATTTTATTTCAGCAATTGTAGAACCGGTACAGTTTATTCCGAGTGAGTTTTTCAGAGTTCTAAATCCTCGACATTATGCAGAACACATGCTGTTTGACTGGCATCCAAAAAAAAAAAAAAAAAAAAAAAATATATATATATATATATATATTCTCTTCAAAGTTCGGGATTCGCAAAATAAATCTAATGTTTTAAAAATCAAATAATTACTGACACAAAAAATGATAATTGCTATACATAAATTAATTAAATTGTTCAACCATAGTTACTGGACATTATATTTCAGCAAAATATTAATTGAAGGCCTGGGTAATTAGTTAATTATAATTCTATATTTGCCAACAATAAATCATAATAATTGTGTCTAATTAACGTGCAATTATAAAGATTGCTAATTAAGAACTGTAGAATGAAGAACACATGATCATTTCTCAGTTTCATTTATATTTACATAATAAAAAGAACATATTTGCTGGGAAATCACATGTAAATCAGGAACATGTATCCCATATTTGCATTAACATTTAATATAAAGGTACAATTACCTAATATTAGGATGGTATTCATTATTGATTCAGTCATCCGTACGTTAGTTGGTATCTTACTCAACAATCTTGGTGTACCAAGCAGCAATATCTTAATGATTTTTAATTTTTCTTCTTTAGTATTGGTTTTCTTCTATTGTCGCGCCATTCTTTCGTCACTCATTTAGTATAAGAACTCTTCTAATGTCTTGCTATTCCTCCCTTACTCCTTCAGTATTGATCTTCTATTAATTCCATGCTATTCTTTCGTCACTCATTTAGTATAAGAACTCTTCTTATGTCTTGCCATGCCTCCGTTACTCCTCTAGTATTGATCTTCTTCTCTCATTAATGTCTTGCCATTCCTCCGTTACTCCTCTAGTATTGATCTTCTTCTCTCATTAATATCTTTCCATTCCTCCGTTACTCCTCTAGTATTGATCTTCTTCTCTCATTAATGTCTTGCCATTCCTCCGTTACTCCTCTAGTATTGGTCCTCTTCTCCCATTAATATCTTTCCATTCCTCCGTTACTCCTCTAGTATTGATCTTCTTCTCTCATTAATATCTTGTCATTCCTCCGTTACTCCTCTAGTATTGGTCCTCTTCTCCCATTAATATCTTTCCATTCCTCCGTTACTCCTCTAGTATTGGTCTTCTTCTCCCATTAATATCTTTCCATTCCTCCGTTACTCCTCTAGTATTGATCTTCTTCTCTCATTAATGTCTTGCCATTCCTCCGTTACTCATCTGGTAACGGTAGTATCGAATTTAAGGGAGGAGGCTGCAGCCCCCCCTCTCATTCTGATTTAATCCGTAAAACATGTCATAAAAACCTTAAAAGTAAATTAAATAAGATCACTCAGTTCAGAATTTTTTGTTTTTGTAATAGTGTTTTAGTTGGCTAACTATTCCAGGTTCTAGATTGTTAGTATTCCATACCCCCCAAATCCGCAGGTGCCCCCGAATCATCCAATAGACCAGAGCTCCTATTTTTAGTATTCCATGCCCCCCAAATGCTCCTAGCCACCTCAAAATTGTAACTATTCCCAGGAACCCCCCTACCCTAAATTATGTCCTATATACACCACTGGTAACTATACTATTCATATGATTAATTTAAAAAAAAAAATAAATAAATAAATAAATAAATCCAGAATCACAAATGTTTTTACTATCATAGTTTCTTAGCAAATAAAGGTTTTTTTTATGATTTCCATATTAAATATAAAATAAACGGGATGTGGATTGACGGCCTTCCTACTAACAGTAATTCTTGTTTTCGAGCTTTAAAATTCGCTTTATTACATCATAAAAAATCATGGATACGTTAGTGAAAGTAGTCTTTGTCCGATGACGCAACCTGTTGTTCTGATAAGAGATGTTAATGTATCATGACTCATCATCGAAATAGCAGTCATTAAAATTTCTTTATATTTCCTACATAGATAAGTATGTCTGTATCCGCTCTATTGGTCAAAATGAAAGGTACAGATTGATAAGCGGGAAAAAAAGATCGCTTAAAAATTGTCTATATTCTCCGCTTGTTCTGCATTTGTGTACAGATTATGGTAAATGTGAAGACGCGGGGTCTCCACACCGATCGTTTTGGATTGTTGCACTATAACGTATTTTGATGCTCTAAACGCGAATCCGTTAAAAAAAAAAAGCTCGCTCTCCTCTAGGAAAGAAGTTATGAAGCACTAAAGTTCAGTGTTGTGCGGGTTCTGAAAGCTGACGTAAACGTGCGCATGCGCGGAGATGTAAGATGTGCATACAAAGAACTGTTATTTGAAATGTTTATAAACTATTTATTCACAAATCATTGTAAATTTGAGCGTCCTCACCTGTCGAAACATGTCGCTTATGGGCATACGTGCTGTGCGTTTCCGCTCGCTCAAGAAGATATCAAAGCTCTAGTCAATCCAACTCGCTAAAATTAATAGAATTCTATTATGGTAAATTTCAATTAGACATCCTTATTACGGACTTTTCGATACCCGCGCATGCGCATGTTGACAAACATAGTAGGTTACATTACCTTTCAGAACCCGCACAACAGTGAACTTCAGTGCTTTATAACTTCGTCTCTAGTGGAGAGCGAGCTTTATTTTAACGGATTCGTGTTTAGTCCATCAAAATACGTTATAGTGCAACATTTCAAAACGATCAGTGTGGAGACCCCGTGTCTTCACATTTACCCAGATTATTTTTCAGCTATTGAAGGCTTCCGATGGGCAAGCTCAAATGATCGAAATATAGATTTTTCATAAAATCTGACGTTCACTTATATTTATAAATATTCCTTGACTTCATATCCCCTCAACGGCTAAATATATAAATTTCATTATGTGGCTACTTAGAATTTAGAAGATAAAGCATACCTAATTATTCACCCACATGATACCTACTTTTAATGGTTTTTATTTAGACGTTATGAAAGAATGCCTTTTTACAATAGTGTTTTTTTTGCGTTTTCCTTCCTCGAAAACGGAGAAAAAACGAGAAATATGCCAAATGACTTTTTTTCTTTCTTTTTTCATTCCTCCATCTTTTCCCGAAGTTTGCCGTTTATATTGGGGACACCATGTAAATATATATATAGATACATACACAAATACGTCACGCTGTGTCTGACTGTTTAATTACTTATTTATAATTTAAATAGAAAAATTGCAAATACGAGCGGCTGGAGAATGCCATGCATTTTTATATATATATATATATATAATGATGATTAGATAGTTAGCCGTCGAGGTGATAAGTAAAGATGGAATGGTTGGGATTCGGCTAAATAAACCTCAATATGATTTTGTTTTAAAATATCTATATTTCGGACGTTTCGGCTACTCATTGGTAGCCTTCGGTCCTCATTGGTGCCGCTCGGCAGTTCTATTGGTATGTAGTATCTTATTTCTTTGTAAAATTAATTAATGTTACTATTAGGTACGATATTTGTCATTGGTATGTAGCTTCCTATTTCTTTGTAAAATCAATTACTATTCACTTTTTCCTTCTAAGAATTTAAGACGATATGTTCTTTTATAAGTTAATTGTATCTATAGCTCTGTTACCTATCACAATCATAATTTTTTTTTGTTTTTGTATTAATTTCTTTTTTTTGTCATTTTAGCTGACGAAGGCTACCAATGAGTAGCCGAAACGTCCGAAATATAGATTTTTTAAAACAAAATCATATTGAGGTTTATTTAGCCGAATCCCAACCATTCCATCTTTACTTATATATATATATATATATATATATATATATATATATATATATATATAGGAGCGTGTAGAGGATCAAAAAACTAATACAAAATGTCCTCTATAGATTTGCTCGTTTTTGGTTCGTTTTGGAGAAAATCGCAAAACATGAAGTAAAACTAGTTTTCATTTTTGTACTTCGTGTTATACGTATTTAAATTTTCAATGGAAAAACATGTCATTGCGAATTGTTTTAAGAGAAACCAATTACTAAAATCAATTTCTTGTTGCTGATATAGTTCTCGTGTACGGTTTCTGCAACGGTAATGCGGTGCGAGAGTTTGCGTGCCGATTCACAAGTAGAAGACTTGTAAATCGATGAGTCTTTTGGTTAACTTTTAATAGACCACAAGAGTCTGGGTCATTCTTACTTCATAATGAAGGCGACAAATTCCAGGCAGCAGTAAGAGCAGATCGTCGGTAAAGAAATTGAGTCCAACGCCTGCATTAGGAATATCGCTGCAGGCAATATGACGAACTTTGAAAGGTGGTAATCGCCAGCCGTACCATCTTCAAATGTTGCAAAATTTATTACTTCAAAATTATGCAAAGATATTGAATTTTAGTAATTGGTTTCTTCGTATGGGGAACCTTGAAGCAGGAAGTTTATTCGGTCTTAATCAACTCAAGAGAGCAATTAAGAGATCGAATCATAGATGAAGTGCACCAAATATCATCAGAACAGTGTTTAGCTGCAATTTATCAAGTCAGTGCTAGATGTAATGATTACGTTTCTGAAAGAGGGCAACATTTAATAACTAATCTAAATAGGTGATAACATTTAATAACTAATCTAAATAGGTGATAACATTTAATAACTAATCTAAATAGGTGATAACATTTAATAACTAATCTAAATAGGTGATAACATTTAATAACTAATCTAAATAGGTGATAACATTTAATAACTAATCTAAATAGGTGATAACATTAAAAAGTGTAAATAAATAAAATGATCCAGTCTATCGTAGTCTATTAAAAGTTAACAAAAAGACTCGTCGATTAAGCACTTCTATTTCCGAATCGTCGCACAAACACTTGCACCGCTTCTAAAGCATTACAGTTCCAGAAACCGTTCACGAAAACTATATCAGTATCAAGAGATTGAATTTTAGTAATTAGTCCCTTGAAACAATTCGCAATGACAATTTTTTTCCATTGAAAATTTAAATAAGTATGTACAAAAATGATAACTTGTTTCGTTTCATGTTTTCCGATTTTCTCCAAAACAAAGCAGAAACGAGCAAATCTCTAAAGGACTTTTTGTCTTATTTTTTGGTCCCCCTGGCGAGGTTAGCTCAGTGGTTCAGCACTGGACTAATATGCTGGAGGACCTGAGTTCAAATCCCGAGCAAGCACTAAAGATTTTTTCTTCTAGTGTCTTCGTTCATGGACTGAATTCGGCCTCCCTGACCGTCCCTAGGCCAACCCAGCCTTTAATTGATTTATTAATGGGTACCTTGGTGCTAATGACCCTAGCAGTCGAAGCAGCAAGGGGAAAATCAGGCGGCCGGAGCATAGTACCGACCACACTATCTCCCTAGTATGCCGTATGTTCATGAATCAGTTACCTCTATAGTATCTGCCCCTCAGGGCCCTCGTGGCCTGTTACGGGACTGATTTTTTTTTTTGTCCCCTACACGCTCCTGAAGCATTGCCATTTAAAATCGGTACACCCTGTATAAAGGGAAAATAGACCTAGCGAAGTAGGACAGAGACGGCGGCCAGCTGACCTGCTACGTATATTAAGGATACTCAACTAAAATGTCAGCTGGAAGAAATTCCGAGGCCGCTTGCCACGACGTTACGGAAATAGCCGTCGGGTGGATCTGACCTGCCAGAATCGGCACTACGTCCATGTAACATTAGCATGACAATTACACTGTTCCTACATGGAGTACATCTTGTTGTAAGAAGGTTTAACGCGTGACGTAGGATGAGGGGATGTTCTCCTCCCCCGTATAGATTAGGCGCCACGGCCTGCTATATTAAACCAGCTGATGAAATCTCGGCATAGTGTCAAGTTGCAACCGATTTAGAAAGCTCTTTCTATATAAATGGCATTCAAGTAATTTAAATACCATAATATATTAATGGGTACCTTGGTGCTAATTACTCTAGCAGGCAAAACAGCAAAGGGGAACATCAGGCGACTGGAGCATAGTAATGACCACACTATCTCCCTTGTGTGCCGTATGGTCATGAATCAGATACCTGTATAGTATCGCCCCCAGGGCCCTCGTGGCCTGTTACGGACATATAAATGACACAACTTGCCACAGGATATTGCTCAATAAATTCATACCTACGCTTTATATTTTGCTAGCTGTTACCCAGTGTGCCATGCTACACCTACTTTCTGCCTATGACTCTCCCCGTATCTAGATCTACCTGTATACCCAGTTACGTCAAATCGGTCAAACGATGTGAATTTGTTTATATCTGTCTCTCTATCTGTTGAAACAGCCAACGGAATCAGAATTATTATTCAAAATGGCCGTCAGAATCTGAATGGTTCAGTGTAGCCATTTTTTCTTGAACAAAGCCTTTGACCTTTTGACCAAATTTTGAAATTTGACTATTTTGACCAAGCCTAGGAGATTTCCCGTATCAAGACCTACATGTGTGCCAAGTTTGGTCAAAATCGGTCAAACGGTGTAGATTTGTATAAGGAACAAACAGGCATACGGACAAACAGACGAACGGACAAGCAAACAGACACGTGATTTTTATATATATAAAGATAAATTTCGTGAAAACGGTTGCGAAATCGTAAACGGAAGGTGACCTCTCGAAAGCTTACTAAATTTTCTACAAAAAATTTTATGAAGCAATTTTCGATAGGGCGATGTCAATCGGGGAAATAAATGCATAAAACTTCGAAAGTGTTAGTTTTGTTCTTTTGAACTCACTTTTTAATTAGTTGTTTATCGTTTAAAATGTAATCTATCAATAAAATACAGTATTTTAGTAAAAGAAAGCAAGAAAATGAGAACCTTTTTAGTAAAGTGTTTTCCTGGAGCGAACGTTGAGAAGGCGGAGAGTCATTTCCGCTTAGGATACTGTCCGCTTAGTTTCCTGTTGTGGCGCTTTAAACTTCCTTCTCCTTGAGATTTTATTTTATATTTGTCAGGAAAGATCAAACCCTACCAATAACAGCTTCTATTCATTTACTAATAGTAGGATATGAACGGAACCGCGCTAAGATGACTAAGATTATATATATATATATATATAAAGTCCGACTCGCAGGATCTTAGTCATCTTAGCGCGGTTCCGTTCATATCCCTAGTATATATATATATATAAAGTCCGACTCGCAGGATCTTAGTCATCTTAGCGCGGTTCCGTTCATATCCCTAGTATATATATATATATATATATATATATATATATATATATATATATATAAAATCCAAAATTGAAAAATCGGAAACATTTCTTGTCGGCACCTTCGGGTTTCGTCATAATGGAACTACAATACGTTATTTCCAAGTCAATTAAGAATTTTAAAACACTTAAATTGATGAAGTGTAATACTTAGAGAATAATTTAAAAAAACACTCAAACCAAAGAGTAATAATACTTAGTATTAGTCATTTGAAGGGAAAGCATAGAAGAATTTGGCTGCTAGCGCCTAGGGAGAGAGACAGCTGTATACTCAACTCCCGCCAGACATGTGGTCATTAACTGTCATTAAGTAACCGTTCCTCCAAGAAATTCTTCATTCCTTCCCAGGTTTAGATAGGCTTTCTTCTTGTCTGACTACATTAACCTTCATAATCCCTATAAAACGCTATCTTTTATTAGTTTTTTTTTTAGATAAAACCTACTATTATAATTTCGGACTTCAAGCATCGTCCGAAGGTTGCTCTTATGAAAGAATTTTTATAAAATGTCAAAATAATATTTGGTACCTACTACGAACAAAAAATGACCACCGTTATAAGTCATATATATACAGGGTGTCCCGTAAATGTCTAGTCATATTGTGAGGGGTGATAGAGGACCCTTAGGGGAACAAAAAATGTTCTATGACGATTTCCCGAATTCTCGCCCATAAGGGAGAAAACGTCTTTTATTGTTTTTTCGAGACAAACGTACTTTTTAGAAGAATAATCGTTGTAGCTCCGTCCCAGGTGGTACTAATAAAAAGGGTGTGAAACCAATCGAAAGCTGAGTAAATTTACTATAAGACTAGTTGGAAGTAAACGTAAAAATGAATGAATGTAAGTATGTATATCTTACCAAAAGAAGGCAATTCTAAATTTCCTGACATTTTATTGATATTTCTTTCCAGCGTTACTCCTCAATGGGCAGGATCTGAGATTTCCGGGTTTTAGAAAAACTTTTTCATTTAACCAGCTTTCCATTCATGTATCACAACCCTGTGTTATTGAAGTATTTGAACGATTTAAGAACAAAAGTTTTAAAACAAACATGGATCTGTGAAAAGAAAATTATATTTTTTTCTTCAATTTATTCAAAAAGCTGAAGGGAAATATTTTTTTTATAAATGTTTACATAAATATTAAGTAAACATTTACTTAAAAGAATAAAAAAAAAATACTTCCACGGATATAAAAAAAATCTTAAAACAGTAAATAAATAAAATACACATTTATTTTGAATTTATTAATTCAGGTAACTAATACTGGGTCCAGGAGGCGGCCATTAAGGAACCCCAACCATACATTAACCTCAAAAATGATTATTTTTACCTATATCACGCATTTGAACACATTTTTACAGGACTATGTACATATTATTTATGAGGGATAGAATTTTTAATTACCACAACAAAAACGCATGGGCTCAGAATCCCAGTGAGTTTCACAAGCGTAGCCATCAGTATTAATTTAAGGTAAAGCATTTGTTTTCTAAATATAAGTACCTGTAAAAATGTGTTCAAATGTGTGATCTAGGTAAAAATAATAATTTTTGAGGTTAATGTATGGTTGGGGTTCCTTAATGGCCGCCTCCTGGACCCAGTATTAGTTACCTGAATTAACAAATTCAAAATAAATGTGTATTTTATTTATTTACTGTTTTAGGAATGTTTTTTATATTCGTGGGAGTAATTTTTTTTTATTGTTTTAAGTAAATATTTACTTAATATTTATGTAAACATGTATAAAAATAAATATTTCCCTTCAGCTTTTTGAATAAATTGAAGAAAAAAATATAATTTTCTTTTCACAGATCCATGTTTTTTTTTAAACTTTTGTACCTAAACCGTTCAAATACTTCAATAACACAGGATTGTGATACATGAATGGAAAGCTGGTTAAATGAGGAAGTTTTTCTAAAACCCGGAAATCTCAGATCCTGCCCATTGAGGAGTAACGCTGGAAAGAAATATCAATAAAATGTCAGGAAATTTAGAATTGCCTTCTTTTTGCAAGATATACATACTTACATTCATTCATTTTTACGTTTACTCCCAACTAGTCTTATAGTAAATTTACTCAGCTTTCGATTGGTTTCACTCCCTTTCTAGTAGTGCCATCTGGGACGGAGCTACAACGATTATGTTTCTAAAAACCACGTTCGTCTCGATAAAACAATAAAACGACGTTTTCTCCCTTATGGGCGAGAATTCGGGAAATCGTCATAGAACATTTTTTGTTCCCCTAAGGGTCCTCTATCACCCCTCTCAATATGACTAGACATTTACGGGACACCCTGTATATATATATATATATATATATATATATATATATATATATATATATATATATATATATATGTATAATGTTTGAGATTTCTTCGCTGGGGAGATTTGTTAGTGGTGGTACGGCATTCTCCAGCGGTCAGTTTATTTAGGTACTATTTCGCAGAAATCCCATTCTGCTTCTTCAGACGGTCCATACTTTTTAACTTTTTTTAATTTTGTTATTTTATAATAACCTGTAAGATTATGTGTAAAGATAACATAATCTTACAGTTTAAGAATGACACCGTCATCTCGGTTCAGAGTCTTCGGTTGTTTGAAAAAAAAATTTCAGCCGGGAAGCAACAAGCAAGCACAAAGCAGCAATACAACACAGTTCAATCGGCTCCACGCAATGTCGGCAAGCCCCGATACAAAAATGAGCATTGAAATATGCCATATGTAAAGATAACATAATCTTACAGGTTATTATAAAATAACAAAGTTAAAAAGTATGGACTGTCTGAAGAAGCAGAATGGGATTTCCGTGAAACATTACCAAAATAAACTGACCGCTGGAGAATGCCGTACCACCACTAACATATATATATATATATATATATATATATATATATATATATATATCAGTCCCGTAACAGGCCTCAAGGGCCCAGAGGGGCAGATACTGTAGAGGTATCAGATTCTTGACCATACGGCACTCTAGGGAGATAGTATGGTCAGTACTATGCTCCGGCCGCCTGATTTTTCCCTTTGCAGGTACCCATTAATTAATTATTTATTTAATTAAAGGATGGGTGAGCCTAGGGACCATCTGGGCTCCCAAATCCAACCCCCGATCGACAGCACTAGATAAAGATAAAATCTATAGTGTGTGCTCGGGTTTTGAACCTCCTGTTCCACCACTATCACTACTAACCTCGCCCCCATAAATATATATATTATATATATATATATATATATATATATATATATATATATATATGTGTATATATACATTTATTTAAAGTTTAACGTCCATTATAATTAACTAAGAATATTAGAAAGGATTATCTATAGTTCACCACCCATTTCTAGCCAGGGTAGGGCTGAGGCTTTCTGCCTTCCGACAGAAAAGCTACTACCCCTAGTGATCAATCGAACCCACGACCCCCGGCACGGAGTGTTAAGTGCTGACCCCTTAACACTCACGGCCACCGGGCCTCCTTATATATATTTCACAAATATATTTTCCTCCTTATATATATTCTTCTATATATATTTTCTTGTTTTTTCAGTAACGGCCTTATAGGCATAAAAAAAAAAATATTTAAAACTTCTCCTATGCCATTTTTTTGGTCGAGTAGTTTCTGGCACTTGGTCTCTCTTCACATGACATTTTTCTAAAATTATTTTATTTTATAAAATAATAGAGAAAAATTGTTTTTATATCATTTTTTTTCTATTATTAACAAAAATTATATAAAAAGATTGTTTTAACCTTTAAGACTTTTAGTAAAAGAAGAATATATATACATATGTCGATGAAAACTTCCTGCGCATTTTTCGTAAATTTTTAAATAGTGTAAATAAAACACAATTTAACATTTTAATAGACGATATTTTTTTCTTCACTAGCTAAAATTTTTCGTCATCTTGGAGATAGTTTTTAAATTCCATTGTTGCAGAAAATATATGGTTTCGATGCAAAAAAATTGAAAAGTTCATTTATTAGATCCTGGTTAGAATTTAACTTTTTCGCGCGTTTATATCACGAAATAATTTAATATCTCTTGCTGTCAAGTCCAGGCAGAAAGCAGGATTCTGAGAAGCTCTTAAATAAATTTAATAATCTATTGTATCTTTGTTCTAGCCGTAAGTACTCGTATTATTATCATGATAAAACAACACTTTGTTGACATTCACCATTCACTAGTGGTTTCTACTTCATGAGATGAAACCATACTTTCTGCCGTCTGATCTACTGTTAATTGTGGCTCTGGATACTCAAGATTTTTAAGAACGTAGTTATTAAAATTAACTATACGTCCATCACAAATGTTGCTTTCTCCAACTTTAACACGTTAAGTGCGGCTGCTGTTTAGCCATACTTAAAGGTAGGTAAAACTGAAGTTGAGCGTCCTCAAAACCGATTTCTTTCAAATTCTGTACAATAACGTATTTTGATGCACTAAACACGAATCCGTTAAAAAAAAAGTTTGCATTCAACTAGTAAAGAAGTTATTAAGTACTAAAGTTCACTGTTATGAGAGCTAATGTAAACAACTAAATTTGTCAATATGCGCATGCAGAAGTTTAATTGAAATTTACCATCAATTATTTAAATTCATTAGCAGTTAATTATTCAGAACCATTTTTTTTTTAAATAATGAAACACTCTTCACATTTCTTGTTTCCTTCATGAAAAGTATTATATAACAGAAATCCTTAAATAATTAGCTAATGCCTTTATAATTATTAGTTCGTTCTAATTCGCGCCTGCTGAACTTTAATTGTCAACATACTCTAATTTTATAAAAAAAAAATAGCACTAAAGTTGCACGAATTTTTTATTCTCTTCAAACGTGCTCACAAATATGAAGAGCGCTTAAAGGCAATTTTCTGTGCGATTGGGATTTGTGTCCACTGAACATCGCGTCTCAAGAAGAAGAAAGCTAAGAAGGATGTCTAGGAAGATAAGAAAAATGTCTAGGACGACTTTTAGGCATACATGCTATGCGTTTCCTCTCGCTACGCTCGCTCAAGAAGATAACAAAACCTAGGGGTGAGGATGCCCTTAAAATTGACAATATTTTTAAATAAATGGTTTATGAACATTTCAAATGAGAGTTCTCTGTTTCCCAATGTTACATATCTGCGCATGCGCGTGTTTACGCCTACTTTTATAACTTTCCTAACAGTGAACGTTAGTGCTTAATAACTTCTTTCCTAGTTGAAAGCTAACTTTTTTTTTAACGAATTTAGTGCATCAAAATACGTTACTGTACAAAATTTGAAAGAAATCGGTTTTGACGACGCTCAACTTCAGTTTTACCAAAAGTTATATATGGTGCATGCCCCCGGGGGCATGCACCGCAGTTAACGGGTTAACCCTTTGGGTTGCTATTTCGGCGTTAAGGTAGAGAACCATTTTGGTGGGGTTAAATACCCAATCAATATAAAATTCAACATTTTTTCTTTTCGCGGAGATATTTACAAGTTTAAACTGTTATTACTTAATTTTAGCTTGGTTTTCAATGTTATTTTAGGTGTTTATATCGAAAAATACTTATGCTGTTATTAAAATTCGAAAATGCGCCCTTATGGAAAGAATCAGATACCTCTACACTGTCTGCTCCTGTATTATTTTCTGATTAAATTCAAATTAAATTATTTTATTTCTAATATATGTAACAATTAAGTTAATTTTGTGTAGCTCATGTAATAAATTGTATGATTTGAAATGTAAATCAGATAACAGACATGGTTTCCAGAATTTGTATAAAAAAAAAAAAAAAAAATTCAAAAACTATCAGAAATAAATATTCTGTTATTAATCTTTTCTCAGTTAAATAACCTTTGTTTGTTCATGATTTTTTCTCGATGAGCCAAGTTTTTCTTCAAATATCACTAAATACTCATTAACATAAAATCCAAGAAAAATTCAGCTATGGAATAGGAAAAGGATAGGATTATGAAAGATGGGTTTATAAACAAGTAATATCACAATTTTGGGGTTTTTAAAATATTGAAATTATATTTATGCAGATTTAAAGAAAAGAAAATAAAATAAAAGGAACTACAATAACTATTTCTAATGAATAGTTAAGTTAACATAAATTTCACTCTGTATGATATTGACAATTTCACTTTGTATGATATTGACAATTTCACTCTGTATGATATTGACAATTTTACAAAACAATAATGAAGCGAATAATCAAATTTTTGACAAATTAACAGCAATTTGTTAATTGTAAATAAAAAGAAATTAAATAATAATAATAATAGAAAATTAAGTACTTCTCATAAATTAATTATTATTGATAAAATGTAGATTTTTTCTAATGATTTTTTTTTGGCAAAACAATGAACAATTGAAGTAAAATTTCTAATAATTTTTAATTACCAGGTATTGGAAAAGCAAAACTATTTTTTTCACTGTGTTCCAACAAAATTCACTAAATTTTCCCCTAAAAAGGGGGTTTTAAAAATCAAAATAATAACTGCAAGATATATTAAAGCTAGTCTACAAATATAATTTTAATATCAAGCAGATATATACTAATAATAATTTTTAAATTTCACACATGCATATTAAATTTCTGATACAATTTTAATCAAGCATAATTTATCAATTTATAATTTTTAACGTTTACCGATTTACCTGTTGTCGACCGTTTTAAAACAATTTCGAATTCACTTCAACCAATACCTGATTAATTGTTTTTTAATAACGTTCTATATCCATTTTTTTTTTAACTAAGACAACCTTCATATACATATCAACACAACAGAAAAATACTTTTATCTAACAAAAAAAATGTGCCTTGACTTAATGCAAATTATAAAAGGCAACTGAAACATTACCAAAAAAAAACAACAAAATCTAACTCGTGGAATGTTGGGAAGACCTTCAAAAGGCACAGATAAAAAATAATAAATTTTTGTTTGCAACATTATTACTTTTATTAAAAAAATATGAAAATATTAAAAAGTATGTAAAGACTGTAAGTTCTTTTTAAATAACACTTAGCACCAAGCAGTCAAATCTTATAACTATTACACATTTTTCATCAATATAATTTTATATATATATATATATATATATATATATATATATATATATATATATATATATATAAAATTGTACAAGTAAATATACTATAACACACAAGGCACATCAGAGGTATATAGTAATATATAATGAATACCTGATATAATAAGCACCTTATTATACCTTCTATTCTACGCCCTGATAAATTGTGAATAAGCTACAATTAAAAAAAAAAAAAAAAATTAAAAAAAAAAACTTGTTGTCAACATATTCATCTGAGATATGATAAACAGTACAGAGAGTCGTCGAGCGAAATGCTGTACACATAGCCCAGACAAACAGCACAACATTTGATTCCAATATATTTTATCTATAACAATTACTAGTGTTAATGTATAATTGTAAACTGTACATTATATAATACAAATATACAAGGCGTAGCCGACTAGGGCCAGTAGCCGAGCTAAGCTCTAAGCAGCACTCCGGCGTTAGAAGATAGCTTAGTAGAAATTAAACAAAAGTTCTGTCTTATAAATTCACCAATAGCACTCTCTTTCACTAATGAAGAGATTCAATTAAAGAAAAAAAAACTCAATAAAAAACAGTTCATTCACTATCTGTACAAAACGAAAATGAAAAAAAAAAAGAAAAGTTTTTTAATTATTTGTGCCCAATATACTTTCTAATTAAATAAAATAAATCAAAATACAGCATTCTGTTGGTTTTCTACAGTAATTTTTAAAATGTATATAACCAAAATAAATCAACATACATTTGATATTATTTGTCACACAATTATACAAACATTTTTTTATTAAACTAAAATCTACTCCCCTGTTTCATCAAAATGAACTAGATAACGAACAAAACTCCAAACTGAATCACCTCCTCTCCTCCACTTTGATTTCTTAAACAAATATTCACAGTAATTACATCTCCTAAATCTACATAAATCATTATTTACAAAAATACGTACTTTTTGGGCTAATATTATTTGCTACACTATTTCTTAAAAAAGAAAGAAAGAAAAAGAAACAAGCTTGTGTTTCAAATAAAATATACAAAATTCTAGAGATTCTATGTACAAAATATGGACCTAAGTCACAAAAATAATTGGTAACATAAAAAAAGGGACTGTTATGGCATTTTGCATACTCACTTATACCTGTGAACTCATACCATAATCAATGGCATATTGACTATCTAACCACAATGCCTATCTCTTCGGGAACGGGGCCATTCTATAAAACTAATGAACACTTTCGATCAACTAAATTACTAGAAACGAAATTAAAATTAAATCACATTAATTGGCAATATTTTTTGACACTAATATCCGCCTTAAATGTGAAAGTGTCCTTCTAAGCCTATCCTGTTCTGTTCGGAGGGCTTCGAGTTGGACAGAAAGGTTCCTGTCTTTGAGGTTGAGTTCCTTCACGTAGTGGGTAGCATCCTTAAGGATGGTCACTTTGGCAGCCTTTTGCGAGTCGGAGATGGATGGTACAAGCAACCTCAGATCTTCGAAGGCGTTCCTCAGGTCTATCCTTCTCATCCTTTCCATGTTGTTATGGAGCGACCTCTTCTCAGTGTCTACCATGTTATAGCCATGCCCAGATATCCTCGACTTCTTGGCGGGCGTGACTCGTCTCCTCCCCCTTCCGGGTCCAGGTGTGGCGGGTGTGGATGCAGGACTCCTGAAGCTGGCGCATCTTTTCCTCTTTACCGAGCCCTGGAGTCTGCGGGATACCGCTCTGGACGCTGTGAGCAAGCTGTCGGCGACTGTCTCCTGCAGCTGGTTTCTGACTTGGGTCGTTGGGTTGGTAGGTAGGGCTTGGTGACTCTTAGGTGTGACGTATCCATAGCCATTGTAGACCATACCTCTACTGCTTGGGGTTCTTGGGCTGGTACATCTACTGCTCGCCTTTAATGGATTCGATCTTGTACTGCTTAAGCTGACAACGTCTATTTCCTCATCTTCATCATCCTCATCATCATCTTCTTCTTCTGCTTCCTCTTCTTCCTCCTCCTCCTCAACTTCCTCTTCCTCTACTTCTTGCTCTTCCTCTTGTTCTTCTTCTTCTTCCTCTGCAAAACAAAAAAAAAAAAAAAAAAATTATTATATTGTAACTCAATGAATGGTTCAGCATTAAGGTAATACAAAGTATTCTATAATGTGGGAATTACGTTCAAAGAATTTTTGTTCAGTAATAAATTAGCAAAACTGACATTTGCTTCGACTATCAGATTCCAACAGTCCCTAATTCTCTAAGGACTCTCAGAGGTCCATTTCGCTGATTGAAAATGTGTACAAGGAACACCGAAATGTGATTTTTATACAACCAAATGTATTTTCAGGCAGAACAACAAAGAATCCAAGTCCCACCACAAAACGCCGGCGCCTTGGACGCAATGGCAAAATAAATTCACAAAGGAGTTGGCAACGACGAAGATCCTGTTAGAAGCGGGTGTAAATAGTATGTAATTTGTTGACGGGTGTAGTAAGACACTGAGGGGGGGGGGAGTACGGTAGACTAGTGAATGGAGGCATGCTTAGTGAATGGGACGCGGGCGTGGCCGTATCGACCCCAAGGTTACTCACCCCGAAGCCTAAGAGGGTGCGGTAGAGCCGACGCCGGTGCAGTAAGCTTCAAGGTCGGCGGGACTTGTCCTCAACACCTGACACAAATCCTAGAAATCCTGTCTTGTACGACAGGTACCATCCCAGCTGTATTTCCAGTTTGCCATTTGTCAGGATAGGATAAGTTATTGTAGGATGTGGTTGATGGTCAATAAAAAGTATGGTTCCGAAGAGTGGGAATTAAAGAGCGGGGGAATCAAGAAATAGTCTTCAGCATAATGCAGATTATTTTCGAATACCGGGCTCCATAAAATGTTTTACAATCAAACTATTGGGCTATTTACAAATTTGGTCTATCGATAAAGAATTAATAAAGGATGAAGAGATTATGAATGTTGGAGAAGCTAGAGATAAGCGATCGACGACTAAAATGATCTGTATTCCAAATCTGTAGCACTTCTAATAGCCATACAAAATATATTCATAAATAATTCAAACCAAAATGCATTTTGGGGTTTCGTCCGGAATATGGTTTTGATATGGAAATATGAAGGATTTCACGAGGAATGGGAACGCGACCACCCTTATAAAGCACAAAGCAGTATCCGAAGGAAGATCGCTGTCGTAAAGATGTGGAGGCATCTGTGCTTTAGTACCCGGACTTTGTATGTTAATCGTCGGGCCTTCCAGCCACATATATCATCCACATGGATGGACTCTGTGCACGATCCACGATTCCAAAATATAATACCACAATTCAAACACCTGCATCGAGTGGGGAGACAGTTCGGAATTGTTCGTTCGGGCTAATCAATTTAACCACAAAAGGAGTCATACAAGTTACCAAAAAGGCTCTTTAGGAAGTCAGTTGCATTCCGACAAAACTCGCCTAATTGGAAGGCAGTTCTGCATAAGAAGTGTTCGTTTTTCCACCTTAATGGACTAGTTTTAAGTAAATTGCCCCATTAAGATATGAGAGAACACGGCCGTCGCGGCGGGAGAAATCCAAGCGGTCCCTAAACCGGTGTAGCCTTATCCAAACCGGTCTTAAAGGGCGAGCTGCGGACCACCGCTGGAGAATTCCAGGCCGCCTAACCAGGGGGCTTCAAGGACGCGCGTACTGAGTCGCCATCTTACTCAATCGACTTAGGTTTTCTGCTTATTTCTTATCCTTGACATACAGAATACATAATAGTTTCCATTTGATTAATAATCTAGATTGTCTAATTATGGAGGCGAAAAATGCCTGGCCCATTGAATATTCAAACAAAAAGATCTCCACCAATTCGACAAACAAGAGGAGCGATAAGATAAAAAAGAAGCAATACAAAGACCAACGTCTTAAATCATTGGAACGTCCGTTTAACGGTAAGGCGAAAGCAATTTGAGGCCAGTTATAAATGTATCTCGGACGGTTGGTGACATGAATAAAATACGAATAAGAGTGAAATTATGTCGGGCATTCTTGAAACCCAAAACCAAGAAAAGTTGTTTTATTAGGATGGCGTTCATTGCGGAAAAAGTGCTTGGCAAGGATTCAAGTGTAATTCGTTTAGAATTATGACTACAAAAAGATTTGTCTAGGAGGAGGACTATTTCTAGTGAATCTGGGCGAGAATCCAACTAGGAACTCTAGAGAGGATGCCCTCATAGAATATTTGCTGCAGTAGTTTGCCCTCAGACGGGCCTATCTAATATCTTAACTACGGATGCGCTCTTGGAAGGCGAAGATAATTTATTCGTCTTCTCCGTAGTCTCTAGATAAAGCAATAAAAACCCGTCCAAACACATTAAGATGAAATAAAACGCCGCTACATCGCCACGGTCATCGAATATAAAAATGATAACGGGCTTCTAAGATTAAGACACAACGGAAATACTACAAGTGCAAAATAACGAATTTATGATAATAAGGATGACGCCGACATGAAAAGCGAGGGAGAAATTAATCACTCTTATGATATGAATGGTGTAAGAAAGTCTTAATAATGCACTTGGCGAAACATAAGAGGATGAAGGCCCAGCCAACGACGTCGAGGGCAATTACGTAATCGTTACGTAATAATAGGATTTAGGGTTTTGCAGGTATCACGGCCTCAATGCTATTATCATTGAAGACTCCTAAGAAAAAAAAATTTAGAAAGTAAGAACGAAGAAAACTCTTCGTGCGGCAAAAAAATACTTCGACTGAGATTTTTTATCTTTTTAAAAATAGATTTACCTCAATCAAAGAGTTATGGCTTATTGATCACGAGTGATACGTATGCATTTCTACATTAAACCCGCTGTAAGAACGGGGACGCACCGCAAGCCCTAGTGTGACGAGGAACATAACCAACATTTTCAAAATGGATACTTGTAAATTGCGTGGCTGCCGATAAAGTAAATGTTTTCATTCATGCCAAGAAATTTAAAAGCCGATTCTGTGTCAGATTTGGCGGGCGTGGGAGAGCTAGTTGGGGTAAGCGCCGTCGGGCGGCGCTAGTTGCAGAGGTCAGCGCCCCCCCCCCACCGTCTGCGGCCCGTCTGCAAGCTCCAACTTTCACCGCACCCCCGCTAACGGCAAACCCCCTCTCCAGCTATCGAATTCCACCCCTCCCACGGCGGGAATAGCTCTTTTGACGTAACTCCCGCCGTCTCCGGTATCGCATGCCTTCCTCAGGCCAGGCCAGCAATATTAGCGCCGTCTCGCAATCTAAACTTAACTATATATATATATCCGCAAAGAACAAACCATATAAAAGGACCAAAGAACGTTTGTTGCGAGGACTTTTAGTTGATGTGAGAATACTCTTAGCTTAGTAACTTCAAGAAAAAAGATTTTGCGTCAGATTGAGTGCATAAAGGTTCCCGACATTTTGAATTGTAAACAATGGAATCTTGCACGCAGAAAAAGGTCAAGATGTTTGGAACGTAGCATGATGTCGCTACACGGCACGGTTTTCCGCATGGACATCCTTGGATGTGTTGAACAAAAATAACATCCGTTGCAGATAAAACGTAAATCAACAGCATAATACGCCACATATTTGAATAATTTGGAAGACTAGATGTGCATAATTACCATTTTGTTGGACAATGAATGACGACTAGGCTAAATTGGAGTTTTCATTAATCTAATTAAGACTTTATGAATATGAATAATTCCTTGAAGAGAGGCGTGAGAGAAAGGCCGCTCGGAAACGGCCAGGAAGTCGGGCATTACATCGTCAAAATAGGAGCTGACCCAAATCTATCTTCTCAGGGGGTCTGGGAGCTGCAGGCCGCACGCGAGCCTTCCTTCTTTAATAACGACTATTAGGACATTATTGATGATTTCAAAATTCTATCTAATTAGACGGCTAGATTGATGGAGGCAAAAGGAATTCAAATTGCCTGGAAGCCATTAAATTGAATGGCAAGGAAAATAGAGCTCTAAATTAATCACTACCATAATATCATGAGCGATGGAAATTATAAATTTAGCTTTAAGGGAAGATTTTGGTTATTGACAAGTGGCAAGTAACAAATAAACAAACGATGTATTGTTTATCTGTAAAATTTTTAAATATATAATTCCAAATTGGTCGATCCATAAAAACCACAAGAATACGTCCAGATGCCCTGGAGAGGCGTCCAGACAGCTGAGATGGCGGGATTTGTATCCTTAAATGGGGGAAGGCTTTAAACTACTTCCAAAAAATAGAAAGTCAAAAGAAGAATAAACTTGGAGAAGACAGAAACCACTCTGACATAAAGAAAACTTTAGTCTCCGGAATTAACAAGGGACAAAACATTCACTAACCAATTCACAATAATGTGATTGTGTGACAGTGGTGACTGATTTTAGCGCAGTGGAGACACATTCCATAAAGTCATATGGTCACTTGAACCATGAAAGTAATAGACATGATAAGTTGTTGGCAACTTGAAAATAAATGTCGGGCATTCTTTGGATTCGGGCGTATATAGAAAATAATTTCGGAGGGGGCTGGGAAATTTTCGGGGGGGGGGCTGAGACTATTTCCGGTGTATGGAATACTAACAATTTAGATCTTGGAAGAGTTTTAGCCAACTTAAACGCTATTACACCCAAAATAGAATATGTTTTATGAACTAAATGATCTTATTTAATTTATTTTTAAGGGTTTTATGAAATTTTTATCGATCAAATCAAAATTTCGGGGGGGCCTGCAGTCCCCTCAGCCCCCCTGATATACGTCCATGGATTAGGTTAACTTCCCAAGTTTGTTGTTAGTGCGTCCAGACAAGTACCATGCGCGCTAAGGTATCCCAGGTTGCCGGCTATTAGGACACGATACGGAGGTAAATGGCGATCTGCGGGGTTCTTTGTTTGGACCCGATCTGGAGCAAGAGAGACAAAGCGTGAGGAAACACGATCAGGGAGACCGACTCGGCCTTGGATTTTCGGAGGCCGTCTCCCGCCGTCTACTCCATTGTGGCCGTCAACAATGCGACCATATAAACTTTTGACAGCCTTGTTCTCAGGATCTGTCAAACCGTCAGTTCTTCGTCTATTAACTCGGATCGATCTGTCTAGAGAAAATAGATTCCGTTTGGCTTTTGGGATACTGAATAGTGTATATTCTGGATACTATTGAATAGTATTGTCGACAGTAGTGTGCTATATCTGTAGAAGGGCCAGACCAAATAGGTTGAAGTGTTAGACGTTTTGTTTCTGTTTAGCGATCTATGGGGACAATCTACCACAGAACATGTCAATATTAGAAGCTGAATTCAATAATAATGCGACCAAAGGTTGCCAACAATAATAAAGGGCAGAAAGATGGAAATGTTCTCAACTGCGACAATAATAAGACGGGCCATAACGTTTAAGTTGTGAAGTCCGATAGGAGAATGCCTGACAGGCCGACAGGACGATAAGCAGACGACAGGAAATTACGCCGAGAGGGGGCGGGAGACGTCAGGGAGCACGCATCATGCTTCCGTATCTTACTTCCTCTTATCTTCCCTATGTCTCCCATTGTTCACCTGTTACTCTCTTTGTAAACAGCACGTGTGCTAATGCTTATATCAGTAGGAGGATTAAATGTAATTTAATGAATGGTGAGAGGTTTGATTAAAACTCAAGTGATAGCAAGACTCCTTAGAAGCAAGAGACAGCGAAGTACCTACAAACAAAAAGACCTTTCTTGCAACCAAAAGACAACGAAGGCAACTAAGAGACCGCAAGATTGCTGACAACCAAGAAATAGCACGACTCCTTGCAACCAAGATATGGCGAGATTCCTTGTTCCAGCAACAAGGAGGCCGCAAGTTCGGTAACCACCAAGAAATAGGGAGATTATAAAAACCAAAAACAACAAGATTCCTTGAAACCAAGATACAATAAGATTCCTTTTAACCAAAAGTCAGAAACGTTCCTCGCAGCTAAGAGACCACAAGATTCCTAACACCAAGACCCGTAACAAAACGAACCTCGCCAAGCTGGATATTCCAACACGATAGAATCGAGTGGACTATCTGTCAAATAGACATTTACTCTATTTTGAAAAAATGCTGATTTATAAATATTTTTTAATATTGAAATAATTAAAACTGTAGAAAAATAGTTGGACATTTCCCTGAACAAAACCTATTTGATATCATTAAAGCTAACATTTTTTAATGTTTAAAGCTGCCTGATACAAGATTGAATTTAAATATTTCTATTATGTGATATATCGTGATTTTTCTAGTAGTATAAATATATAAATAACTTATATTTAAGCTCCGTAGGAAATTAGGATTATTTTGTTCTTTTCGAATAGTTATGGGAAAATTGAAATCATCAAATTTTATCTTTTAAATGACAAAACATGAGGAAATGGCCATTGACTGAAGAGATCCCCGCCGCTTGAGGAGGAAGTGTCAATCTGAAGCGATGACTCAGGCTCAAGGAAGGGATTAAAAAGCGCGGGAATAGAAGGCAGCCATATGCAAAGTTTGCGCGGGACCTGAGCTAGAATTGGCGGGAAGGAGGCCCCGCAGTCCTTGGGTCAGGTTATATACCCCGGACTGGGTGAAGGTCAGCTCTGACCTCTAGCTCCCCTCCATCTCATCCTTTTTTTTCAACCTCTTCCCATCTCTTCTTCCATTATCGCGTTCCTTCTTGTACTATTTTCAGCTAAACTTTTATTGAATGTGTTTTTTTCTTCTTTTAATCCCATACTACACACAAGAATAGGATTCCCAATGTCTCAGATTATCAGACATTTCTTGAAGTTTCATTGTCTTTATAAACTTTTATAAAATCGAACTCAATCAGTATCTGTTGTTCTAAAGACGAGGTCAGTAGGTAATAATACAGACGGCCAATGAAATAAAACCGTGGAACACTTATGGCTTGCGCAGTTACTGAAGTAATTCGGGAAAGCGAAAATTGGTGCACTTTTGTAAAACTGAGTGACAAACCAGTATTGATTGATCGTATCCAATATCTTTTCTATGGTGAAATTTTATCAACGGACTGATTACATATCTAGATCTGCAGAAGATTATTTAAAAAAGTTTACAAAGCACTTCCTTAGTAACATAGTAACCTTGAATTGCTGTATTATCATGTGCTTCAGATAATGGCAACACAAGGCACGTGTATAGAATATAAAAAGATCATAAAAATGCTATCCAACTAAAACCGAAAAAAGTATAAACTTTTTAACAGATCATAAACAAAATATAATGGGACCAGTAGAGAATGGATTTTACTTCCAGTAGTTGAGAAAAACCTTTAACAATTTGACAATGACTACTAAACCCATGTGCCAGTTTTATTGTTACGTGGAGCGGGGGAAATGGTCCATTGGCGCGAACAGCGGAGGAATAATCATTGCTGCCAACATAAACAAAGGACAATAGAAGCGAGGAGGAAGGTTAGGACACAATAAAGGAACCCGTGTAAGGGAAGATGGGTGATGCTGAGAAATGGCGCCCTGACCTTGTTGTATAACAGTCAATACTCCGCGCGGGAAAGGCCTTGGGTTTGAGCGGGAACGGGGAGCAGGTGGTGGGGGGAAAAAGGCGCGAAGAGACCCGGCTATAACCTTCGGGGAGGTTGCTGTCCCCACGTGCGATCCCCCACTAGCACAGGAGATATGAATTTCAAAGCTGTCAAAGGCAGGAAAGACGTCACCCAGGCTCCGGATCGTGTTCATTGTGTGGTGATGACAATGCGTGAATTTTCACACACTTCTAGGCCACGCCTTGGGGGGTTGACAAGGAGGTCAAGTTCGTACGACAATGGACAATGAGAGGTAACGACGAAATCGGAATATTACTTAACTACCAAACAAAGATTACTATATCTCGGTTTTCTAGTAAAGGAATTGTCGGGATGTGGTTGTAGATAATGTAGAGTTTTCCATCCTGCCATGTTTCTCCGCCCATTCTAAGTTGTTATTGTCATTTAACATATTGTTTTACAGGTACAAACACTTCAGATCAATCAGGCAGACTAAAAACAGTCTGCATATCAAACGCTACACAAGATGCGTCTAAAAGCATCGCTTTGAGGATTAAATCAAAACATTGCAGAGGTATATTTGGTAAAGATCCTACAGCATAGCATGTTATCAGTTACCAAAGAAAGAGCCTTAAAATCATTTGTTAGGAAGAAATGTAAGGAAGGTTCGTAAGCAGTTCGACCCACAGTAACTTGTAAAATCCAGAAAAATGTCATTCCTAACAAACCCATCAACGCTTTACGTTCTGTGAATACACCTGGACTTTAAAGGAACGCTAGGTATGATACAAGACATAAGAGCTCCTTAGAATCATAATTAATAAAAGTGTTCATTGCTCCGTGTAGCAATTATAAAGTGAAACGGAGCCAGAATAGCGATGGGTTCGCCGTACAAGGTTATCGATAATCCTTCACACGCCCCACGGATCCTCTGCAAGAAATTTACTGCTTAAGGATTAGGAAAACACAGCGATAAGCCTTAAGATGTAATAAAAGATTTCTATCGTTCCCCTAAATGGGATTTGCATAAAACCGTCTATTCAGATTCGCCACGATTATTATGACCATTTGCTAAAAGATTAAACCATCGGCTTTTAATCTCTAACCTCACAAATGACGACAAATCTCCCCGGGCTTTGTAATTCACATATGGATTTCACATGACAACGATAAACTGATAACAACGAGAATATCAAATTGAGGTTTGGTGTGTGACGATTCCGTTAGCAGATAATGTTTTATGATAAAATACTAAATCTGACACTTAGATCGGGGAACTCCCTCCCGCAGGGTAGTTAGTGTGCCAGATTCTGTTGAATAAGAAAGTGTAGAGTCCTTAACGTTTTCGAAGTATTGGCCAAAATATCACGAATAAAGGAAATATTTCTCACAATGAGATGCTAATAGTGAAGCAGGCTACACGACAGTCAGTCTGAAGGCCGGTCGCCTGAACGTGTATATTTTCCGGTCAGTCTGTCAGTTAAGTCTGTTCAGGCGGCCAGCTTTCCGGGGGACTGTTCAGGTCTAAATGACAGGCCTGCCTGGCCGTGTTTAGCCTGCTTGAGCCGTTGAGGCGATAGAAGTAAGGGAATAGTCCAGTTTCCGATAATAAAAATCTATAATATGGACGTTTCGACTTAATCATTGGCACCATTTTTTAGCCAAAAAAAGGCTGCCGAAACGTCCAGGATACTGACTTTTCGAAAAATCTGACTATTTCTTTGCCGAAACCCAGCTGTTGGCAAAATACAGGTTAATCGGTTTTACTGGAGTAAAATAAATTTCATTGGTATTCTAAAAACCAGATCACTGAATGAATATAGCAAGATGGAAAACCACTTACAAAGAAGATAATGAATTACACAATTACTGCCGTGAGTATCTCTTGATATGAATGCCAGCTGATAAAACGGTGTATAATCTTATCACATAAGGACGACGTTAAGACGGTTTTTGGATGTTCAATTATTACATTTTTTTTTTTTGGCAGTGTAAAGGATTCATTGAAGGCTAGAATTCCAAGGCTACTGATTAGATTCTTTTTTATTTATTTATTTTTTTAAATACAATCATAAAACTACTCATCATAAATCTGTCAATAGCAATGAAGTAATTGGTCTCACTATTACCAATGATTTCATTTATCAAGAAGTCGCAGGAACTGCGTCATCTTGGCGTATTTTCTTATAAGTTATAGTTTTTACACTTTTATAGGTTTCATTCGATTCTATGCATCAAAATACACGTAAAGAGTGTACCGTAAAGCCTGTTAAAGCACAAATGTTAAAGCTACGCTTTTGTTCCCGCGTATTTCGCCTACAAAACAATGTTCCGGACTTCGTATTCTTCTAGTTACCGCAATGGATCTTTTCGCTTTAGTCAGAGTATTTTTGTGCAAAATTTCATCAAAATAGGAAATTTTCTGTAAGCGCTAGAGAACGAACAGACAGCAAAAATGTAGTATTATTTGTAAGAACTCTAACGTTTCTCTTTGGCAGCTAGGAATTGCGCCACGCAATTTTTCTCCCTACAAGAAGCCTAAAGATTTAGTTTTTCATTTATAAAAAGTTGATATGCATCATAAATTCTTAAGCGTATGTCGTATTTAAAAAAAAATGTTATATAAGCATGTTCATACTTGCTAATCATATCCCTAAAAATTATAATAACAAATTACCCCGACGCGATCAAGACGGGATATCATTATTTATAAAATTAATTAAAAAAATATATGAATAAAAACGGCATTACCCCTAATTAATAGGAAAAAGTCTTCGCCAAAAGATGGACTAATTAAATCTATAGGGAAGACGAGGATATTAACTAAAAAAAAAAAATCCTTCTAACACATGATAAGGATGTTAAGAAGCGCGGGAATGTTGAGCGTGATTTTAACTTTGATGATAAGCTGGCATCTGTAATTTAAATATATTTAAATAAAAGTTAACGTGTGCCTTTATACTAGGCAAGCTCTTATCCAGCGTCGCCTAGGGGCACGTCAAGAATGTGATCACAAGTTGCCCTTAGCATTTTGATATAACCGGTTCATTCTTATTTAGTATTTGAGGACCAGTCGCGTAACAGGCTCTGAGGGCCCTGAGGAGCAGATATTGTAGATGTATATTCGATTCTTGACCATACGGAACACTAGGGAGATGGTGTGGTCAGTAGTGTGCTCCGCCCGCCTGATTATCCCACTTTCAGGTACCCATTAATAAATTATTTAAAGGCTGGGTTGGCGTATGGGGCGGCCAGGGAGGCTAAATCCAACCCATGGCCGATGACATGAGATAATAATCTTTAGTGCGCTCGGGGTTTTAACTCAGCTCCTCCGACATATAATTCCAGTGCTCTACCACTGAGCTAACTTCGCCCCCAGTATTTGAGGATATTAAAACAATTTTTCTTCGTTATCGTTTACTAAAACGGACAGACTATGATAACATATGGCAGAAAAATACTATCCACATTTTTTAATTACTTTGAAGTTTACGATATGTTTCCCATAAAAATTATATATATATAGATGCAGTAGGAAGTTATATATATTTTTTTACCTCCCCCCCCAGCAATAATTTCCGGTAGGATCAATGTGACCTTCTAATGCTCATATCTCAAAAACGATTTGCGAGTGGGATATTTTTTGTAGGTTTCTAATCAATTACATAGATTTAATTTATCATATACCAAAAATTGATATGAATGATGAATACAATACTGCAGAAATATGTCTTACCTCAGATATGTGTTATAAGGAAAGAGAAAGTATCCCGTCGTTCTAGGTGTTTAATAAGCCCACCAATCAGAAAGCAAAAAGTGCCAAGTCCCGCCAAATTTGGTTATAGTTACGCAGGGAAAGCGCTCTAGCGAGTGCAGGCATTTCCTAACCTATGTTCTTTCGATATTGCCTTTCACTTAGGGATAGGAATGAAAATTAATAATTATATAATACATCCAGAAGAAACTAAAATAGTAAAAGTATTATTCCGTGTATGGTATTTCTGTTGAATCCGCAACAGATTAAGAAACCAAATTGAACGGTTATACGATCACTAATTAAAGAGTAGATCTTCAATTATGATACGAATTATAAGTTATATTGCCTATAATATAACTTATAATTCGTAGTAGTACACAAACTTGCGTAAGAGTTTGTTTATTATTGCGGGGAGAGGAATGCGGCGAAAATACAAAGAGAAGACTCGTCGGAGGAAGCCTAGCATTAGGGTATAATTGAGGAGCAGGGAGGACAGACGGACTGACCCAGAGGCGGTTTTAAAGCCCGCGTATTGCCGCTTGTAGAAGGAGTTTGGGAGGAGGGAAAGGGAGGAAGATGAGTACGCTCCAATTCCGCCGAGAGGCAATGGGCCACTTCCCCTAGCCTTGGAGGAGCTCCCACGGGTCGCGGAGAAACCATAGCAGGATCTATAAGGAGGAAGGAAACAGCAGGACTGTTTGGAAAGGAATTCGGATGATTGTGCGGGTGGAGGCCAAGTATGCTTTGCCACCATTGTAAGTAATGATCCAACCAATGGTTCGTAAGTTTCTTCTGGAAGAAAAACACCAATGAATAGGCGAAAGAGGACCATAGCAGGATCTATAGGGAGGAAGGAAACAGCAGGACTGGTGGGAAAGGAATGCGAATAATATTGCGGGTGGAGGCCAAGTATGCTTTGCCACAATAGTAAGTCAATGATTCAACCAATGGTTTTCGTAAGGTTCTTCTGATGAAGCGCAGAACAATGAGCAGGCGAAAGAGGAAGGTAGGTCTCGGTGAAGCATAGCTCCATTCGGAGACTTTCCTAATTCTCTCCAACAATAGCAGCAACAAGCAAGGCGACGTTAATAGTCCAAGCAAGATAGCAATGGTTGAACCAATGCTTCTAGACATAAGGGTACCTACAGAGTGGAGCGTAGAGAGAGCAAAGAGCAAATGAATCAAACACGTAAATGGACCAGCTGACAAAGCAGAGAGCAAAGCAACGATATTTGCTATGCTCTTTGCTCTATCTACGTTCCACCCAATACCCAAAGTCGGGAAGCATGGCAAAAACTAATCTTTGTCCTGTTCCTATTTGGGGACCTTAGCTGTACATTTTACATTGTACATTGTCAACTGGTTTAAAACAACCTCGAACAAGGCATGTCACCAGCTATGGAAAAACGTATTTGCGTACAAAAGAATAAAAAATGTTACAACACAATAGCATTTATAAACTCAACGCACCTTAAACGTAAGGGACAAGTGAAACAATACAATTAGCTTGTGACAATTTCGGAACAATAAATTTAGACCTTTCTTTAACCATTATTACTAAATTAAATTAAAACCACTATTATACTCTTTTCTTTTAAGGATAATAAAAGGAAAACGTCGATAATTGAAAACAAAACCCCCAAAACAAGCTGGACTCCAAATACAATAGACTCCTCGTTGAATGACTAAAGAAGAGTGTAAGTCGGCCATTTTATTATCTTCTTGAATACAATACATAACAAAGAGTGTATTACCCGGGCCGCTTCAAGTTGCGTCATTGGTTACAATACATCAGGTCAATATACCATTTGCATATGACCTTCGGTAGGGCTGTTCGCTTACAATCTTCAATACATTGGGGCATTTGGGCAAGTAAGGAACTCTCAAAATAGGCCGTTATTTTACGCGCTCTATTTGTTTCTGGCGGTGGGATAAAAACAATATTAGGACTCTGAGACTATTACTTATAAATTCAATACTGGTTTGTTTTGGTTAATGCGTAATTAGATTTATGTCTTGTTGGGAGTCATGGACGTACTTGAGGTGTCATTAGCAAGCCCAAGTTACAAATAAAAATGGACAAAAGCAAGTAAATAGGCAAATCTAAAATTCCTAGAGCCTGGCGTTAATGACTTCAAAGCTTGAACGCCTTAAATCCAACCAAAAAAAAAAAAAAAAAAAAAAATTACTATAGCTGACATTTCATTCAAGGGTAGTTCTATTTTCGGGCTTTTTTGGTATTTTTGACCTCAGAAAATTAGCGAATTGGGAAATAGTCGATTTTTTGGTCTTGGGAATGTGCTAAAGCAATTCATGAGTATCACATTTCATGAATATCTGCGGACATCATATCTATAAAAGCCACCCACTGATAAAAGTACTTATCACAAAATGTTCAGGAATTTCAGGAATGTCTTTTATCAATTTATTCCCCGCTGAGTCATCTACCCAATTGGGAATTCAAATCCTCAAGAAAATTACAACACATTATAGCCATTACACACTTTTTTTTATTAAAGGTTAATGAGTCCTAGTCAAATAGCCGGCGACATTGTCTGTTCACATCAAAGGCTTTACGAAGCTTGAATGAAAGCTCGGGGAAAGCTGTTACTACAGACTTTTCCTTGTGGAAATTGCCTTTCATTGATGGGGAAGATTGTAAGCTCATTCAGGATACGCCATTCTGTCAAACACCCAATAAAAAAAGAGAGAGGGTATCTAAGTTTCTCCCAGTTTTTATGGGTATTGATAACACTTTATTACCGAGCATATAGAAAGGCCATCGAGTTTTTGGAGAGATAATGACATTGGGTCGTTATTGTCTACAAATAATATTTAGATCAGACAGGGAAAAGTTCAAAAATATCGACAAGTTAAGCGAGCAAAGCCTTTTTTCTGCTAGTTTCTGCGGGAGGACTTTTTTGTTCCACGTCGCCCTTCAAGATTGAAGCCTCTATCAGAGAACCTTATCTAACCAGTGGAATAGCGCCTTGAGTGATATCTGTGGGAGTCAAGACGTTAATTTGACTGAAAACAATTAGGGTGCAAATGAGGCTAGGAAAAGCCCCTCGAAGAAAATAGAAGGGTTCTAATGACGAGGGTTCTAATTGCTTTCCTTCAAGGAGAAGGTTCGAACTGTCTGATTAATCGGCTCCTGCGAGGGTTTTGAATGCAGTTAATTCTACTCAAGGGTCGTGTCTGCTTTTTCGTCAGAAATTAGGGAGAACTTAAAAAGCATCTAGTATTTTTGGAATTCACTAATTCAATCACCTCAACGGTTTGGTTTTTTTATTATTTTTTTTTCAGTGCCTTGCCAACGAGGATCGAAGAGGAATGAGATAAACTGCGGTACTTGTTCGACGTAATCACATAAAAGACAGCCAATAATTTTTTTTTTGGCACTTTTTTATTAAAAGTCAAATTATCATAACATTTTTTACGATACAAATACATGCAACAGAAACCTTTTGTACGTTTGTTTTTTGGAAAAGAACCAGGAAGGCCTTCGGGTGTCCAGGCCGTAGGCGAATCGTAAATTTGGGCTACCATGCCCCTTCCTATATTAAGCTTGATCTAACATTATTTTTTATGGAGCTTCTAAAATCACTAGCTTATATAGAAGCAGGCAGCACCTAGGCATTTGGGGTGTAGGGAAACATTTAAATATTTTAGTGTAAAATGATGAATTTTAAGGTCCTCTGGACGCCTAGTAGGCCAGGGTGAATGTAGAAGACATTTTTCGTTGTTGAAGCATTTTTTTTGCATGAAATCCTCCCCCCCCCCTATATACGCCCTTGCCTAAAATAGTAAAAAAAAAGAGATTTTTTTTTTAAGGCGCAAAACGGAGATAACTTATTTTATATCGTTGTTTTTAAAATAATCTATTTTTTGGTCGTTTCGATCGTGGTATACTTCCGAGCGGTCTCAATTGTGTAGGCGCATGGTGAAGGTAGAGGCCTAGATAGAGGGAGGGTCGCATAGTGAAGAGGGATACCGCGCTGCTTTTCCAGTTTCACATGATTTGAGAGTGAGTCTTCAACTGTGTTGCTAGAAGAGAGGTTGTCAGGATAGTTTATTTTTTTACGATATTAAGTGACAGTAGTGAAGATAGTGATAACATACCGACAGCGCGTAAATGGTGGATAATTAATGTACCGCGATAATTAAATCTTCTTTCATTTCACTGCCGTTATAGTTATTCACAATCCTAAAGTACTAATCTCAAATTTTCTAGAGTGAAAATACTACACAAACGACCACACGTGCAGCAGAGGGTGGAATGGGATAGTAGAGGACTTGAAAGAACCAATCACGGAGAAGCAACGTCATAGACCGCGCTGTAGACCGCTCGAAAAGACAAACAATTTTGTCTTGAAAAGCGAGCGGGCGGGACCTCCAGGAGGTCCGCGCGGTTCACCTCTACCTCTTCACTATGCGAGCCCCCATTATAAACAATGTGTTTGTGTTACATAGAGGTACCTCTACCTCTACCTCGACCTCTACCTCTACCTCTACCTCTACCTCTTCCCTCTACCTCTACCTCTTCACTATGCGAGCCCCCATTATAAACAATGTGTTTGTGTTACATAGAGGTACCTCTACCTCTACCTCTACCTCTTCCCTCTACCTCTTCAGTATGCGAGCCCCCATTATAAACAATGTGTTTGTGTTACATAGAGGTACCTCTACCTCGACCTCTTCCCTCTACCTCTACCTCTTCACTAAGCGAGCCCCCTTTACAAACAATGTGTTTTTGTTACATAGAGGTACATCTACCTCTTCCCTCTACCTCTACCTCTACCTCTTCCCTCTACCTCTACCTCTTTACTGTGCGAGTCCCCATTACAAACAATGTGTTTGTGTTACATAGAGGTACCTCTACCTCGACCTCGACCTCTTCCCTCTACCTCTATCTTTTCACTATGCGCCTACCCTTATAAATGTATTTCAAATGTTTGGCAACAAAAGTACAGAAGGGAACCGAGTGATTCGGGTTCAAGAAAACTGGTAGAAAATAGCCATCCAATAATACTTTAGACACTTTAAAATTAGCAAACGACCGGTGATTACCCTTTGGCTAGACTTTTAAAAGATATATTTTTGCTGAAAGATTTTAAAAAGGGGCCAAATTCCCGCCGATTTGTACGAGAGGTTATCGGCCAGTGAACAACCGCGCGGCCTTGGTGGGTCTTAGCTCTCGCCGATCCTACACTTGAAGCATTTTAAATTTTTACAACAATGTATTCTCGCTAGCTCAACTCTAAGCGGTTTACTTCAATATAATCAGGCAAAATATAGCAACATTTGTACCATTTGATAAGGCAAAAAAAAAATATTTAATAAAAAAATCTAGCAGTTCCTTAATGCTCTTACACCAACAAACAGATCAAATGAGCATTAATACAAACAGAAAAGCGGGTGATATTTGGATCCGCACATTTCGGCTTCAATCAAGATTTCGCCTTCTCGTGCCGACGTTGGACCCAAAAACCCTAAGCCCACTCAGATGATAATGGACACCTACAAAAACACACATTATCACCCTATTGTGCAGTGAGGTTTTCTTATTCATTTATTTTTTATTATTTCCCAAATTATAACTATAATAACAATTAAATATTAACTAATTACATTGCGATTACTAAAATCTACACAAGTTAATTTTGACGTGGAAAATATAAAATAAAGAAAAACCTATGACTATTTATTTATTGTAACGTTACTTTATTTATTAATTTTTTTGTTTTTGTTTTTTTCAGGAAATTCAACAATGAATGCTTTTATGAAACCATATGTTATCGAGCTGGTAGTGAAGTGGGGGGCAGTGCGAAATTATGGGAGCATTTTAGATAGCCTAATTCTAGGTGAATAAAACCCATATATATATATATATATATATATATATATATATATATTTGTACGTATCGAAGAGTGTTACCAAAACAGGTCTATCCTCAAGTCCGAAATCTTTCTATTACTCCACCATCTGTCATTCAAGTTACATTTAGTCATAAGCAATGGGTATATGTGTGTGTGTGTATAAACTATACACATACATTCATAAATAATTATTCACTCAAAAAAATTGCAATATTCAGAAACTATACAAGTCCTACGTTAGAAAGAGATAAATTAAAATATCATCGCAGAGTCCGAAGTCCCGTCGGGTTGCTAAAATCAAGAAGTCAAATCAACTGAATTCCTATAGGAAAATGCTAATGGTATCGTGAGAAATAAAGATTTTCACCGCCTCATCAATTCCTGCGAATATTGCAAGCAACAATTTCGCTGATGCGTACAGTACGCCGAGCCTTTAGACTCTTGCAAAAGACGAGTCGACATATTTTTTTCACAGTTTCCATTTAATATAACCAGTCTGTAACATTGCAATAAGATTGTACTACTTTTTTTTTTTTTTTTAAATAATATAATTAACAAACGTTTTAACGACATCCAGCTCTAGATTAAGAATACAAACTCAATATTTCGAATCAATCCATGAAGTTCATCTATAAATATTTTAATTGTGAAAGGGTCGGGGAAAAACAGTTCCAAGCAATATTTTTAACAAAGCTTAACTTTAGCTGCTATATGTTAGATATTATGTGGGACTAATAGTATATGATGCAAATGCTACTAAAATATGACTACAAGCTCTGTATGCTACTTAATCTTGAAACCCCCTAACCATTTCAACTGATATTACCCAAATTAGGTAAAGACATAAATTATTTATTAACTGATCATATATAACTATGAATAGACTAGCATGTAAATTCATGACATATGTTGATAAATGATAACGATTTATTACCATTAATTTATTTTATCCAATAAAACAAAAAAATAATGTAATGAAAGCTACAAGTGAAAAAATGGGTTATGATGAGATTATTATAATGCAATGACCTTGTATAATGAGTTACTCAATAAATTCCGATTATAGAGAAAGATATGAATGAAATAAATCAAGAGATAAGGGAGAAAAAATTGAATGAAAGTTGTAGGAGTCTCGGGATGGGGCGGGTCGCGTGAGAGTATGACACACGTGGACAGATCGTGAAGCGGGTGAGTCAGAGCGCGCCATTTCCTTATCAGGCCCCGTTGCCCGCGTAAACCATACCTACTGATAATGGGGAAATGAATGAGAACCCTCTTCTGCTGAGGTTATTTCTACCGGATGTTTTCTCTCCGTAAAGGGTTTCCTCTTACTGAATGACAGGATTTCATTGTGGAAAAGGTGAATGGGCCTAGACGGTCCACTTCCCGTAGTCTAGGAGAGCATTTTAATGCTACACGGGATACGCCCACTTACCAGGCAGGAATCTAGGCGGTTTGTTAACATTCACTCATAAATACCCGCTCTTTTCTGCTGACAAAAATGGTAAAATACGTGAATACCAAATTAATTCTGATCCCCTTGCCGAAATAAGTCAAATAATTAATTTTCAATACCCAAGTTTTTTTTTATCATATTTACCTGTAGAAATTATAGAAAATTTACTTACAGAAGACATTTCATCTTAACAGCAACTGAAATTAAAATATTACTGACCAGAACGTAATTCCCACATGTCAAATTAAAGAATGTCTCTGTTCGTAATTGATATGGAAAACGCAGGGAAAAATAAAATAAAAAATGACTTAGGGCAACCAAATTTTATGTGTTCAATAATTAAGCAGTAGACATTTATTTTCCCCTCAAAAGCAGTTTTCTATATCAATTCAATGTTAGTCCTTTCCAAAATCAGCTCCAATCATTTTTAATAATTTCCAAGACAAATATGTCAGAATGAGTAGTTTTGAGGGTAAAAAAAGTCAAGCTCTCAACAGAAAAACTTGACATCGAATAGAAATGGTAATGCAAAATTTGGGTTGCCGGAATAGTGGCATCAAATGCTTCTATCCGCAATTGTTATACTGATAAAGCAAAACCACTTTCGGTATCTAAGCTCCGAGCTGGTTGGCCTGCAAAAGAGCTCTAAATAGGTACAACTGATGGTTTTTGAAAGAGGCTTTGCAGTATCATTGTAAGACTTTTCAGAGAATAATACCTCCTACACCCTAAGTGTGGTGAGTACTTTGAGAAGCTTTGAAAAAAAACAAATTTTGCCCAAAGAAGACAAACATTTTTTAGCACAATGAAGCTGGTTTTGAAATCAAGCGATAGACCAAAGTTTCAATATTTATCGGCAAGTAATATATGAAAAACTAAATTGACTATTTACCTGAGTCTGAAGGTGTGACCACACCAAGATCATCCGTCCTGACGACTTTCTTGGCCTCATAGTCGTGGTCGAATTCTACCGTCACTGCTGGGGGGCACTTCCTCCTGACTTGGCCAGTTACTTCTGAAGCAGGTAGGGCTGCTCTCGCTGATACAGGCTCTTCCTCGGACTCCGAACCCATCGACTGCGGCGTATCCGGTCTGATGACGACTTCCGCACTCCTGTTGCTCAGGAGAAGACTCCTCGTCTTCTGCACGATGACCGTCCGTTTTATCTCCCTGCTCTGCTGCTTCATGACCGGTGAACTTCCTGGACTGAGGATGGCCGACTGGAAAGGCGGCGGTGCCGCCAGCGGCGGAGGCGACTCCGGCTGGCAGTCCTTGTTGTGGTCCTTGGACAGGCAGACGCCAGCCCACATGCAGTCGTGGTTACGGAGCATCTCTCCGCCAAGAGGGCCGCAGTTGTCTAGGTCGCTAACCTCGGCGAAGAGTGTCTCCAGGTTGTCGCCGAGGTCTGGCAACTCTTCGAACTTCTTCCAGAACTCCTCGGATGGCACCTCCAAGCTGTCCAGGCCTCCGGAAACCGTACTCCAGTCCCACTCCTCCAGATCGCGGTCCCACTCGAAGTTTATAGGCATCTGCAACAGCAAATGGAGGAGATGGGTAATCCCATTTGCAACCCAAACAAATACAAATGGAATAAACAGAACACATTATGATCAGTTCTGGAGGGTTAGCCGGAAGAAAATTCTGAAAAAAAAAAAGAAGTACAATTATTATTTAAATCAAATTATCGTCTAATCTCAAGATGTCGGACGCATAGACGAGACTTGACGCTTGACGAAAAGCTAATGCACTGATGCAGGTGTCTTGACATTCCAGATTCCGCTAAAATATACACAACCAGCAAAAACAAATTGACTAAAAGAAAATAGAGAATTCTTTTAAATTATATCAGCAAAAATCTGGTTTTTAATAAAATCATCTTGGATTTCTTTTGAGGAGAACACCACTTCTGCAGAAATATGACAGAAAGCAAAAAAGTCGTTTTAAAAGACGCTAACTACAGGTCATAAAGGGTATAAATGCCCATACAATATTTGAATGGATTTAGAATGCTTTTATTTTTATTATTTTTTTGTAAATAGTTAAATAGCGTCAAATGGTTCTACTTTTTTTTTTTTTTAGAAATAATTTGTAAGTAATAGTGATTTTAATATTTTCGAGGAGTCAGTGATCTTAAAATTAATCAAAAAATGATACACGCAATGATAACATATACCTATGTATATTAAGTACAAAATTATATTCATTTATAAAAAATTATATTCAATTATTTACTTAACCACAAATAATAATAAAAAAAAAATTGAAACATAAAAACAAACAAAAATTATTGAAGTATTTTTCTCAAATAGTTTTGCACCTCAGAAATTCATTTATATATAATTATTTATTAATTTATTCATTAAAGAAAAATTAATTTTTAAATATTCATTAATCTTAACAGATTAATTTCCCTGTTAACGGGGCCATAAAGCAATATTAAATCTAATTGGACCGCTGTATTATTTAGTTCCATAAGGCATTTCACAGCATTTTAGAAATCATTATTTACAGTTATGCAAGATTCCTCATTACAAACAAGAAAAATAATATCCGTATCGTTGTTTTGTAAAAACGCGAACGAGAATAAACAAACCTAGATGACAGCTGTTCGACTGTCACTATTAGAACGGAGCCAACGAGCAATCTTCGAATCGCTTTTATTCTGAGTTTGTTAAAAATGAACATCATAAGACTGTCTGGTATTTTTATGTAAATTAAAAAAAAAAAAATATTGCAGTAATGCTTCAACGTGTTATATTTCTACTCATAGCGCCAAAATTGTAGTACATCATTATTACTTAATCCTGTTATAATCGACAATTGATTCTTCATAAAAAAAGGGGAAAACTAATTAATATCAAAAATATTAAAAATATTCCCATATATAGAATTTTATGTTTTAAATATAGTTGTGTTAAGTGAGCAATTTTGCATAAAATGATTTTAGAACGTTGGTAATTAAATTACATGGACATTATAAATTCAGATAGAATCTAAGTAATAAATATATTTACATACCATTAAGTTATTTATGAATTAAAATTGCAAAAGAAATCTTAAATGCTAAAAAAAATAGTAATGTAAAAGCAAAATATATAAATTACGTCCAATAATTATCTAATTAAGACTGCAATAATTTGTATTCAATTTATTTATATATTTAATTTTGTATATTTTGTTTTTCTGTGTTTCTATTATTAAATTTATTTTTTATATGTATGTTGGTTCGATGTCATTCAACTAAGAGGTTCACCATCATTAAATCAAATCAAATTCTGAATTATATATTAAAATATAACATCTCAATTTTACTATAGTCAATAATTAAAATTGTCAAAATTGTTATATATAGACTCGACATTATGACAATTTCTTGTTTCTGACCGTTCTTTATTGTAGCGCACTCTGTTGGTCGTTGAAGAAAGATTTTGTAACAATCGGAATTGTTACATTATGAAAATAAGGTAGTCAAATAATTAACACAATGGTCTAATAATTAGAAGAAAGTTTACACCGAAACATTGTTGGGGGGCAACAATAAAACGATGGTATGGTTAATTTTATTCGGAGTGTCAAATATTAAATCTGCCAAGGAGATTTACCTCGGAAATGAGTGTTTCCATTTTAATTCTTGCATACGGCCTCTGGGTTAAGTCTTCAATGTGAGACGGCTAAGTTGGGGAAGTTTTTAAGTCGGACCGCCAGCATACAATGGCCCGTTCGTATTATGCATACCGGCGCTTGAGGGCTCCCGGCGTGGAGTGGGGAGGCTAGCAAGCGAGGGGTGGGGGACAAACGCCCTAAATTTCGTTCCACATACTGGAACCCTAAGGCTGCTTATTTAAATTTAAAACCTTTTCTTTTCTCTTATTTTATGAATAAGAATTAAAAAAAAAAAATTATAGTATAATTTGAATTTTAAAATTTTCTTCCTATTAGATTAAAAATTAAATATCATAAAAAAAAATAAAATTACACATACATCACAAAATATGGCAATAATAAAAAAAAATAACTAGGGAAAAATAATCGTTCTACAATCAAGATGACAGTTTGAATTTGACAACATCCTGTGCTCCATTATTGGCTTTAAAAAGGGTGGCAACCTATACAGAGCCCGGAAATAACTATAACAAACATAAAATATGCTGAAAATTAATTTTAATCAGGCTAAATTAAAAGAAAATTTTAATTCAAATTTTTTTTCCAGAGAAAAATAGTTGCTACTGTCATAAATACAGATTTATATGTACAAAGGTCTTATTAATTATACTAGAATAAAAAAAAAAGAAGCACTGCACTGGTATAAAATAAATTTAAAGTTTGCAATTCGAGAAAACAAAAATAAAATGTGAAAAATATATACAAACAAATTGCAAAAAAATATATAGAAAACGAGTCTTTTGATTGCGGAAATAGAGATGGCCTTTGGCGGGTCGTGATGTAAACAATGCCAACCAATATAAACAAACCATTTCTAAAATAATTACAGTATTTTGTTTTATTCTTTAGTTTTTAACATAAATTTCTATGTTAAAAATATTCAAATATTATACAAAATTTAGTTTACGTGTTTAGTGTAAGGCCAATAAAAAATTATGAAAACTATTTTTAAATTAATTTTTGTTTTTTTTTCTCAGGAGGAATCAAAACAACATTTGACCATGACCTAAAGACTGGTTTCGCGGTATTTATGGAACACATCCAACTAATGTCATAATATCTTCATTTATAATTCACCATAATAATGTAATAAGTAATATAATACCATAATAATGTAATTAAGATAATATAATCTTATTCACCATAATGTGGTGCTATGATTTTTTAATTTGTAGGTTCTTTATCAATGGACAACAACATTACACTTATTTTACAATATAGCATTTTATAATTACTATTTGCAACATTAGTATGAATTCATTAGAATTATATTTCTTCGTTCAACAATTTCACGTAAACCTCCAAAATTTATTAAAACTCTTACAATAGATTTTAAAGAAAAAAAGTATTTTGTTGTCATCTTCCATCTGCCAAAATGGACAACAAAGAATTAACGATTATATTATCCAATAACCTACCAAAATCATATGATTTATTAACGGAAACAAAAAATAAAAAGTACTCACGTATTTTTTTTAAACAGTAAATTCGACAATTATAATAATAAATCGTTAACTAAGTAAGAAAGGGCAAGAAAGAAAGGAAAAAAAAAAACGATTCTAATACAAATGTCTATAGAAAAACAATTGAGAAATTTATAAAAAAATTTGACAATTGCGGCCAATAACATATGATAGCCGCCTTAAAAACATATGTTTTAGAGTAAAACTACGTAATTCAATTGACAAACACAATTTTCAATGTCAACACTACAAACTATTCGGTGGGGAGTTTTTAAATAATAAATAATCACTCAAAATTATATAATTTGTTAAAATAAATGTATGATTATGTATGTTAAAGTTAAAATACTTATTTTAACATTTTTAATAATGATAAAATCTTAAAAAAAAAAAAAAAAATATTTTTAAAAATATTATTTATTTGTTAAGAAAAGGTAAAAATTATATAAAACTATCTTATTTATTATTAATTTTAAAACGTATTTTTTTAAACAAAGTATCAAGCATTAAAAGGACAATAATGAATTTAATACTAAAGGCAGATAAGTCTAGAAGCTCTTTGGACTTTATAAGAGTTTAAATAAGACTTCAAAAGTATTAAGAAAATAATTGGATATTGTAAAGAATTAAAACACACTATGTTATTGTCTTATCGTGGGAAAGTTTAAAATCCCATATGAATTCGTGCTTTAAAAGCATTTTTTACAGAACAAGCAGTTTTATACATAACTATAGAACTAAAATTTGATAATTTTGTGACATACAATTCATTTTTATTGAAAGAAATTGGGCTTCTGTTTAATTATAATTTTCGTAAAAATAAATGTATAACAATAACTTGTACCAATAGATTTTATTTAAGTAAATGTTTGAAAAAAAAAATTAATTTAAATCATTAAAAGAAAAATACTTTTTACAATATTTTTTGGATCCTTTTTCCACGAATTTTGCATGAGTATTACTTAATAAATTAGTAAGTCGAGATATTATTAGACATTTATTAAAAATTATTGTTAATGGTTATTTACAGATTTAAGAAATGGTCTTGTTAATTTTTTTTGACAGGAGGGATTCATTCACAACAGGTGGTTTTGACACGTTCAACCGGCGGTAATTTGGATTTTGGTATTATATTATTCTGGATTATTTTTTAAAAATTAATTAATGTTGTTAATTTGTAAAATTGCAATGATATTGAGTTATTAACAGTAAAAATAGATGTTGCTAAGGATTTTGCAAGCTGGTGAGGGGGACCGGCCGGCAAAGGGCGTTGGCCAGCAAAGAATGCCGGGCCTGCAACCAGTCGCGTCCCTTCACTTTTTATCTGCAAAATTTTATTAATTTTTTGTTTAAAAAAAAAACATAACAAAAAATGGTTTTGATAATAAATGTTTAGTATACCAAATAAATATACTTTTTTTTTGTTATAGCGAATTTATGAAGGACTAAAGATTTTAAGTTCGATTTGGATAATAATGAATTGCACGAAAAGTTGCAATAAATTGTGTATGCCATAACGCAAGGTTGTGTCATGTCATTTCGCCGGCTTTTGCTACTGTAAATTAATTTTTATTAAGTATTTTAATAAATTATTAATTTTTGTTTATTATGAATTATTTAGAAGTAGTAAATTGATTTTAATAGTTAAATTGGGTAATTTAGAGTCGCTTGGGCGTGCCTTTTGACAGCCGCAATATGGTGCCGGTTTAGCCCGCCTGCATTTGAAACATGTCGATTTTGCCGCAACAGACGTCACAATTTCGCGCCGGTTTTCGAATCATTATAACAAAGTTTTGGGTTGGGCGCATAAATTCCCATGGATCGTACGGAGAAACACTTTTTTTGTATAATTGCACAATTTTAATGACTTAAAATATTATTAACACTTGTGCAATGTCTGTTTTTTTTATTACCTTGCTTATGTAATCCTCAATATCGTTCGAAGTGTCAATTTTCAAATCCGTGTCGAAAATATAACGAACAAGTCGCACACAGGAGAGTCAAAATTTTACAAAACAACAAAAAAATCCTTGGCGTGTTTCGTCCTTGGGGTCTTCACACAGAAACACTACTGCTAACACTGTCGACACATAAATCACTAGACATTTCTGCCTTGTTGTTTGTAATGTTCGGAGCGAGGCCCAACGAGATGTTGCCTGCTCGAGAGCTGCCGAGTGACTGCCTGCTGGGGAGGGAGTATACAGGGAACATGGCGCGAAACCACTGGGTCACTTCTGTCACACGCTTTGCCGCAACATTTTATACGCTTCAAACGCTTTAAATACGCCCTTTTATGGCGAAATAAGATCAAATCCTTAATCCTCAGAAGATTTCGAGTATTTTAGCGTGTATTACTACTCGTGACAGGGTTTATTGTCAGAATTTGGAGGGACTACTTTTTCTCGAGCCGGTGGTGGGGATATAGGAGGCCCCTCCACGGTATGTTGCTCTATTTTAAAACACTTTTCCCTCATTCTTATCAATCCTCTCATGATAACGTATCTCTCTTAGACTTAAAAATGGTAATGAGTGTTTTGATAATTTCTTATAGTTACTCGAATGGGCAAAAAACGTTTTAAGGACCGATTATTTTAAATAAATCATTTCTACACTCAATAATTTGTTAACGTCCCAATGGAATGTAGCTATTCCGCGTGCATTTGTGAATGAATTTCTGAACATGTCCATAAATAAGTGTCACACACATACAAATATATATATATATATATATATATATATATATATATATATATATATATATATATACACACACACACAAGGACCGAAATAAAAATTAAATGTTTCCTAAAAATTATGACGAAAAAATTACTTCATAATTTATATTTTTAAAATTAATGAATAACTGTTATGAAATAATTTTTATTTTGAAGTTTTTAAAATAAAAATTATTAGAAAATTGTTTTAAAAAAATAATAAAATATATCAATTACGATGGAATTTTTATTTTTATTTCCCAATAATAAAAATTAAAGGTTAAGTGAAACTCATTTATTAAATATCTCTTATCCTCGGAATAAATACTTGATTTGGAACCTTTTGTTTATTAGAAGTTATTTGTTTATGTGAGTGAATCAAAGTTCGTCTAAATCCAATTGATTTGTATTTTTAAGTTTTTGAAATAAAAATTATTCGAAATTTAAAAAAAAAAAAAAATAATAAAATACTGCAATTACGATGGAATTTTTATTTTTATTCCCCAATAATAAAAATTAAAGGTTAAGTGAAACTCATTTGAAATAAAAATTAATAGTTATTTTCGGTCCCTGTATATATATATATATATATATATATATATATATATATATATATATATATATATATATATATATAAGCTGACTATACGTGCTTCGTCACGGCAGATAAGTAGTTATTTTATTATGTTAAATAATGTAACATCAAAATTAACGCTACTGTGTATATGGAGGAAGCTTTGATCGTCGGGGTTTCGGTCAATGTTCTTATTTAATAAAACACATTTTATGGTTAAAATGTATATTTATTACTGCCGACGTTTCGGCTTGCTATACAAGCCATCTTCAGGGCTGTAAAAACATTTATGGTGTAACAATGACAAAAAAGAATAGATAAATTAACAAAAATATGAGTACTTATATGAGTGAATGTATATATATATATATATATATATATATATATATATATATATATATATATATAGTATAAAAATATAAATCACGGACGGACATAAATTTGATTTGCAAAATTTCTCCATCCTTTCCACTGAACCCAACCTTGAGAAGCGGCTCCTTTCTGAATCCATACATATCCATCTAGAAAATAACCCCGTCAATGACAAAATTGACAAAGAAGTCATCTCCTCAACCTATTCCAACATTTTCCATATCCTCAAAACTTCCCCTTAGGTAATCCCACCCCGTTCGTTGTCCTGTTCCCACACACCTGTCTTATCCTTCCCTGGACCTGGGTAACCCCCGGCACGTCCTTTATCTTTACCGCGGTCGTTTCCTTCCGTCCACACTTCCATCTCCATCTCTCCCCACCCCGTCCCCCTCCATCCTCTCCTGTCTACCCTGGCCCTATCCTTCTTGTCTTCAGAAATGTTCTTTTCTTGAAACGGGACAGTTCTCAGTCTTCTCGATAGGTATGTTACTACGCCACTGTTCTGTATTCTCTTGTATACCATACACATGTATATTTATTTAGATTTAGATTTTTATACTATATACATATATATGTATATATATATATATATATATATATATATATATATATACACATTCACTTATATAAGTACTCATATTTTTGTTAATTTATCTATTCTTTTTTGTCATTGTTACACTATAAATGTTTTTACAGCCCTGAAGATGGCTTGTATAGCAAGCCGAAACGTCGGCAGTAATAAATATACATTTTAACCATAAAATGTGTTTTATTAAATAAGAACATTGACCGAAACCCCGACGATCAACGCTTCCTACTTCTGAACGGTAGACCATATCTTCTCAATTTACTGTGTATATAATTTTGTGCAGTTTATTATAGCATGGTTCCCGTCATGCTATAAGTTATTCATCAATTGATAAGTAATCAAAGTATTAGTTTTCTGGATTTTGGGACGCTCCGGACCAGTGTCAAGAAACAGATAACCTAGAGATAACCCGTTATCTATAGGTTACCAGTAACAGGAGTTTAAGGGTTCGGGATATTATTACCTCGGATAGACCATCACCAGGTACAGGTACAAAACTCTATGAGGGACAAAATCACATTTTATTTCTAGTAATTCAAGTTCCGTCATCATAGTTGAAATGATGCTAAAATAGAAAAAATATCATGAAATAAATACAGTACGCTAATAGCTGACCTGTTGTCCTGGCAGCGGTTGTTGCCTGCTCTCTAACCAAATAAAAGTTCAAACCCCTCTAAAAATGTCACTACAGTTCCTGTAATTTTTTTTTCTTCTTCAACTGACTGCTGTTAAAAATATATATATATATATATATATATATATATATATATATATATATTAAATTAATTTATATTTATAGGTATATGTTTTTTTTAACGATGGGTTATCCGTAGGTTTCCACCCTTTAATGAATCAGTAAAAAAATATTCAAATAAATAAAAATAATTTTTTTGCGTTTTTTTAAGAAGGGCCACCAATAACTATATAATATATGGAAAAAATAAAATAAAAATATATTATTATAAAATATACCTATGTATATAAATATTTATTAATAGTAATCTAATTTTTAGTAAAAATGTTAAATGATAAGCTTTGCAATTGAAATTAATGAAAATAAATAAGAATTTAATACAAGAAGCTTAATTATTGAAGTGAAAATATTAAATCAATAAATTAAAATGTTTTTCGGAGGCATGAGTGTTTAGGCGCAAACCATTCCTGTCTAGGGTTGTAGGTACTTTGGGGTAGTGGCCTTTTTTCGGAGACGGATGAAATGTTGCCCCCCCCCTGAAATTTTGAGTTCATCGGTAAAAATGTGTCATATAACCTCAAAAATAAATGGTGAAATAGCGTTTTAACAGGCTGTAAATTTAGTAAGTTCTAGGTTGTTACAGCTTGGAACAGCAATTCGATTGTATGGATGGCAGCAAGTGAGGTAAGAAGTGCTAAGTGTGTTTGTATATAGGCACTAATATATAATAATATTCAGTGTTATACTGATTGTAACAAATCATTATAATGGAACAAAAATGGAAAAATATTCAGTTAAGAATAAAAGGTTATAAGTTCATTTTGTCGATTTGATAAGAACCTTTTGGGTAAATAAGGCCTATAAAAACGAAAATGTTTACAAAAAGATTTACCCTGGTTTACTATGTGTCAAAGGACATCAAAACTTGCCATTTTACACTAAAGTATTTATAATTTTCAAAAAACTCAGTGGTCCCAGCTTTTACGGAAATTGTTTCGTGTAAACGCCCTTGACATGTAAGGTATGAGGCCTATCTTGGCAAACGAAGGGTGGTAACCTGTAGATAAACCTCCCAAAAAATGCATAAGTGGATATTAATGTAATAATAATAAAAATAATGACTTTTTCAGTGGTGGTCACTAATATTTAAAAAAAAAAAAATCAGTCCCGTAACAGGCCGCAAGGGCCCAGAGGGGCAGATACTGTATCTGATTCTTGACCATACGGCACACTAGGGAGATAGTGTGGTCAATACTATGCTCCGGCCGCCTGATTTCCCCCTTGGCCGCTTCGACTGCTAGAGTCATTAGCACCCAAGGTACACATTATTAATTCAATTAATTAAAGGCTGGGTGAGCCTAGGGACGATCTGGGACCCCAAATCCAACCCTCGAACGGCAGCACTAGAAGAAAAAATCTTTAGTGCGCGCTCGGGTTTTGTACCTGGTCCTCCAGTTCATTAGTCGAGTGCTCTACCACTGAGCTAACCTCGTCCCCAATATTTCAAAACATTTATAATTTTTCTTTTAAAACTAGTTTACGATAAATAAATAAAAAATTTAAATTTTAACATCCATTTATTATTGACATATTTTAGGACAGGTCATCTTTAGGGAATCGAACTCACGACCTGTGCAGGCACGGAGTGTGCAAGCCTTTCACGGCCACCGGAATAAAAAAAAAATTAAGAAAACAAAAAAGAAAATAAATAAATTGAACGGCTGAGACATTAATTGTTTTTGAACAATGTCGAATATTATTCCTTAAGAAACAATTATGCTAAAGGTTTTTAAAAACATTGTCCGTCAGGGTGATATAAACTAGCGATTTATAATTAAAGGCTCTGCTGATTTGATAATTATTAAATGAATAATTTATTTCTGTTTTAACTGAATATCTTATCATAATTAAGACTCGTGCCAAATTTTTTTAGTGAATTGAATGGATCCTGTTGTATAATTCCGTATTTTATCAGACTATCTTTCTGTCTTTATGTATATACGAAATCAAGGGATGGTTGAGATTTGGATAAATGAAAAAAAAAAACTAAGGTCTCCAAACAAAAATTTATAATGGGAGTTTCGGCTGCACTTTCAGAGTACATAACAGAAGCAGAGAAAGACTTTTGCGAAGAAGAAATATCACAAGGGTAGTGGGCAGGAGGGTATTTAGGAAATTATTTCCGAGAGAGGGGGATGAGAGTACCAGGAAATTTGGGGATAGGAAAAAAATTAAAATATTTAATTGTAAAGTGGTGAGTTTTGAGGTCACGTGGGCAGCTAGTAAACCAGCTTAAATGTTGACCCTTAATATTTACTTTTTATGGGATTTTCTTACACCAAATGTTCCCACCAAAAAAGAATTTCGGGGGGGGGGGGGGGGTTGCACCCCTCGCTTATATACTTCCATGGTAGCAGGGGCGTAAATAGAAAATAATTTCGGGGGAGCACCAGAGAATATGGGGGTGTGAAATACTAACAACCTAGAACTAGAATAGTAGAAGTAAGTGATTTTTATTTTTTATTTTTGAGGTTTTTAAGAGAAATTTTACCGCATAAATTAAAATTTCGGGAGGGGGCTGCAGCCAAACTGTTGTGGAAAGCTTAGAATAGAAGAAGCAGTTAATGTTTTTTCATGATATTTCGTGAAAAATGTAAACACATTTAAAAATGTCGTTCGTAAGCAGACTCCTAGGCCCACCCAGTCTTTAATAGGCACCGAGAAAGGGCAAAATCACGCTGGGGCATACTTCTGTCCACATTATCTCTTGTCATGTGAATGATATATATATATATATATATATATATATATATATATATATATATATATATATATATATATATATTTCCAGGAAGAAGTGAGGAGGAGTACCACCGCTAGAGAAAAATGCCGTTCCATCCAAATATATATATATATATATATATATATATATATATATATATATATATATATATATATATATATAATGTGAAAGTTTCTAGTCGGCACTTTCGGAGAGCGTCAAAAGGTCAAGCGGGTTTGCTCCCTATGGGGGGGGGGAGGAAACCCGCTAAAATAATATAATGTCATAAGTTAAAGCATATTATTATACCCCAGTATATTGAAGGAAAGGGAAGTATGTCGGTGTTACGGTTTAATCTCGTGTTGTTAGATTCAACACCCCCCTGAGAGGCGCCTCTCCCACCTGGCGCCTGGTCTCATGTCCGGTATATCTACAAGCTTACTCTCTTTTGTAGGTCGTATTTAGATGATTATCGGGGTTTTGGGAGGACGTCTAGCCGTGAGTGCTAAGGGTTATGTAGTCCGTCTGTCTACAAATGCGGGTCCGATTCCCGCTAGGTTTGGTGGCATTTCTTTCTAATTCAGCTCCTGAAAGGTGTTTTAGCGGATATGAGATATTTCAGCTGATGGAAATATTTCAGCTGTTGTTGAGTAATCGAGCTGATGGGAGATATTACAGCTGATGGAAGGTATTTCAGTTGATAGGAGGTTTATTAGCTGATGGTGAGTAATTCAACTGATGGGAGATATTTCAGCTGATTGAAGGTATTTTAGCGGATGAGAGGTGTTTCAGCTGATGGAATATATTTCAGCTGATGGGAGATATTACAGCTGATGGGAAATATTTCTGCTGATGGGTGTATTTCAGCTAATGGGGGGTGATTTAGCTGATGGGAGATATTTCGCCTGATTGGAGGTATTTCAGCTGATGGGAGCTAATACAGCGGATGGTAGATATTTCAACTGATGGGAGATATTACCGGTAATGGGAGCTAATACAGCTGATGATAGGTATTATAGCTGATGGGAGATATTTCAGCTGGTGGAAGGTATTCCAGCTGATGTGAGCTAATACAGCTGATGGTGGATATTATAGCTGATGGGAGATATTTCAGCTGATGGGAGCTAAAACAGCTGATGGGAGCTAATACAGCTGATGGTAGATATTAAAGCTGATGAGAGCTAAAACAGCTGATGGGAGATATTTCAGCTGATGGAAGGTATTTCAGCTGACGGAAGGTATTTCAGACCCTAAAGTCTTCATGTTTATGCGCTTTTCATTCTGCTCATACATAAACGTCTGGATGTAATTAAATGGAGACAACAAAATTTTGTACCGGCAGGAATGTTGGACTTCCCTCCTTCATTGTCGACGGAAACTAACCCTGAAAATGTCGAGAGAAGCGCCAACGTAAACAAGAGATGAGACAACATGAGCAGGACACATGTTTTTTTCAATGTTGGCAGTGGACTTTTAAAGATTTTTTTTGTATTTATTTTATCAAATTTAGAATTATAAAGGGGGGGGGGATTAAAGAACAAAGATGTTTCTTTTGATTTTATTTTAAAAATTAGCCATTTAAAAAAAAATTGCTAGTTACGTGCAATACAAGTTTTATGTTTGAATAATATTCCATGCACAAGAAGGCGCCTGTTACATAATTATCTGATTACGCAATGTTATGAATGAACAGGCGTTCCATTCATACTAATGAAGAACACAGCTCGTGTGAGCGGTAGGTCTTGTAGTAAAGCTTTCATGTGTTCGTGTCTTAAACAAAGCAAAATACATAACAATTGAGGCGATCACTTTTAAAATGGGTTAAATCCACATCTTTATCAAAATATTTTTTTTTTTCTAGCACACAGCACCAACTTTTGTGTGTTTTTCCCCAAATGACAATCTATTAATAGTGGAAATCTCTAAAACTAAAGATATCTCGAAAAACTTGATTGACTAGAAGTTGTAGCAAATTTAACCAGCTTTTATTTGTTATAGAATGGTCATGTCGCTAGGACGCAGGGTTTCCGAGATATAAGTGAAAACCCGAAAATTGGTCCTTCTAAACCTCCCCTCCCACCGACTCAAAGGCTACGGGCGGGGACTTTTGATATGCTGACCTCCTAACTAGCCGAAACAAAGTTATGAAGTCAAAAATTGTATTCCAAACGTTTCCATCTATAACTGTTCGTTGCCTGGACTGTATAGTTTTTATTGTTTTCGGCCTTAGCTTTGGCTAAGTATTGATAAATATTAAACATTATCTCCCTTGCCTCAAAGCCTTCCCTGGTCCTAAACGAGACATAATCAGTTTTTAGCGCGATACCTTCCTCCCTCCATAGGGAGGAACCAGCTCATGTGGAACTGCCGACTAGAAAGTTTCACGATTCAGAACCTCTCTCGAAAATAGCGGTGGTTCAAAGTTGTGTGTATATATATAATTTATATTTTGTCTGTTCGCTCTATCGCACACAAAAATGACCTTGATGTATCTTGGCAAAAAGAAAGATTATTCTGCGCACATGACATTGACAATCTGTTTTTATTATAAATTCAAGAATTAGTAAAAAAAAAAAAAAAAATAAATAAATAAATAAAAATACACAACAAAGAGAGAGAGAGAACGTTAATTATTTGGTGACCTCGTGATTCTTGTCTGTTTATTTAATAAACTAAATCGGTTAATGAGATGTGTAGACAAGACATACACAATGTTATAGAAATACACATAATGAACAAGCGTTAAACAGACTATACCTGCGAACTAGACAAGTCACGGGTGATCGATCAAACTGACTATAGAAGCCTGGAGTTCAGTATTCTGGATGTAAGCCGAGAAGAAATCTAAACTAAGATGTTTAATTTTTGGGTAAGTTTGGAGTTAAGAAAGTAATAAAAAAAAAAAAAAAAATGTTATTAAATGACATCAAAAGTTTTCGGGTCTTGGACCTTGGAAACCGTTGGAAAATAGTGGTAAGTGGAACGTGACCATTCGAAAGCTTAATAACCATTCTCTATAAAAATGCTACAACATATTAGTCCCTTTTAAAAAATGTATAACCATTATTAATTGATATAATTTAAATTATTAAGACGTTTACTAACTAAAATTTTGTTACAATTACTTTTTTTACCGTTGGTGGCGTTCGGAACGGAGGTGGGGCGCGTGTGTCGGCGGGAGCGATGGGCTTGGTTAGGGTTGAGGACGAGCCCCCCCCCCATGCGGTCTGTGAAGGTTTGGTTGCCCTGGCACCAGCAAGCACACCTTCTATCATAGACCTGGCAGCCAGTCACCAGATGCGGGCCACTAAGGTAGAACTGGCACGGGGGACTCTACTCGACCTTGGCTGGGTCCGCCTCCCGCTGGCCTCGGGCTCTGTCTCTGCTTTCGATGCTACCAACGGACCGGCCAAGAGGCATAAATGACTTAATAGTGGTTGAATGGCCTTTAAACACCAAGGAAAAGAAAAAAAATGCTACAGATTTAATTTTCGATAGGGCGCTGTCAAATCTTGAAATAAGCGCTCCGTTTACTTAACTTTTGAATTGGTTGTATTTTAGTAAAACAGGGCAAGGAAATGAGAAACGTTGTTACAGTGTTTCCAAGAGCGAACGTCGAGAAAGAGGATGGGATAATTTCGAATAATTTTTTGGCTACTGTAAGTTTCCTTTTGTTGCGTTTTAAAACTACTCTTTGTTATTTTGAACGGGGTTTTGTCTTTGTTAACCTCAGTTTTATTGTATTAATTATCATGCATTCATCCTTAAAATGTTTAAATACCTTATATGATTATGACATTAAAAATTCCAATGAGTTAAAAAATAAATTTAATATGATTCAGTTTGATAAGGATAAAGACTATGAATTAATCAGTTTTGATGCTGAGTCCTTATTTACTAATATATCAGTGGATGAATGTATTAAAATAATAGAAGGGAATTGGTATTTAATAAAAAATCATACCCCGATTAAAAATAAAAAATTATATTCTGAAGGTATCAAATTATGTACATTATTTGGTTATTTTAAATTTAATGGAGATTATTATAGACAAGTGTATGGTTTGCCAATGGGTGGCAGATTATTGGTTGTATTAAGTAACGCCCTATTAAATAAGTTGATTTATGAACAACTCAGCAAAGCTACTGTTAAACTAATGTTAATAACTAAATACATATATGACTTATTATTAATAACTATAAAAGATACTTACCCTGAGCTTTTAGAGCTGTTCAATTCCTTTCATAAAAGAATAAGATTTACCCATGAATGTACAAAGAACAATAGACTGAGATATCTGGACATGGATATTACATTCAAAAATAATAAAATAGCTACTAAATGGACTAAAAAAGATGTATGTAGCACACGCATTTTAAATTTTAATTCAAATCATCCTAAAACTCAAATAATTAATACAGCTAAAAATTTGATTAGCACAGCTATAAATATAACAGATAGTATATACTTGAAAGAAATAAAAGGGAAAATTTATAAAATATTAGTGGACAATTTTTATCCAATAAGGCTAATAAATAAATTATGGTTTAATAAAATTAGTAATAATAAAGAGAGCACGTGCTGTTGGCATTATAAAAGGGCGGCAACCTATAGATAGCCCGGCGCTAATGGCCAAGATGTAGATGCGCCGTAAAAAAAAAAAAAAAAAAAAAAATAAAAAAAAATAAAAAAATAAAGAGAGCAGTCCAACTATTGTTGTATTCCAAACGTTTCCATCCATAACTGTTCGTTGCCTGGACTGTATAGTTTTTATTGTTTTCGGCCTTAGCTTTGGCTAAGTATTGATAAATATTAAACATTATCTCCCTTGCCTCAAAGCCTTCCCTGGCCCTAAACGAGACATAATCAGTTTTTAGCGCGATACCTTCCTCCCTCCATAGGGAGGAACCAGCTCGTGTGGAACTGCCGACTAGAAAGTTTCACGATTCAGAACCTCTCTCGAAAATAGCGGTGGTTCAAAGTTGTGTGTATATATATAATTTATATTTTGTCTGTTCGCTCTATCGCACACAAAAAAGACCTTGATGTATCTTGGCAAAAAGAAAGATTATTCTGCGCACATGACATTGACAATCTGTTTTTATTAAAATTCAAGAACAATAGTCTGAGATATCTGGACATGGATATTACATTCGAAAATAATAAAATAGCTACTTAATGGACTAAAAAAGATGTATGTAGCACACGCATTTTAAATTTTAATTCAAATCATCCTAAAACTCAAATAATTAATACAGCTAAAAATTTGATTAGCACAGCTATAAATATAACAGATAGTATATACTTGAAAGAAATAAAAGGGAAAATTTATAAAATATTAGTGGACAATTTTTATCGAATAAGGCTAATAAATAAATTATGGTTTAATAAAATTAGTAATAATAAAGAGAGCAGTCCAACTATAATACAGGAATCACAAGAGAAACTAATAACAAATACATGCAAAGTTAAGGTAAGAACCAAGGGTAATAAGCCAAATCTAATAACTGATTATTTTAAAATATTAAACAAAACTATTGAAGATAATGGAGAAAATACGAGTAGAGAACAGAATACTGTAATTGGAAATAATATAGCTCATAAATTGAAATATATTCCTGGTTTAACTGAAAAAAGTCCGTCACGCAGGAGCTGCATAACTAAGCACTTTCCTCAGAATTTGGGTAGTGTAGACTGCTTTCCAGAACAATTTGCTTAAAATATCCTACATAAATAAAATAAAAAAACATGAATAGTTCTCTTTTAAATTTGTAATGAGTAACTGATCAATTATTAATTTGCTTCCAGAGTTATGTTTACACATGGTACCTATTACACTACGTAATAAATACAAAAAACCTCATATTATCGTATTTTGATCTAACGCAGAAACAGGATACAGTCACTCTAGTGGTAGAAAGCGCTCCTTGCGGCAGCTTTGTGAACCTACTTCTGGCGGGCTTTTTTATTGAAATATATTACAAATTAAACCCCCGCTTTCCGATTGACCGATTCAGCTCATTTTTACAACACATCTATCTCATGAGTTACCCACGATGTATACCGCGTTTCGTTACAATACAGCAGAAATTACGACCGGTATGAGGTTACGACCGGTATATTAGGAATTTGGGTCCGGAGTAAACCCCCCCCCCTTCTAATGAACCGATTTAGTTTATTTTTACAACACATATTTACCTGTAGATTACCACTACGAATACCGATTTTCGTCGAAATATACCAAAAATCACGTCTGGTAGTGGTGAATTGGTATTGTGGGTCCGGAGTAAACCCCCCCCCTCCTAATGAACCGATTTAGTTTATTTTTACAACAAATATTTACCTGTGGATTACCACTACGAATACCGAGTTTCGTCAAAATATACCAAAAATCACGGCTGGTAGTGGCGAATTAATATTGTGGGTCCGGAGTAAACCCCCCCTTCTAATGAACCGATTTAGTTCATTTTTATATCTCACTTTTCTCTCTATATTACCACTACGAATACCAAGTTTCGTTGAAATATAACAAATATTACGGCTGACATAGTCAAATTAGTGTTTTGGGTTCGGGGTAAACCCCCCCTTCCGGTGGACCGACTTTGGTGGTTAACGAACTCATTCAATCGTTTGCTAATTGAATGCTATATACCAAGTTTCGTGACGAAAAAACAAAAACTCTGGCCGCTATCGTGTTAACAGACACACATATATATATAGATATATATAAATTTTAACGGGGGTCATTATCGGTGTCTACTAGGTAGGATCGATAAAGATTTGAAGAAATTTTTCAAAAATTCCGTCATGAGTCCAACCTCAATAGCTACTTTCCTTCGGAGGAAAGTGCTAAAATAAGGAAAGGATTAAAGAAGTATGACCATACTAATTTAAAGATTGGTCTTTATAATGACAATAAAATTACAAATTCATTAAGTAACATGAAAGACAAAATAAATAGTATAAATAAACAAAATGTAATTTATCCAATAAATTGCAAGGAATGCATGGACAAATGTTATATAGGTGAAACTTCCCAAAATTTAGAAAATAGGATAAAACAACACATTTCTAATTGTAATAACAGTAAAAATATCAATACTACAGCATTGGCAAATCATGCTTTTACAAAACAACATATGTTTGATTATGATAATGTAAAGATTTTAAAAACTGTTAATGATAACAAAGCTAGGAAATTAACTGAATCCATTTACATAACTAAAAATATTAATAAAACCATTAATTTCAAAACTGATGTTAAAGGTATAGGACAACATTATGTTTACATATTAAATAAAATTAATTTCTGATGACATTGTAATAGATTCCTTTCATAGTTTAATGATCTTGGTTACATACCTCAGTGGAATTTATATTAATTTTTTTAACAAATATATGTTAAGTAATGATTAATAAAGTTATCTGTGATATGTTATACATAAATCATTATACATTTTAATTATTTGAAATGTGATATTTAAATGTAATTTTAGTTATATAAAATATAATAGGCCTAAGTACATAGGTTGATAAGGTTTCTAATATTGCTGTGTGAGGATGAACATATTTAATTGTCTTCAAGTGTTTTTGACTTGATTCCTTATAGGAATCATTTGTGTTAATTTATGACGTTTGAAATGTTATTTTAAGTAGTGACAGGATATGGCGAGTTTATAATTAAGGAAATAAAATTTAATAATTGCATTAGATGATTTAAGGTTTTTGGTTGATAGTAATTATAAAGCTTGTTTTCGGCAGTTTCTAGTAATGAGTACACTATTGTAGATTGCCTGAAGATGGACGATCGGTCCGAAACGTTGAAATAAAAGTATGTTGTATAGCTGTGAAGGGTTATTCCTCATCCTAGTTGGTATTATTTATTTTTCTTTTTAATTGCAGTTGTCAGTAAAATTGGTATTTTAGTAGAATAAGGCAAGAAAATAGGAAAGGTATTGGTAATAGGGGGGCGAGGTTAGCTCAGTGGTAGAGCACTGGACTAATAAGCTGGAGGCCTGAGTTCAAATCCCGAGCAAGCACTAAAGATTTTTTCTTCTAGTGTCTTCGTTCATGGGTTGAATTCGGCCTCCCTGACCGTCCCTAGGCCGACCCAGCCTTTAATTAATTTAATAATGGGTACCTTGGGTGCTAATGACTCTAGCAGTCGAAGCGGCCAAGGGGAAAATCAGGCGGCCGGAGCATAGTACTGACCATACTATCTCCCTAGTGTGCCGTATGGTCATGAATCAGATACCTCTATAGTATCTGCCCCTCAGGGCCCTCGTGGCCTGTTACGGGACTGATTTTTTTTTTTGATTGGTAATAGTGTTTTCATAGAGCGAAGGTTGGAAAGGGGGGGGGGAAGAAGTCTTACTAGACTAAGTGTTAGACATTCACAGTTGAATCATTCGGATATTATGATAAAACATGAAAAACGAGTAGTTATTTTTGTTTATTTCAGAATTTATTGAGTTTAAGATATTTTAATATATTATTTAAATTAATAAATACTGTACTAAAATATCTAAAACCTTAAAAAAAGGTCCTTTTTTTTTTTTTTAGTTTATTGGTGTTCATATTTCATTTCAATTAAAATGTATATCACTAAATCTTTGTTTATTTATTTTTTTTTAATTATCAACCGAATTTTATGGCGTTTTTCGTGTTAATAGTTACCTTTATTTATTTATATACCCTGTTGTTGTCTTTGCAATGCCCTATACAAAGAGTTGCTGCTTACTAACTATATATAACCATAATATTAACTATTTGACAAAAGTTATACAGTAATTATCCGGTATAAACATAGATTAAAATCTAAGTCGAAAGCAATATTATATCATAGCCGAGCATTTCCTTCCTTCATGATATTATTTTATATTATTAGGATTTATGTAGAGTTTTATAAAAATTATTTTAAGGTTTAAGGATGCTAAGGTGTAAATACTAGAGGTTTTTTACTCGAGATTAACTCAGATCCTTGAGACAAATAAATAGATTTTTTGGAGGGATGTTTATTATATCTGTAAGGTAGGATGAAGTGTACATTCAAAATAAGTTAAATACACTTTTTCATCAAATAATGTTTTTCTAGAAAAAAAAAAAATAGTTTTCACAAAGCAATTTTTTTTTAAATTGTCATAAAAAACAAGGAAATGAATGTTAGTGTGACATCGTAAATATTAATTTCCTAAGACATTTTACTAGCTTAGACGTCTTTTGTGTCTTCTGAAAGGCTGCACGATTTCAATGCCTCATGTATGCAACTAATTTTTGGATATATATATATATATATATATATATATATATATATATATATATATATATATATATATATATATATATTGTTGGTTACACAATAAAACAGACCTAATTTTAAAAGCCTCCAACTAGTTAATCGTCCAACATGTTTTTATTGACCATCTTGACAGAGCCATAAATCACACCAACACTCTCACAATACAGATCTGAATGTTGGCCAAGTTCAAGGACCTTAGAAATTCCTAACCATCATCCTTTCTGGGTATTCCCTGGACTACGTGCACCTGACAAGGGGTTGACAATGCTACCTGATGATGGACTTACAGTTGTCACATTTGACAGCTAGTGTTATGAAGTGGGTGCAAAACAGTGACCACCAACTCTTGGTGGATATCACATGCAAGTGTTTATGATCAAGTGTGTTTTCTTTTTTAAATATAGATTCATAACTCGAAAACTAATAAAGATAAACTTCTAAAAAATTGGATTTTTAATTGTCGTATGGAGTACTATTGATGATCCAAATAAAAAAAATAAAATAAAAAAATAAAACATTTTGTGGGAGAAAACTTTGGATCACTTGATATAGGACCCATGCGGCAATACAACAGGGGCGTATATAAGGCGGGGAGGCTGTGCCCTCTCCCCGCAAATTTTGATTTAATCGGTAAAAATAAAAATATATTTGAGGACTGAATTAAGATGTTACCAATTTCCTCAAAAATAAATTAAATAAGATCACTTAATTCAGAAAAAATAACTTATTTTTTTGGGCTTTATACCTTTTTAGTTGGCTAACTATTCTAAGTTCTAGATTGTTAGTATTCCATACACACCAAATCACCCAGTGCTCCCCCCCCCCCCGAATTATTTTCTATTTAAAGCCCTGCAATTTAAAGTTTAAGTGGATAGTATAATTTTATTTATTTGTTTTACTGTTTTTTTTTAAGTTTTAACTATTATAGCAATATTAAAAATATTTCACTATTATTTGAGGAGCTTGGTATCAAAGTTGGACAGCTCCACTTTTGCTTTTTTTACAGGAGAGGTAAAAAAACATATCTACTACATGGTTGTCAGTGTCATGGTGATTTTTTTTCTATGTCATTCTTATAGGCCCCAACAACATTTTTACAAACGCATTACAAAATTATAAGAGTATTAAGGCCGTAATAACACTTCAAATAGTGGAGTTGTCCATGTTTGAAAACAAGTCATGGAGTTGTCTGTTTTTGAAGCCAAATGGAGCAATTTTAAAATTGAATCTGTCCTCTTTTGAAACCAAACAGTTAAGAAACTCGTTATCAATAAATTTATATTTTCTTCGTCTACACTCTAATGCATTAGGGTGTTTTAAAATAATGTAATTATATCTAATGTATTGAAACAAAATCATATAAAAGGGGTGTAACAGCTATTTAATATAAAGTAGGTATAGTATGGCTAATTATTAACCGGGTAACAGCTAGTTATTAATAAGAATCATAGCTAACTGCCCTCATTACAAGTAACTATAAACATTCAGCCATGATGGATTTGCAGTGCATGTTGGGAGCAGATTGCATGAATGCAAGCTTTTCATTGGCTACTAAAGGAGTTGACATTTATTAAAACCAAACTATGTTGGAATTGTCCATATTCTGATTCTGAACAGATCAAATTTATGCCATTTTAACTAATTTCTGACCGTTTTTAATGCAGGAAAGTTGTAATACAAAATGTACCATAAAAAGCCACATAAGAATCGACCAAAATATCAAAACTGAAAAAAATGGAGTGGTCCAACTTTGATATCAAGCTCCTCATTTACACATTATAATATACAAATGAGTTACAAAATAACAACATCTCTACATGACAATTAAATAATATAACTAACTCTGTGTATATAACTAAATATCCTTCATTAAAAATATAAGCATAAAATTAAAATAGAAAAGAAATTTCAATTAACTAAAAAATAAATTATTAAAACAAAAAAAAAATCCACAGAATAAAAATAATACTAAAAGTCTAAATGATCGGCATCTTGCTAGGATCAGCACTGTTTTTCGCAAAATTGAAAAAAAGTGTTGTTTTTTGGCTAGCAATTGCGGCACCTTTACCTGGCTGAATTTGGACGTCAACCAGTTCATTTGAAGCAGAATTTAATGTTCTTTACTCCCTATTTGAGATTACTTTGGATTTTATTAAAAATCAACGGTTTTTAAATTAATGGAGAAAAGCTGAAAAAAGTGCTAAAGTTTCGCGGTTTTTCGTCTGCCAAAAGTTCTCCCCCCGGGCTTTCGAGTTGGAAAAATTGGTTGCAGCATACTCACACCATACCTAAGAATATTTGAAAAAAAAATCTTGTGGGGGAATTAATGTTAGCTCGACCTCCTTTTGAAGCCCCTATATACTGGACAATATTGGTTTAATTAAAATATCCTTGCGGTATAGGTTGGTAGCAAACTGTACTAATGTGACCCCAGTTTACGGAACGTAGTAAGCGTGTTAAAACAAAGTCTGTTGTTAAAGTAATCAAATCACTTCCCGGTTGAAACCGATGTAATGAATTTCATGAAATCCGGATTTATAAAATCGGTTTCATGAAACTAATGTTTTATGAAACTCTGTGTGCGCCAAACTATGGTTTTCTATCTATCGGTTTCATAAAAATCTGTGTGCGCCAAACTATGGTTTTCTATCTATCGGTTTCATGAAACTCTGTGTGCGCCAAACTATGGTCTTCTATCTATCGGTTTCATGAAACTCTGTGTGCGCCAAACAATGGTTTTCTATCTATCGGTTTCATGAAACTCTGTGGGCGCCAAACTATGGTTTTCTATTTATCGGTTGCAAGAAGCTTGAGTTTCACGAAACCAGTTTCTTCAGTCTTATCAACTTGTTGAACAATTTGCTTAGGTATGCAGCTCGTGCGTTGCGGATGTCTTTCACAACTACGTACAAATTTTCTACGATTTCTTATGCTCAGAAACATTTTTGATGAGATGATTCATATGCGTTGATGGTTTATGAAGCCGCTATCAGAAGTCTGTGTCATAATGCATATGTAGCAGTCTGGGAAGATAAGGTTTGTCTGGGAAATATTCTTGCCCGAGTTATATCTATAGTCTGGAAGTTTTATCTTGGTTTGTAAGTCTCATGCAAATCTGCTGTTCTACATGAATCATTGGAATACAGGAGAAAATATGTCTGGGCGCTCTTCTATCACAAGACAACTAGTTTTCTTACTTGGAATTGTCTTCTTTTTTTTTTAAAAAGTTTTAGTAAGTTTTGAATGATAATTTAAACAAAAAGACAAGGCCCGTTGGCTGCGAGTGTTAAGGCGCCCACTAGGGGTGGATACCCACTAGAGGTGGTGGTTTTTCTTTCGAAAAAAAAGGTATCAGCCCTATCATGGGTAGAAAAGGGTAGTGACGTGGAGCTCCTTAAACCACAAAAAAAATAAAATAAACATTATCAAATCACAATTTTAATTTACAACTAGCTGACCCGGCGAACTTCGTATAGCCTAAAAGTCGATTTTTTATTCTTTTGAAAACTTATTCTGCTATTCGGGACACCGGGTCAACTAGTAAGACAAAAAAATGAAAAAAAGAAAGTTAATAAGTCAACAATTACAATATGTCAAAAAATAAAAATTATAAAATACTTAAAATTCTTTTAATAGTCACTAAAGAAACACAATGAAAATTATAATTTCAGATTTCTTATGATGATACCTACTTATTATATTTCATTTTATTTTTACTTACCTATTCTAGATTAAGTTTAATTTTTACTGTAGTACTTTATGGTACACGATATTTTTTGTTTGATTACTGGCGCGTAAACAAACAGAGCAGATGGTTTTCCAACACTGGAACAGGTAACACACAATTGACCTTGCGAGAAACATGGGTTTTATAGATTAATACCACAAACACTTAATGACTGCTCCTGGGATTTGTTTATAGTCAAACTGAGTTCATAGGTCCAATAGCAACACAGCTGCAGGCACTGTAATGAATTCACAGCAGCTCGATTCAAACTTGCACCATTATTAGTTGACGGGTCTCTCTTAACCGAATTATTCAAGTTCATTGCGATCTTCACATTCCTGCGCAGTACGATTAGATTGATAATTAATTTGATTCTTTGCATTTCGTGTTCCTCTGCCTAAATTTGTCCTCCGCCTTATAGGAGGCATATTTAGTAAGTCACAAACACACAACACTTTTGTAATTTTATAGAAATTTGTGGCTATCACCTTGTGATTACATGTTCTTATTTTTATTTTTTTGTCATTTATTTTTTTACGGCGCATCTACATCTAGGTCATTAGCGCCGACTACATATTCTTATTTATTTAAATTTTAACATCCATTATTATTAAGTAAGAATTTTAGGACGGGTTATCTATAGGTTACCACCCTTTTCTAGCCAGGATGGGGCTGATGGCATTTCTTTTTTCTAAAGAGAGTTAAGTTCTCAAGCCTTAACACTCACGGCCACCGGGCCTCCACCTGTTCTTATTATTACTGTTATAGTTATAAACTTAAATAAAAACGTATCCATTTTAAAACAATATAAACGAAGAGTGAATTTTTGCTTATACACAAATAACCTAATACGTTAACTGTTAAAAATATTATAATTGAGAACATATGTATAAAAGACCCTAAAAGTGTTTTTTTTCGACTTTTTCAGGCAATTTTTTTAATTTTCCTCTCCGTAAGAACCATCCTCGTAGTTCAAGGAATATTATAAAAAAAGAATCCGTTCAGCTGCTCTCGAGATTTGCGCTTAGCAAGACATTTAGTGATTTATTTTTATAGATATACCATCCAGGACTTATCGCTAATTTGAGTGATAGTAGTTGTGAAATATTTACAAAAAATGTTGTTTTTACTTATTTTGTCCTATTTCAAAAATCAAGTCGACCTCCCTTGTTTCTTTGGCTCTTGAATTGTCGATTTTTGCAAAACTCTAGCCACTTTAGAATAGTTGGAAATGCCTAAAATAAAGTATCGAAAAAGACCACTTTTTAATATATTACTTCTTCAATGTATCTAATATGTTCTCTCGCTAGTTTGCTCCGATTATCGTAGTCGATATTTTGACATGGTAGGGACGATATAATCATAGAATATCGTATATATATATATATATATATATATATATATATATATATATATATATATATATATAAAATCAGTCCCGTAACAGGCCATGAGGGCCCTGAGGGGCAGATACTATAGAGGTATCTGATTCATGACCATACGGCACACTAGGGAGATAGTGTGGTCAGTACTATGCTCCGGCCGCCTGATTTTTCCCTTGGCTGCTTCGACTGCTAGCAGTCATTAGCACTACAAGGTACCCATTATTAAATTAATTAAAGGCTGGGTCGGCTTAGGGACGGACAGGGAGGCCGAATTCAACCGATGAACGAAGACACTAAAAAAAAAAATCTTTAGTGCTTGCTCGGGGTTTGAACTCAGGTCTACCAACTTATTAGTCCAGTGCTCTACCACTGAGCAAACCTCGCCCCCATATATATATATATATATATATATATATATATGTATGTATGTATGATGTACCTTGGCCGAAGTGTTTCTTTTCATTGAAGGCGAAATATGAGAGTTTCCGTTCTTATTATAGGAGATATCAATTTTTTACGGAATCACGCTATGATGACACAGAACCTGAATACTCTCAGAATGATAAATGATTTTCATGAATTATTTTCCTCGGCAGACAATCTAGGAGAAAAATAAAACAGCATGTAATCCATTATGTACTTAGGAAAACTCTCTGGGGAAATTAATCCTGAAATTGTTTTTCTGTTTAAATCCATTAGAACAATAACCGTGGGAGCTTGAAAAATGTTTAGTTTCCAAATGATAAGGAAGAAAAAAAGCTCTTTGCAATCCATCGTGACCTATGCTAAGTCTTAAATAGGATTAGTGAAAAATTGATATTTCAGAACACATATTTCATCGCCCTTGGCATTTCTAGATAATCTCTCTGATGAAAAAAATTAGGTTCTGGTGGCTAACGCGTTAGATTCTTATGCGGGAGATGTTGGATTCGAGTCCCGCCCACAGGAGGGATTTTTCTCATTTCAGGGCAACATTTTTCTAATGTCGGCGTTAAGGGGTAATACTACCTTGTAACTTTTTTTTTTTTTTTTACTAATTTTTTTATGGGCTTAAATGCATCCTTAACTAATCAAAAATTATGTCCGTTTATATGGCGGAAAAGGTTTTAATTTTTTTTAATATATTTACTTATTGGAGCACCTCAACAAGGGCGATAGGCTCTTACATTTCTCAGGAACAACCATTAACAGTTAAAACTAAAGTATACAATAAAAAAAAAAAATACGTGGTGACAAACTAGTTAGATGACTTTGGAAAACATACAAAAATGGTTTTTATGAAATCATTGAAGACTATATATAAACAGTTAAAATGGGAAATTAATATATTAACTTATAAATATAGGGTAGGTTGTCAGTTAAATGTTTTAGTGATTATTATTGTTATCTAGATTTCTATATAGAATATGTACTCGCACATATATATATATATATATATATATATATATATATATATATATGTATATATATATATATACATATATATATATATGTATATATATATATATATACATATATATGAAAAGCTTTTAAATGTGTCTTTACCTTTATTAAAAACATGTATAACCTCATATAGAACCGCCCTATTAAATTAGTGAATGATAATGCATTGTAAATAAAGTTATTATTGAATGTATGTATAGTGTGTGTCCGTATTTGTTGAGTGAGTGAGTGTATATATGTAAATAATAATGTATGTTTAGGCTTAGTTATAGGTTTAAGTTTAACGGTATTAGCGCGGTTCCTCCCTCCCCCATAGGGAGGAACCCCGCTTATAAGGTTGATCTCATGACGCAATCCAGAAATGCCGACTAGAAAATTTTGTGTTTCAGAACCCCTAGAGACCGAAAATGATGGTGGTTCAAATTTGTATGTATATATATATATATATATATATATATATATATATATATATATATATATATATATATATCTTGACATTGATTTGGCTGGACGGTGGTGGTACTACATCCAAATAGGAAAACCAACAAACTCCAAGGTCTCCACCACAAATGATTTATTTTATTCACCCACAAAGCATGCTTTCGGAGTGTACAGCTCCATCCTCAGTGCTTCCAGTTCTTCACTGCAGGCGGTTCACCCGTAGCTACGGGTGAAGGGTGACCTTGGAGTTTGTTGGTTTTCCTAATTGGATATATATATATATATATATATATATATATATATATATATATATATATATTTGTCTGTTCGCTAGGTAGAAGACGAATGGTCCGATTTTGATGAAATTTGGTACAAAAATCCGTCGTCCAATTTAAAAGGTCAAGTTCGTTAACCAGCAAAATCCGTCCACTGGAAGATGGCGTTTGGGGCGAAATTCGCGCAAAAAAATCGTAACGCTTACGTTTTTGAGTTCATGAGCTTGTAAGCACTCGTTTTATAGGCTTCTTTTGTTCAAGGCGATAGCTTTAACCGTTTTCGAGAAAATTGGAAAAATAGTTTTTGAATACTGCTTTTGGTTTGGGTACTTAGAAACATGGGATTCAGTTGAAACATTTTCTGCATGTTCTACTTTCATTAAAACTAATATGTTGAAATTTTGGTTACGTTTGGAGTTAAGGAAGGGTTAGAATAAAATATTTTATTATTTTATTTTATTAAAATATTTAGACATAAAAAGTTTTGGTAACTTTGTATACCTTCCTTAATATCTCGAAAAAGGTTGAGAATCTTGGTAAACGAAAGAATACCATTAGAAAGCTTACTAAATGCTCTACAAAAAAGGTTCAGATGAAAGTTTTATTAGACGATGTCAATCGGAGAAATAAGTGCTTACAACTTTAAAGTAATTGATTTCGCTTATTCGAACTGTTCTTTTTGTCTGTTTTTATTCCTTGTTATTTTTTAACTGCTTATAGTTGGATAATGTATTTGATAATAAATCTGGTTAAGAAAAATAAGAAAAACAATTTAATCTTATAGATATGGATTTCCAAGATATAGCTAAACTTAGCTAGAGGATTAAAAATTAAATATAAGAAAACAAAAATTTAGGTTTTTTCCCATTGGACGTTACACTGTGCGCCGGTGGGAATCGAACCCAACATCTCACACTTATTTTATTTTTTTGTTATTCATAAATTTGAGAAAATGATTTTGATTTTTATTAACAAAGCAGTATAATATCCCGATGGTTGGATAATTCGACATTTCTCCGCGGCACTTTTGCATTTTGCCACCAGGTTCTAGTCCTAAATGAGTACCTAAGATAGTTAGAAAATACGCCAAAATAGAGCCCGGCTTTCTTATATCTAACCTAACCACAAAGCAAGCGAACGTGCCGCTGGGAACTGGTTCATTCTTTTCGAGCGGCGGGAGAGAGAAAAAAAAAAAGTTCAAACAAAGTACCCCAGAGACTTCTCCCAATATACACTTCCTTTCGGCGATAAAGCACGTATAGCTGTCTCCTTGGAAACTGCATCCTTACAGACACGTGTCGCCATCACGTGTTTCAAAGAAGATAATCATATATTCAGAATTAACCTTTAGGCACTCGTGACTATATGTATATATATATATATATATATATATATATATATATATATATATATATATATACAACAATAGTACTAGGAAGGGGATATACGAAAATAAGCAGAACAATTAAAAATAAAAAACGCATTAGGCTTCATCAGCAGACAAGTAGACCTATGTTCAATAGTTCAAGTGAACACAGACAGTGAAGCTTTACTATAGAAGCTGACAAGTAGAAAACTACACGAACCATTTATTGACAAATAAGACAATAATTTCTTCAGATTGAGATAAATCACTTAACTATACACTTTACATGGGTCAAAGCACATGACGGTTTGAAGGAAACGAAATAAATGACACATTCACAAAATCAGCCTCCAAAGACCACAATATACCAGTAACATAAAATTATATATATATATATATATATGTATATATATATATATATATATATATATATATATATATATATATATATATATAAATATATAAGTTTCTCACATATTGACACTACAGGTGGATCTTCATGAACAATTTTCTCCAAGGTGAGAGATTTAAACCGAAAGTATATCTACGCTTTATGTCCCGTGCTGTATATATATATATATATATATATATATATTAGCATTTTCGGGATATATATGTATACATATATATATATATATATATATATATATATATATATATTATTTTTTTTATTAGTTTCCTCTCTGCAGTAACCCTGCAAAGAGGCCGTTTATTTTGTGCTACACGTTCCAATACATAATGTATATCACATGTATTTTATAAAATTTTGTCATCAAATGTTCTTAGATATATTACATTAATGATTTAATATTAAATAATTAATAACTAAATTTAAATAATTAGAAAATAAATATACATAAAATAAATATAATTTTATATATTTACATAATTTGTTTGTTTACATTTTTTATTATTTCAATTGTCTTTAGAGGCATCGATCGTCTTTAGAGTAAGGCATGCTCTCTTACAAAAATCTCTGAAGCTTGAATAGTGTTTATTAAACAGCTCTTTTTCTGTAATGGGCCAGTTTTTTATATTCTTTTGAATTGTTTTTCTCTCTTCTATGAGTAACTTACATTTGTATATAAGGTGCTGTGTTGTTTGTGGTGTTGTGTTGTCGCAAGGGCATGCCGAGCTGTTAGTTATCTTTAGCTTGTGTAAGTATGTGTTTAAAGATCCGTGTCCAGTTAGTAATTGTGTCGTGTAGAAGTCACAACATGTATGTTTTCGTACTAAGTGGCTATGTATGTCAGGTATAAATGAAAAGAGTGTACGTCCTTTTGTAGAGTTTCCCCATTGTGTTTGCCAGCGCTCTATTGTTTTACGTGATAGAATGTGTTTCATGTGTGTCTTAGATATTTTGTTGTATGTTATTGGTATATTATTGTCTTTGGACGCTGATTTAGCGAGTCTGTCGGCTATCTCGTTTCCTTCAAGTCCGTCGTGTGCTTTGACCCATTTAAAGTGTGTAGTTATGTGTTTCATTTGTGTCTGAAGTAGTTTGTGTCTTATTTGTTCAATTATTGGTTCGTGTATTTTTCTATTGGTCAATTTGTATAGTGAAGATTTACTGTCTGTGCATATTTGAACTGTTGAATTTGTCTCTACTTGTGTATTGATAAAGTCTAGTGCCTTTAGTATTCCTAATTGTTCTGCTTGATTGTTCGTACAGTCCTTTCCTAGCCTATATTTTAGCTTGTCTATGAGTATGTGTTGTTTATACACTACTACACTACATCCTACTGAGTTATCTTGTTTACTACCATCTGTGTATATTTCGTAGTGCGTCGGGTCTTTCGTGTACCCCTTAATATTTGGGAATATTGCGGGGTGTGTCCAGTTTGAGTAGTGTATGGGGTGTTCTATATCTTCTGTTCTTAGTGTAATTGTATCTAGTTGTAATTTTGTTAATGTATATTGAGTTGTGTGTTGTTCTGAAAGTAGTGAAATTGGTGTGATTTTTGCTAGAACACAGGCTGCTTCGTAGGAGATAGTTCGATAGCCTTTGATAATTCTAATCGCCATCAATCTTTGTACTCGCTTCAGTTTTATCTGATTGTATGTTTTGTCCAGCCCACTTTTCCAGACGTTTATGCCGTATGTCAGTGAAGGTAATATTGCTCCTTTGTACAAAGTTTGAAGTGCGTCTGTCTGTAGTCCCCATGTGTTTCGTGCTGCTATTGATAATAAATTTATTAATTTTATCAGTTTAGCTTGTAATAAGTCTATATGTTTAGTCCACGTCAGTTTGTTGTCAAATGTTATGCCTAAATATCTTAGAGTTTGTGTACTCTGTAATTTTTCTCCTGCAATAAAAATATCTAATTCTGGCTGTCTTCGTTTTCTAGTAAATGTTATATATGAGGATTTCTTTGTGTTAAATTTTAGTTTGTTGCGATCTGCCCATTGTTCGACTGTCTGTATTACTGTGTTTATGGATGTTTGTATGTGTTCTATGTACTTTGAACTTATTATAATTATAATGTCATCTGCAAATGCTATTATTTCAACGTTTTTCGGTTTTTCCTTTTTTAGTAACTCGTTAATAATTAAATTCCAAAGTAATGGAGAACATGCTGATCCCTGTGGTGTACCTAGTGTTTGTGTTTTACCCCCCTTGTAGTTGTTAGTGGTGAGTATTGTTTCTCTGTCCCGAAGGTAGTTGTCTACTAAATTATAAATATTTTTTGGGCAATTGTGTGTGATGAGCGAGTATAGGATTGATGGCTATATATATATATATATATATATATATATATATATATACAGACGGCTATATATATATATATATATATATATATATATATATATATATATATACATACATATAGTTATAGGCAAGTATGTAAACTTTCTTTTGGTAGTTGGACTTTCAATGTTCAAAAGTTAATCTTTAACCTTTTTTGAGAAAAATTGAAGATATTATAAATTTATTTTCGGTTCCTGCCAAACGACAATTGGGCTTGAACATTTTACCAGAGGTTCCAACTTTATTCTGTCAAGGTATACATTAATTTTGGTAACGTTTGTACATAAAATGAATTTAATTTTTTCGTAAACTGATTCATTAGAGGCGAAAAATTATTATGTATTTTTTTTATTTATTACCGAGAATCAACAACTCGGCTACGATTGCCGGGCTCTCTACAGATTGCCACCCTAATTATGCTAACAGCTCATGGACGGTCAGCCCACGAGGTCCGGTGTAGTCAACGTAGGTATGGACGTTGTCTATTATTACAAATATTAGCATTTTCGGGTTTTAATAATTTTGTAAAATATTACCAAAAGGGCAGAGATATCATGGCAAGTTGAAGGTGACCATTTGAATGCTCAATACATTTTCTACAAAAAAACACTGGACGTAAATTTCGATGGATCACCTCGGTCGGAGAAAACGGTTTAGGATATTTCGAATGTGTTAGTTTTGTCAAATTAAATTAGAAATATCGGGAGTCTCTGTTCTAACCTTTCGGAAATCAGTCCCGTAAGAGGCCACTAAGGGCCCAGAGGTGCAGATACTGTAGAGGTATCTGATTCTCGACCATACTACACTAGGGAGATATTGTGGTCAGTACCGGCCGCCTGATTTTTCCCTTTGCAGGTACACATTAATTAACTATTTAATTAATTAAAGGCTGGGTAAGACTAGGGACAATCTGGGACCCCAAATCTCATTGTCGAACGATGACACTAGAAGAAAAAATCTTTAGTGCACGGTCAGGTTTTGAACCTTGGTCCTCCAGTTCATTAGTCCAGTGTTTTTACCACTGAGCTAACCTCGCCCCACTGTTCTAACCTTTAGGGGGGGGGGGGATAATCTTTATAAACACGTGCGACAATGAACAGTAAGGATTATATACCACGTGTTACGCCCAAGGACGTTCTTATCTGCATAATGAACATCTAGTCACCCGTGACACATCCCATTGCACACGGATGTATGCATTTTCAGCGGAACTACGTAATCTCAGGTGCATTTCCTCGTGCATCCATTCATTAATGCAATGCACGACGGAGCCGGCTGATAAGATGACGTTCTTATCAAAAGATTTATTCTGACGTCAGCAATCGATTAGAGTAGAGAGTCATTTTAAAAAATGCAGTAGTTACTTGAGGAGATAAGGGTTATCAGACACTATCATCTTGGTGCATTTGGACGCATATTTTGTTTGATGTTTACCTAAGGGTTAATACTACTCTACATTATTTATTTTTTTATTTTTAATCATTTCCGTTGTTATGGACTTAAATGCGCTCTTAACCAATCAAAAATGATATCCAAGCGTTTTTTACAGTTTTTAGATGTGCCAAAAATGCGATTTTTCAACTTGTCCCGATATATTTGGAAATTAAAAACCATTTTTTAAAATATTTATTGCAAACAATTTTGAAAAAAAATAATAAGAAACATTTTTCTCAAAATTATGTTTTTCAAATCGGGCGATACGATTTCAATTTTAGCCCGATCACCTTAAAATTTTAACTGCAGATTCCTAATGATATTAGCTTTTAAAATTCGAAAGAATTTTTCTATTCATTGAATTTTTACGTTTTTGTGATTTTGACAGATTGTTTTATAAGAAATAAAAAATTATTCGCCTTTTTCGAAAAGAAATAATATTTCCTAAAAATCCTACTTTACTAGATTTGACTTTCTTCTTTCAAAATAATTTTAGTTTTTTTAGAAGAAAAATTGCCGCCTGCAGCATGGGCGTATATAAGGGGGGGGGCTGAGGGGTCAGCAGCCCCCGAAATGTTGATTTGATCGGTAAAAATTTCATAAAACCCTTAAAAATAAATTTAATAATTTAGTTCATAAAACATATTCTATTTTGGGTGTAACAGGGTTTAAGTTGGTTAAATCTCTTCCAAGATCTAAATTAATAGTATTCCAAACATGGACTCAGCCCCCCCACCCCCGAAATTTTCCCAGCCCCCTCAGAAATTATTTTCTATATATGCCAATGGCCTGCAGATCATCGTCCGTGAAAAAAGATGGTTCCCGTATGTAAGACACAGCGGCTCTATTTTGTTTTCGAAGAATTAAAACTTTTTGTTTTTGGTTACCTTAACGTCCCATATAAAACTTAAGACCACATAACCCTCTTAAAGGGCAATACTACCGTGTGTGATCAAAATCAATGTAATGTTCTCAAATTTATGAATAACAAATAAATCAATATTTTTAAATTAATTATGTCGTAATTTTTATATGGGATGTTGAAGTACCCCCCCCCCCCCCAAAAAAAAAAGTTTTAATTCTTCGGTGGCGGTTTGTCTGACGAATGGAAGCCCTGTTTTTTTTTCACGGTAGTGAGCAGGCGGCAAATTATTATCTAGAACAAAAACCTAAAATTGTTTTGAAAGAAGAATGTAAACCTTTGAAGAAATATTAATTCTTTCGAAAATGGTCGAAAATTCTTCATTTTCTATTAAAATGCCGTCGAAAATCGGTCATAAAATCTTTATAATTCAATGAATCGAAAAAATCCAACGTAATTTACTAGCAAATATCATTAGGAAGCTGGAGTTATATCATTAGGAGGCTGGAGTTATATCATTAGGAGGCTGGAGTTATATCATTAGGAAGCTGGAGTTATATCATTAGGAAGCTGGAGTTATATCATTAGGAGGCTGGAGTTATATCATTAGGAGGCTGGAGTTATATCATTAGGAAGCTGGAGTTATATCATTAGGAAGCTGGAGTTATATCATTAGGAAGCTGGAGTTATATCATTAGGAAGCTGGAGTTATATCATTAGGAAACTGTAGATAAATTTCAATATGGTTTTAGGTGAAGTTGAGGAAGAATCAATTGATTCTTGAAGTAAGTAGCAAGAGTTGCTCTTCAAAAATTGTTTAAAACATTAACTTATATTTGCGACGTTTTGAACATGTTTAGGTTCATCATCAGGCAATTTAAATTCATGTTAAGGTCTATTGTAGTTTTGGTTAATTTCATGTTATGGTCCATAATTTTGAAGTTCGAAAGTAAAACCTAAACAGGTACGAAACATTGCAGGTATAACCTTATGTTTTAAGAAATTTTGGGGGCAACTCCTGATGGTTATTTGAACCACCGTGAATTTTCTAGACGGCACTTCCGGATTGTGTCATGCGGTCAACTTCATAAGCGGGTTTCCTCCCTATGGAGGGAGGGAGGAACCGCACTAAAAATGTTTGAATGCGTCTAAGGCTGCGCCTACATTGGAGCCGTATTTCTCCCGATCCGATCCAATCTGATTTCGTTTTGACCGACAGCGGCCGACGTGAGTGCCTACATTGGTCCTGACCCGAGCCGATCCGAACTAGTCACAGGTCTTCAGTAATGATCTCGTAGTGAAGTGAAAATGAGTGATTAATTTAAGAAATATCACCTAATAAGCATAGAAACCTTCGATTACCTTGTTGGAGGTATGAAGCAGGTGTTGAGAGACCAATCTTCTGGAAGTATATCAGTCCCGAAAAAATAAATCTTAGCGTAACAGTTAATTTATAACTGTTACACTACGATAAGGGAAGTATTAGTATTCATAGTTTAAAATTATTTATAAGAAAGGTAGCTAGAAGGTTTGAAAGTTATAAACATTGGAAGGGTATAAACATCATTCCACGTAATTTAATAAAGAAGGGAAACAAAAAACAAAAATGTGAAATTACAAAGTTGATATCAATTTTATGAACTTTCATTAAAAAAAAATAATAAAAATAAAGATGCATTGAAATCGGTTATGACGTAGAGGCTGTAGACCTTTTTGAAACACAATATGTCGTTTGGCGCCATTTTGCTTCGTCGTTCCGAAATCGGTCTAGAAGCAAACAAGTTTGAACGGCCGAGAATCGGTGGCCATCGGATCTGGACCAATGTAGGCACCCCTATTGAGATACATGTGTATGTTTTTCTTCCGACAGTCGGTGGTTATCGGATCAGATCGGGACGACTGTGGGTGAACCCTAAATTGATCGATTTTCAATCTGTAAAACGTTTTTGCAAGCTCGAGCCCCTTCGTTTTTTTTTAAAAAAAAAAACGAGACATACATATTTCAAACAACTTTTAATATGTACAGCGTTTTGTGTGGATTTGTCTCTTCGAATGTATCCTGAGAACATTTATTCGTATTTCTTGGATCTATTTTCGACTGATACATTATCTGGATATTTTTTCCGCTACCCTTGACTCATTGGGTTTCTCCTAGCTGATAATTGTGGACTCGTTTTCTACAAATTGAGATAACATTTTGATTATGACAATATTTTAGTTGTTATCAGTCCGTTTTGTTCTTATTTATAAACTGTTGCAATTTAATGAGGTTCGAATTGCTTTTTAGAGTTTTTTGGAAACATTTATTGATGTATCCATCTATATTTTAATAATAATTTTTATTTATTTATATAATTTATATATATATATATATATATATATATATATATATATATATATATATATATATATACAGGGTGTCCCGTAAATGTCTAGTCATATTGAGAGGGGTGATAGAGAACCCTTAGGGGAACAAAAAATGTTCTATGACGATTTCCCGAATTCTCGCCCATAAGGGAGAAAACGTCGTTTTATTGTTTTATCGTGACAAACATGGATTTTAGAAACATAATCGTTGTAGCTCCGTCCCAGTTGGTACTAATAGAAAGGGAGTGAAACCAATCGAAAGCTGAGTAAATTTACTATAAGACTAGTTGGGAGTAAACGTAAAAATGAATGAATGTAAGTATGTATATCTTACAAAAAGAAGGCAATTCTAAATTTCCTGACATTTTATTGATATTTCTTTCCAGCGTTACTCCTCAATGGGCAGGATCTGAGATTTCCGGGTTTCAGAAAAACTTCTTCATTTAACCAGCTTTCCATTCATGTATCACAACCCTGTGTTATTGAAGTATTTGAACGGTTTAAGTACAAAAGTTTAAAAAAAAACATGGATCTGTGAAAAGAAAATTATATTTTTTTCTTCAGTTTATTCAAAAAGCTGAAGGGAAATATTTATTTTTATAAATGTTTACATAAATATTAAGTAAATATTTACTTAAAACAATAAAAAAAATTACTTCCACGAATATAAAAAAAATTCCTAAAACAGTAAATAAATAAAATACACAGTTATTTTGAATTTGTTAATTCAGGTAACTAAAACTGGGTCCAGGAGGCGGCCATTAAGGAACCCCAGCCATACATTAACCTCAAAAATTATTATTTTTACCTAGATCACGCATTTGAACACATTTTTACAGGTACTTATATTTAGAAAACTAATGCTTTATCTTAAATTAATACTGATGGCTACGCTTGTGAAACTCACTGGGATTCTGAGCCCATGCGTCTTGTCTTTGTTGTGGTAATTAAAAATTCTATCCCTCATAAATAATATGTACATAGTCCTGTAAAAATGTGTTCAAATGCGTGATATAGGTAAAAATAGTAATTTTTGAGGTTAATGTATGGTTGGGGTTCCTTAATGGCCGCCTCCTGGACCCAGTATTAGTTACCTGAATTAATAAATTCAAAATAAATGTGTATTTTATTTATTTACTGTTTTAAGATTTTTTTATTCTTTTAAGTAAATATTTACTTAATATTTATGTAAACATTTATAAAAAAAATATTTACCTTCAGCTTTTTGAATAAATTGAAGAAAAAAATATAATTTTCTTTTCACAGATCCATGTTTTTTTAAAAACTTTTGTTCTTAAATCGTTCAAATACTTCAAAAACACAGGGTTGTGATACATGAATGGAGAGCTGGTTAAATGAGAAAGTTTTTCTGAAACCCGGAAATCTCAGATCCTGCTTATTGAGGAGTAACGCTGGAAAGAAATATCAATAAAATGTCAGGAAATTTAGAATTGCCTTCTTTTTGTAAGATATACATACTTACATTCATTCATTTTTACGTTTACTCCCAACTAGTCTTATAGTAAATTTACTCAGCTTTCGATTGGTTTCACACCCTTTTTAGTAGTACCACCTGGGACGGAGCTACAACGATTATTCTTCTAAAAAGTACGTTTGTCTCGAAAAAACAATAAAACGACGTTTTCTCCCTTATGGGCGAGAATTCGGGAAATCGTCATAGAACATTTTTTGTTCCCCTAAGGGTCCTCTATCCCCCCTCACAATATGACTAGACATTTACGGGACAACCTGTATATACACATATACAGTAGACTCTCCCTAAATCCAGTGTCGTCGGGACCGGGGTACAGTCGGATTAGAGAAAACGCCGGATTATAGAATTCATTTAAAAGCTTTCACTTATGTATTTAAAAAGCCGTATTTGAGGATATAATAATATTTACCGTTTTAATATATTTATTTATTTGCGTATTTAGGTACCGAATTATAAAATAAATTGACAATATGTAAATCCTTGGTGGTATACCTTAGCCGCAGGTGCCTTAGTAGAAAAATATGTGCCTTCTTTGACTTCCATTCAATGAAATACCACGGAACAAATGTTTGGCTAGCTAGGAAGGGAAGGTTTTCTAGGAAATCATTCCTCTCGGAGACCGCCGGGTTAGAGTGTGCGACGGATATGAGAACGCCGGCTAAGCGAGAGTCTAATGTAAATATATTTATTTGTCTGTTCGCTCTTTAGCTGGTCTAAAAACGATCCGATTTTGATGAAATTGGGCACAAACATTGTTCGTCTAATTTCAAAAGCCAATATCATTAACCAGCAGAATCTGTCCACCGGAACGTAGTTCTTGCAGCGAAATCCGTGCGAAAAAAAATCGCATCGCTTTCGTTTTCGAGTTAAAATGCGTTCGGGTACTTATTTTATATGTTTTCATTAATTGCTTTATTGTTTATTACATTCCGTACACGGATAAATGTTGTCATTATACAATACGAAGGTTTTGTACTCAAGGCCTCCCAACATCCACGATTAACGCCAGAAGGACGCTCAGATGAAATTTAAACTGTCACTAGAGTCAAGGATAGATCGGTGAGCCACAGACATTGACGCACTTTAAGGAAGAGAAAGCCATTGCTAACACTTCACTTGGTCACTGCAGTAGATATCTGGGCCACTGTCTTTTGATTCGTCTTGGTGGAGAGAGGGAATGGGTGACGCTCATACGTTTTCTAGCGTGGGAAAACTATTGCAACCAAATAAGTTCAAAAATTACAAGTCTGACTTTTTTTGTCTGCAAAGCAAATGTAATGCAAATTTCTAACTAATTGGTTAAGTACACCAACCTGTCAATCCCTGGAAATACCAGGTCATATCTCTTGTTTTGGTAAAATCCTCATCTGCATTTCTATTATCCAGGTATTTTTGAAGGTCTGCAGGTGCACGGTTATGAAGTACCTCGTTAATGGCGAGTTCCTTCCACAAATACTACTGTGGATTTCATAAATTGTGAAGTGCAATTAAAGAAAATGTAAGACAGTTTGTAGTTGCATCCTAGACATCTTTGGGTTAGGTAGTAAAAGGTCCTTATCAATTATCATTATAGAAAAAGTCTGAATCGTAGAAACTCCGTCATCCTAGCGTGTTTCACAACATTCCAATCCTAAGTGTTATTTGAATAGCTTAGAATATATATATATATATATATATATATATATATATATATATATATATATATATATATATATATTTAATATTTTTTGTCAAATTTAAACACCTCGTCCGATAAAATCTTTAAGGTGGGATTTAGGCGCCATAATGCGCAGAAAACTTACAGTAGCGGATATTATTCATTCGAATCTTCGATTTCCGCTCGAGAGGCTCTATAATAATAATCAATAAAAACTGAACAGAGAACCGTTCAAAACCAACACTTTTAAAGTTCTAAGCGCTATTTTCTGCGGTTGAAATCGCCCTATACAAAACATTTCTGAAATTATTTTTTTCTGAGAGATTCTCTTCTCTGTTGCGGTGCCTCCACAGGAAATAATACATGCATATTATTTTATACCTGGAATAATAAATGTATATTGTTTTAATGACGTATTGTCCTTGCCATGTCAAACTATCGAATATGCAAAATCTCGTTTTTTATATTCCAGACTTTGCTCTTGGATCGTGGACGTACGGCTTGTCGCAACTCTAACCCCTTTAGAATAGCCTTTAATGCCTTGAATAAAGTATCGAATAAAACCATTTTTCAATATATTACTTCGCCAATGGATGGAATATGTTCGTTCTCTAGTTTGCTCCGATTTGCATATTAGATAGTTTGACATATTAAGGACGATTAAATTGTGTAAGTATCTAGCAACAGTAACAGATACTAGAAAATCACTGGTGGGACTGTTCTAAAAAAAGACTCCAAGAATCCAGGATCTTACATTGGAGAAATGAAGTATTTTCGATAACCAGAAAGATAAGTAAATCTCTTTCCTAAAGTACTTTGGGATTAATTGGAGTAGGATTAATATAGGATATCACAGTCACAAGGAAGGAATCCATGTGAAGGATTGGAGTAGGATTTATATAGGATATCACAGTCACAAGGAAGGAATCCATGTGAAGGATTGGAGTAGGATTAATATAGGATATCACAGTCATAAGGAAGGAATCCATGTGAAGGATTGGAGTAGGATTAATATAGGATATCACAGTCACAAGGAAGGAATCCATGTGAAGGATTGGAGTAGGATTAATATAGGATATCACAATCACAAGGAAGGAATCCTCGTGGGAAGACTGTTTTAAAACCATTGGCGCAAAACATTTGGAATCACTTGTACTGTCCGTTTTTCACTTGCGCATAGGTTTAGTGGTGGTGGTGTTGGGGTGGCGAAAGAAACAACAAAAAAGAAAGAATCAGGTTTGGATGTTGCGACAATGTGCCCAGCGGAGTGTTACGGTATTTCGAAATTGTCACAAAGGGCCCTGCGGACATCGGACTGACAGGGGGGTGTGGAAGTGCAAAAAGTGTGAATAAAATTTAATTCGCCTTTTGATAAAGATCTGATAAGGATCTCATTTGTAAAATCACGGCATGTTGTCCGTGGAGTTTTTTTTTTTTTTTTCTTTGTACGGCTAAACCTATTTAATTCTTTTTTTTTGTGAGGGGGGGGGGAGATGGTAGAAGGGAGAAAGGAGGGGAACTTATTTCTTCGACACGGACAATGTATTACAAAATGTACTAGGATATATAATATAATATTATAGGATATAAAAAGATATTAAAAAAAAATGTCTTTTAACCTTAATCAAGCGAACCTAAGTAACCAAGATTGTTAAGTAAAAAAAATATATAGTCAACCCGGAGGCCCGGTGACCGTGAGAGTTAAGGCGTGAGCACTTAACACTCCGTGCCAAAGGTCGTGAGTTCGATTCCCACTATGGGGTGGTGGCTTCTCTTTAGAAAAACGTTAAGGCATCACCTCTATCCTGGCTAGAAAAGGGTGGTAAACTGTAGATAACCCGTCCTAAAATTCTTAGTTAATAATAATGTAGGTAAGTTAAAATTTAAATAATTGAATAAATATAGTCAACCCTCGATAGTCAAGGGACAATAAACATACTTTCGGCTAACTTTAGTTTGACTTACAGAACAATTATTTATAGAAGTTTTAATTAGATTTACCTACATGTTAATACGAATATAAATAAATTCGTATTCATAAGTGTGAGTACGAAGTAATTTGTATTCACGTATATTAAATATAAAAATACAAATAAAATTTTATTCGCAAATTTTCCTCGGAATACAAATAAATTCACAGAAAAAATTGTAAATATTCAAAAAAAATGAGAATATTAACAATTTTTTTTTAAAAAGGCGATTAACGTCTAGGTTTTCAGCAGCTAGATTCTTCTTTTTTTATTTGTTTATGGACCAGATTCTTGATGGCCCCAAAGAATGAGAAAAACCGGGGCACTTCGTCTAGGTTAAAAATCAAGTGATTACAAAAAAAAATTCACATTAAAATATATGGACACACATTTATTCACTTTATAGTTTGTGAATACAAATTTATTCATAAAAAATTTGCAAATAAGTTATTAATTTATTCGTATTAACGATAAGATGATGTTACGAAAGTTATTAAAGGTGATTTAAAAAAAGAGAGAAAAAAAAAGAAAGAACCTAGGCGCTGATAACCTAGACATTTATCGCCTTAAAAACAAAGAAAAATGAACTTCAACTTCAATAACTTTCGTGATATCATTTTAGAAATTTGTATTCATATATTCGAATGTGAATTTTTTTGTAATCACTTGATTTTTTTGTGAATATTCACATCTTTTTTGAATATTTACAATTTTTTTTCTGTGTATTCGCAGGAAAATTTGCGAAAAAAAATTGATTTGTATTTTTATATTTAATTTATGTAAATACAAATTAATTCCTATTCACAATTATAAATACGAATTTATTTATATTCGTATTTACAAATATATGAAGTACGAATAAATTCGTATTTTTATTTATAAATAAAAAATGCCCATCTCTGTTCTGGCCTTATTATGGATTGAATTTTTTTTTTTTTTTTTTCCTTAGCGATGACATCCAGGGTGCAGCGAAGAATTTTCCCAGCGAGCCCATCATCTCCCGCTTATGAATCCAGCGCGCTAGCCACTAGACTACGGGAGACCCCTTGAGCAGTTTATTCATTTCACTTTTGTTTTGGTTACCTACCTACTAATACAAAATCTGTGAATAGTTCTATATCAGCATTTGTTTCTCGAGATTGACTCAAAAACATTCCCGATCGACCGTTTAAGAACCTTTGGACTCTAGCGTTATAAGTCCAACAGCGTAAAGGTTTAAACCCCAACGGGATTGTAATGAGAACCCAGGAAGGAGGGTTTGTGCTTCGACTTGTGGTCTTGAAAATAAACCAAGCCTTTGCGAGTAATGCCGAAGTGTCAGCAGTGGACAGCTGATCGGTGAAGATTTCTGCTGATCGGTAGAACAGCTCCGACCAACCAGCATCGTGTGTCAGCGGAAGACGCCTTTTCATCCAGCGCTTCGCCGAGGTTCGTCTTCAAGGGGAGTCAGCGGAAAATCACAAACCTATTCTAAAATCGGCTTAAAGTATTCGATAAATTACGATATTTGAGTCCACTAAATACGCCAGTGAGTATTAAAACTTAGTGAATTATATACATACATACATATATACATACATATATATATATATATATATATATATATATATATATATATATATATATACACAGGGTGGCACAGATAAGCGGCCCACAAGACAAATAACTCCAAAACGGTTGGTGATATCAACATTTTTCAAAGCAGCAAACTTCTAGTCCTCTTTGGGGTCTATATAATGGTGTCCTCGGAAATACGAAAATAACCCTTCTAAAGACTCAAATAGAGCTTTGAAGGGAAGAGTTTCCTCTTTACCCACGTGTTGCATTACATTTTAGAAAAGTACTAAAAAAACAAGGAAGAACTGTGCAAACGTTTTTTATATGAGTCAAGTAGTTCTCTAAAAAAATACGTTTACATTTGCATGTATTTGTCGTCTGAATTTAAAAAAAAAGGCTCTTTATGATTTACTCACGTAGTATACTTTTTTGGGGGAGGGGTAATTCAGCTTAGGAGAATATGCTAGTATTAAACGAAACTATTCCCTTTAGTTTCAGAGATACATGCAATTAAAAACGTATTTTTACGGAGAAATAATTGAAACATAAAAATCCGTTTGCACAGTTCTTCCTTTTTTTTTTTTTTTTTTTTTTTTTTTTTAGAAAATGTAATGCAACATATGTGTAAAGAGGTAACCTTTTCCTTCAAATGGCTATTTGAGCCCTTAAAAGGGTTATTTTCATATTTCCGATGGCACCATTATTTTCTTATTTATAGGTCTCAACAAAGACTACAACCTTTAATATTTCTAACCGTTTAGGAGTTTTTTTTTTTGGCTCGTTTATCGGGGCCAGCGTGTATATATGTATACATAGAGGGTGTCCCGTTCCCAGTCTTAAGCCGACAGACTTCGCATATCGACGTGGAATTGAAAAACTAAGCCAAAAAGTCCTTTGGCGTTTTTCTCGTTTTCGCTTTGTTTTCGGGAAAAACGCAAAAAAAAAAAAAACTTATTTTCTTTGACAAACCCCGATTTATCGGTGAAACAAAGCGTTGTACGAAACAACACCTAAATACAAAAGTTATAGCTTATTAAATTATCTTTAAGATGAGACCAAGTTTAGCGCCGTTAGACGACGTCTGACGGTTTCAGACTTGGACACCCTGTATATATATATATATATATATATATATATATATATATATAGGCTTCCGTAGAAGCCTCGGCTGTATGTCGAGGCTTCTACGTTAATGTTAATATATATATATATATATATATATATATATATATATATATATTAACATTGACGTAGAAGCCTCGACATACAGCCGTAACTATCGGTATTTGTTTCATATTCCATTTCCTTTCATTAGAGATCAAGTTCCATTTAGACAATATTTTCACATTCCATACGTCCTCTAATTAATTCCAAATCTTCCTCCTAATGCTTAGGTAATAGCCAATTCTCCCGCCCGAGAAGCAGCGTGTAATCTCGCAGACCTTACCTAACGACACTTGTCTCAAACACTAACCGGCTTACGAAGCAATACAAACACAGGAGACAACCCGGCTTCGAAACCAATCTAGGACAGGCACATCTCAACTGGAACTCTAAATACGCCAACATCTCTCTCCCTAAACTCCCAAGAGTCGACTATCGCTTCCCTCTCTGAGAATTTCGGCTCTTCCTTCCCCGTTTTATCGGCCTGTTTAGTCTCGCCGCATTAGGAGGAAGCAGGGAAGGCCAAACAATCTTATCGCCGTCTGCAGCGAAGCGTACTCCCACCCCTGTTGGGGACGACCAGGAACCAAACTAGACGTTTTAATGAAGATTGCTTTGGAGTGAAATCCCACTTGATTTTCACGGGAAAAATGAGAATACTTGATAGGGCTTCGTAAATGTATGCTCAGGTAATATATATAAATATATATACTCACTGACCTATTATCGCCCAGCCCAAACCTCTTGCCAGAAAAAATTGAAATTACTCCGTTCAGGGTGTAAACATTCGGTAAGAAAGTTATTTTTTTTTTTTTTTTTTTTTTTTTTATTCAAATTTTTAAATATTTTTAGAGGGGTTCGAATTTATAGTTGGTTTTAAAGAGAGCATGCATTTCTAGGCGCTGTATCTATTTCATAATGTTATTTGCGGTTGATTTAAACTATGATGGCAGACCTTGAATTATTAGAAATAAACTGTGATTTTGTCCCTCATAGAGTTTACGCTATACCTGGTGATGGTCCATCCGAGGTAATAATATACCGAACCCTTGCACAGCCTCCTCGCCCATCAGCATCCCAAGTCAGAGCACTTCTTGGTAATGCTCACAAATATAATGGGTGTTTCCAAATGAAACCGTACATTTATTATTGACAACGAATTTTAACCTGTAGATACCGGTTAACTTCCTGTTACTGATAACCTATAGATAAAATAGTATTAAATGCTTTCATCTGCATGTTTCCGAAAATTTTCATTTTTGAGCACCCGTTTATCCAAATGAGATTGCTGTATGAAAAATTACATAAGGACCGTTTTTATAGCACATTTATCAAGCTTTTGAAAAGATGCCTTGAATTTACCACGATTTTTCAACCGTATTACAAAAATTAAAAAAAAATAAAATAAGTATGAGAAGATAATCTTCGAAACTGGTCATGTGTGTTATACAAGTTTTTTTCTGATTCTTCTTTAACTCCAAAAGTACCCAAACTTTAAATAAGAAAGTAGAGTTTGTCTGATACGGTCATTGTGTCTTAATAAAAACGACACATGACCAGTTTCGAGATTATCTTCTCTTACTTATTTTATTTTTTTTTTAATTTTTCGAAAACGGTTGAAAAATCGTGGTAAATTCAAGGCATCTTTTCAAAAGCTTGATAAATGTGCTATAAAAGTCCTTATGTAATTTTGAAAGCTTGATTTTTGAAAGCTTGATAAATGTCCTGTATATTTTTTTCTGTGGTTTTTTTAAACTTTTTATATATATATACATATATATATATATATATATATATATATATATATATATATATATATATATATATATATATATATTTGTTAGTATTACCTCTGTGCTACCTCGTTTACAGCCCTGAAGAAGGCTGGAATTTCAAGCCGAAACGTCGGCAAACAATAAACCTCATTTTCACATAAAAAATGTAGTTTTATTAAGAAATAACGACCGAGCCCTACTAATTTCTACCTTCGCATCACCAACAGTCAACGATCTCCTCTCAATGAAAATTTAAGTATCTTTGTTCCGATTAATTTCAATCGTCTATTGCTGTTAACGTCGGGTTGCCATAGTTTTATTCCAACGGCATTTCGGCAGTGGTTTTCACGCCAAGGGCGGTCACCCATCCATGGACGACATTGCTGAACTTCTGTGATTCTGTAACTGGAGTATTCAAGGCGCCTATGGCCGTTGACGATATGAGTAAACATATCGCATTTCGACATAATAACACCTTACATCAAAACGGAAAACGCCCAAGAAGTCTAAGGAGTCCAGGAATTACGACCTGGATGGCTACTTGGCCTGGAATATAGCCTTCCCTATAAACCCCGGGGACCCCCGCAGCCCGAGAGATGACAGGTTGAACAACCTCCTACCTAAAATACCAACACCGCGTAGGGCTAGTATAAATATCTAGTGTACAGGCCTAGCATCTCCTCCGAGCTGTGTTCTCTATCTCCTAGGCTTTATTTACATTTACATTGAGGGGCGTTAAAAGGGCGTATCAAAAATAAAATAGTGCAAGAATCTGGAGTACTATTATTTGGACCTTTGCCATATTTATGAAAATAAATAAATTTACATGGAGGTTTACAAGCAGGCATTTTATCAATGAATCCTTCAAAAATCCAGGATCCATTCGTGGTTGGAATAGAGAAGAAATCTGCTTATAATTTCTGCAAATAACAGTGCTACGAATTCATATATATTTTTATTTTATAAATTTATAAATTTGAAGCACTGTTATTTGTGGCATCCGGTCGAAATTATAACCAAATTTCATTTCTATTTCTGTACCCCGGAGGTGAAGGACACCATGTCCATTTTTTTACTAAATTTACTTAACGCCATGTTCTTAATGTGGATTTTCCCATCCATATAATGGTATATGGTACTATATCCTGTTCTTATAAATAACGAAGATAAGACAGTGAAAAATAAAATCATGTCCGTTTTCATTAGATGTAAATGACACCATGTGGAGGACTTGGTTCTGTTTTACTCTGATCAATACTTACAATTACCTATCAATGCCAATAACAATATGAAAACTTTTCTTTAAACTGTTTCTATAAGTAAAGAAGAAACAAATTTTAAAAGTTCAAAGTTATGGAAAATTGGCTCTCCTAAAAATATGTGACATTCTGTACTTTACCTCCGGGGTACAGATATATTTTTATTTTATAAATTTGTTTGAGGCCCGGTGGCCGTGATTGTTAAGGTGTGAGCACTTGCGTGACTACGTTAGTTCTTTTTTTTTTTTTTTTTTTTTTTTTTTTTTTTTTTTTTTTTTTTTTTTTGTTTTATGTTTTAAATATTAAAATCAATTTCCCTTGGGGTTTGTAAAAATTTGAAAAGTATTAATTTTTTTAAAAAAAAGTCCCGTAACAGTCCTCGAGGGCCCAGAGGGGCAGATACCATAGAGGTATCAGAGCTCTTGTCGCCAAAGCTGTGAAGTGTCTCAATAAATAAATATATATATATATATATATAAAATCAGTCCCGTAGCAGGCCTCCAGTAGGAGGGCCCTGAGGGGCAGATACTATAGAGGTATCTGATTCATGAGCATACGGCACACTAGGGAGATAGTGTGGTCAGTACTATGCTCCGGCCACCTGATTTTCCCCTTAGCTGCTTCGACTGCTAGGGTCATTAGCACGAAGTTAACTATTATTAAATTAATTAAAGGCTGGGTTGGCCTAGGGACGGTCAGGGAGGCCGAGTTCAACCCATGAACGAAGACACTAGAAGAAATAATCTTTAGTCCTTCCTCGGGATTTGAACTCAGGTCCTCTAGCTTATTAGTCCAGTGCTCTACCACTGGGCTAATCTCCCCCCCCCCCTTTTCCGAAGATATTCTCGTAAAAATTAACTACCCCCCCCCTTTTAACATCCAAATCAGAACATTCGCACCTTGGACTATAAGAGATCTATTGTAAGTGTAAGATATTCCTACACCAATTGTCCACTTCCCATCCATCCATTGAGTAGGTCCTACTCACGATCATGACGTCATGACGTTCTCACAGAATTATCAATTACCCGTTGATTCATCTCAGAAACATCTCTCTCAGACCTAGAAGAGTTTATGAATGGATTCTTGGCCGCCACTAGGCCGACGTAGTAATTAGTCTTGGTATGAAGGCTTTCTTTATTGTGTGCGGTTATAACTAGTTTATGTTGTTATGTTGTTTGGCGCGCTTTCTCCACACTTTTTATTGGCGCTTTACAATCTGATTGGTGTGCAGTGGCGGCTAAAAGGGGGGAGGGGTTGAGGGATCTTAGCCACCTCAGAATGAAAATTCACAATTTATTTCGGTTAAGTTAGAAAAGTAAAGGTAAAACTGAAGGAGAGCGTCCTCAGCACCGATTTTTTTTTAAATTTTTCACTATAACGTAGTTTGATGCACTAAACACGAATCCGTTGAAAAAAAAAAGTTGCTCTCAACTAGGAAAGAAGTTATTAAGCGCTAAAGTTCACTGTTATTGACGTTAAAGTTGGCGTAAACAGCGTACTTGTTAACACGCGCATGCGCAGACATCTAACATTGGGCAACAATGTACTCTCATTTGAAATGTTGATAAACTATTTATAACCTCCATAACATCGGAATTCTATCTATAACAGCGAGTTGGATTGACTAGAGTTTTGATATCTTTTTGCGAGCGTAGCGAGCCGAAAAGCATAGCACGTCTGCCCAAAAGTCGTCCTAGACATTCTTCTTAATATGCATGTTTATTAATACGCTGTTTACGCCAACTTTTATAACCGCTATAACAGTGAACTTAATACCTCCTTAACAGCTTAATAACTTCTTTCCTAGTTGAGAGCAACTTTTTTTTAAACGGATTCATGTTTAGTGCATCGAAATACGTTATATTGCAAAATTTGAAAAAAATCGGTGCTGAGGACGCTCTCCTTCAGTTTTACCAAAGTAAATTGTTTAGGAAAATTAATAGGAATAAGTTCTAATTAATGTATGTTCTCAGTTTATCATATACTTCCTTAATGATTTCCAGGTGCCTGATAATAAAAATTTGATTCTACACCACAGGCACGGCGGTAAGCCCATAATAAATTTACCCCTCCCCAGAAATGGTTGCCTAGAGTCGCCTAAGTTGGTGCGGCTTTACTCTGAGTTTTCACAGAAGACTAAAAATTTGTAATCCAAAGATTTACTTGACCTTTTGAGATTCAATATCTCGCCTTCAGATAATCTGATTTTTACGTCCTTGGGCTCTTTGTAAAGAGTAGAACTTCCTTTTTCTAACCATATAAATAACTATTTTATTATCTCAGATGGTACTTGTAAAAAATGTTTACCAAAATAAACTAATTGCGTATAATATTGATTAAAGAACACGTAGAAATACCCCGATTCGTCGAAAATGTGTAACTTTGGAGCCTTTGGTGTGAAAAAATGTATAATTGTAATTTACTTACAAAAAGTAAGCAAATTTTTGAATTTATTTGACGATAAATAAATTATTTATTAACAATTTTTTTTTCAATTTACTCTCTAAAACAAATGAATTAGCGAAAAATATTTTGTCGATATCATTTTCCAAAAATCGAAATATAGAATAAAGCATTTTCAACCTATTTTATTTTATTTCTCTTGGACACTGTTGAATATTTTTTAGACGCAGAATCACCAGAAAAAAAATACACCCCTTGTTAGTGAATCATTATCACATAGAATAATAAAATAAATTTAAACATAGAATAATAAAATAAATTTAAACATAGAATAATATTGATAAAAAAAATCATTAATTACGAATACTGATTAAAAATTAATAACCTAAAAACTGAAAAAGTAGAAATCTTAGAATACAGTTCATCATAAAGAAATTGTTGGGGTTATTAATTGTCTGTATATTGTTCAGAAGGTCCCAACAAACAATAAATAAATAATAGTTGTGTTCACAAAATAATAAATAAAATAAAAACTTTATTCCGCTTGAATAAATAAAATAATAAAACTTAACTGTAATCAATAAATAAAATTATAAGACGACTGTTAATAAATTAAATAAATAATTAATCATAAATAAATAACTGTTCATAAATTAGAAGAGTTCAGTAATCGGGTATAACGTCACTGGGGCAGATGTGCAGATCTCCATGGGGAGAGTTGGTGGCCGGGAGTTTGGATCTCGCTGGTACTGCTTGTACCGAGTAGGTAACTTGGGGTTATCGGAACCTGCTTCGAATCTAGTAAAATGTTCAGTACCTACGGGAGATCCTAGTGCACCGAGATGTTGAGCCGGTTTCAGTGGTTTTCTAGGAGCTGGTAGCAGAACACAGAATGCTAGGGGGGCGACACTTGGCTTGATCTGCTGAGATGCCGAATCCTCCGTTCTCTAGGAGCTGGTAGCAGAACACAAAATGCTAGGGGGACGACACTTGGCTTGATCTGCTGAGATGCCGAATTCTCCGGTTATCTCCTCACTATCTGGACACTAAATAACTAACTGTAAAAACTATTCTCGCGGGAAAGCTCCATTAAAACTTCCAGCAGCGGGGTTTTTTCCCGCGGAAAAATATAATTTAAAATAAACCATTTCTTCAACAATTTCTTTAAATCGCGTATATTTCCGTATATTTCTGGAAACATTATTTAAATTTCATCTGCTAATAGCTCTCATTTTTTTGCTAATAATAGTAGTGTAATATTTTTATTAGAGATCATATCTTTTTCTTTACCTAAAAATTATTTTATGAGAATTTGATTATTAAATTAAGAGTGTCAATAAAATGCCATACAACAAAAATCACCTCCCTAAATTGCAACCTTGCTGGTATTAGGAGGTCAGAAGAACCGCACGTGCCTGGGTTTGGTAATTGTGCAGTTTATATTTCTGATTTGGATTTAGTATTTTTTCGTATTTATATATCTAGTCGTGGTTGATTTAGTCCATCATGGCTGCCAACCGTTCTGGATTAGCTGTTCTTGCAATTCTTCAGGAATTCGCTGAATCCTTGTCTTCAATTTATTTCTCACAATGGACTAACATTTACAGGTTTCTATTGTATTAGTAATAATAATGTTGGATTGTATATATGTATATATATATATATATATATATATATATACATATATATATATATTTATATATGCATACTTACACAAACTACACATAAAAACAGCTCTGCTTGCTCTACCAATATTAGAACACCACAAACAACATACCATCTTATGTACAAATTTGATTTAATTTTAAAAGATGGAAACCTCAAAAATCCCAATCAGAGTATAAGAGACTGTTATTTAATAAAAATATTTATGATTCAGAGATCATTGTACAAGAGCATACCTTACCTTAAAGTTATTTGATACTCTCAAATACAATTGAATTTAAATAACAGAAATAACGATTAAAAATTATAAAAATGTTTTAATGGTAGAATAAAAGGATAGGTAGAAACTTCTAAATTTTATATCAAATTTTTTGGAACCTTTTCAGACCTTTTGCAAACTTTTTATCGTCCTTCTTCAGGGATAATGCTGTAATTTCACAAATGTTATGTAATGTCAGTTATGAATTATCATAAAATGGGTTATGGTTTTGTTGAAATAAACGGCGAAATTATTAATTATAATCAATAATTTATATTAAATTTAATTATAATTATGTTTAATAATTATAATTATTTTTACTTATAAGCAAGTTTAACAAGTAAATGTTCTTATGTACAGAATTTGATTATGTTGAATAATTATTGTATACGTATTTTTTAATATACCCAAATATTTACCTACTATATATATATATATATATATATATATATATATATATATATATATATATATACATATAACTATGAATGCATTTTTGTGTAGTTTTCAGAAATAATTAAAATAGTAAAGTTTAAAAGCTCAATTGGTTTGATCTATTCCTCAGACCTTAATAAATCCTTTATTTATTTAACGTTTCGGCCTTCAGGCCATTTTCAATATCTAGAAGTAAAATAATGTAAGTGTTACAAAAAACTTAATATAACCCTCTTATTAAATAATCTACTATATATTTGTCAAATACCACTCACTCACTCACTCACTCACTCACTCACTCACTCATCTATCAACGCCCAGCCCAAACCGCTCGACAGAAAATTTTGAAATTTTGCATGGACACTCCCTATATAACGTAGGCGCTCGCTAAGAAAGGATTTTTTGATATTCGTATTTTTAAGCATTTTTAGGGGGTGTTTAAAGTTTGAGTTGGTTAGAGAAGGCAAGCCTAGGCAGCCTGCGTTGCTAGGACGATAAAGAACAGCTGTTACCTTACATTATCTATTTCATAGTTTTATTTCTAATTGAGGTTAATTTCCACTATGATGGCAGTCCTTGAATTACTAGAAATTAACTGTCCCTCATAGAGTTTCTTTCTTCTTCTTCTCAATTGCGTTTCTTTTCTGCCTGTCCCCGTCAGATAGGCTTGCCATATTTTTGGAGAGTTTGGGTGGGAATAAAAAGTGTACAAATTATAAGCAAAATGGTTGGTGAGTTTTAAGCCTAGCAACTAACGGGAAGGGGGAATCCTAAACTGTTAGTCTACCCAAACCTTAAAAATAAGAACGGAACTTTTTTTGCTACTTAATTTTCTTAAAACAATCTCTCAGCCAAATAGTAGTGTCTGGCAGCTGGCAGCGCTGTGCAGGTAGTTCCAGCGTTTTACAGTTAGATTACTTCTCATTTCTTTGACACTGTGAGCAGTAGTAAAAATAGCAGTAGTAAAAGTAACCGATTTAAAAAAGATTCTTATAAACATGAATTCATTACTTTTTACATCTTACAGCCTTTTCCGGGACATTGATAAAATCGGGCGGGACACCGAAACAATTGCAAAATACCGGGACAGTCCACGTCAAACCGTGATGTATGGCATATCCTTAGGTTTTCCAAATGAGGTAATAATATCTGGAACCCTTGCAATGCCTTCTCGCCTATAACCTTGGTAATACTCGTAAATATATTGGGTGTTACCAAATGACTTCTTGGAAACATAAACTTTTAAATTTTAACGCCCATTGAATAAAATATAGTATGACGGGAACCGTGCTATAATAAACTGCACAGAATTGTATAGTAACGTAATTTTAATGAAACATTATTTAACGCAATAAAATAACTACTTATCTCCCGTGACGAAGCACGGGTATTCAGCTAGTTAATAATAATTTAAGCCTAGGTCAATTATTTTATTCTATAGTTTACCTAATTTCCAGCAGCCTCTTTTTTAAAACCTTTTCAGTTTAGGCCTTATCATCCTGGCAATTACAATAATTAAAACCTTACTTCTTTTCTAGGTATCTTCCAAAACTTAAACACCACCATTTTCTTTTTTATCCCCCACATTGTCAAGAATCTTTCATGATCTAATAAGACTTATCTATGCCTGTCATCATTTTTATAACAATCAATATATTTTTTTTTTTGAATTTTAAAATAAAATAATAAAATTAACCCACAAAAACACCTTAAAATTGTCTATTGTTTTTTGTCTTATAACTATTACATCATTTTTTAAATTAACACTAAATTATAAAAGCATTTATAAATTTTTTTTCTTTATCACTAAATATTATCACAATTTATTTCTTAATCCTATTTAAAATTTCTGAATAATGTTTGTTAATTTTTTGGGTGTCTGCTTTAAAGTTTATTGCATTCTCCTACTTGTAATATATAAAGTTTCCAAAATCCTTCTTATCCTTCTCTTACTTTCATTGTGGAGAATTCTTGGCTGCTCCATATCAAAAATGTGACCGTCACCTATTGTATGCTCTACTAATGCAGTTTTGTTTGGGTTTTTTGTTTTGTTTCTTACATCATATGCATGTTGTTTGAACCTATCTTCTATATATTGGCCAGTTTCGCCAATATACACTGCAGGGCATTTTAAGCAACCCACTTGATATACAAAATCCGTTCTTTTTTGTAAATTAATTTTGTCCTTAAGGTCATTAAATATATTTTTGACTTTTCTAACAGGTTTATGAGCAATTTCCACTTCCTCTACTTCAAATTGTTTTAACGCTCTCCCTATTTTCCCACTTAAACCTCTAATGTACATGTACCTAAGTACATTTTATGTACTTCTTCCTTTCTATGGTTATATTATTATTTTTAATTTCTCTATCACTTTCTATAATATTACCATTTTTTTCTATTTTTTTTCCTCATTGCATGCCCAAACTTTTTTAATCAATTTTTTTCAGGTAAAAATTATCAAGAAACTTTTGGTATATATATATACAGGTTTTATGTTATTTAAATTAGACTGACCTCAGAATATCTTCCCTTTTTTTTTGTAGAATAAAGGACAATTTTTTAAAAAAAGATAGTAAAGTTTTTTTTTTTTTTTTTGTTTTTTTTTCAATGCGATGAATTAGGTAAATAACATGAGGGTTTGAACGGAAGTGTTTATCACATCAACAATGTTATCATGAATTAGCCTGTGGTTTATCCATTTTAACAGTTTTTTTCAGAATTGATTTTCACAGAAATTAATCAGTGGAATGTAGTGATATGATGGCAACGTTTTATCACGATAGTGATTTTCATTTTAATAGTTTGTTTACAAAGTAAATTCTTTTTCTTAGGTATTTTTCAAATAATATATTTCTATAATATTCTATTCTATCTAGAATGGTTAAACTAATAAAGAAATATGTTATATCTAGAAATAAAAATCACTTATAAGCACATTTTGCTTTGCACCATTAAGTAACAGACAATTGAAAAGAGGTAAGTGAACAATAGTTTTTTTTTTTTCCCTAGATAATAGTTCACACTATGGACAGATAATCAAAAACGTAAAAATTTAAAATGAAATATGTACTAAAAGCAGACATTAATAATATTTTGAATCTTTAATAATAACTAGGAGGGGTCTCCCGTGGTCTAGTGGCTAGCACCTTGGACTCATAAGTGGGAGATGGTGGGTTCGATTCCCATCCAGCGGCAGGAATTTTCTCATCCCACGGCTCGTTGGGAAAATTCCTCGCTGCACCCTTGATGTCGGCGCTAATTGCCGCTAATTGGTAAGATAATACATACCATTGAGTGCCGGGGGGGGGAGGGGCAAAATCAGCTGTTTGGACTTTACACCACATTTGTACTTATTTCATTATAAAGTTTTACGTTTTTGATTATCTGTCTATACTCTGAAGTAAGTTCTAGGTGAAAAAAAAACAAAACTATTGTTCAGTTACCTGTTTATAATGTTCTATTACTTACTGGTGTTAGGAACAACATTTTCTTATAAGTGATTTGTATTTGTATATTTACCATATTTATTTATTGGTTTAACTATCCTGTTTATTAATTGAGCTTTTACGTTTTGTCGTTTACATCTGACACTTCTTGCAGGAAATATATCTCTGGTGTCGGGTAGAAATTCTCTTGAATGTTTACACACAGACAGAAATAGCTAGACATTTATGTCATGGATATGTATTCGACAGTTCTGGATTTGTTAAAATTTGTGATAAATGTACGGCCCGTTTACTCACATACATTTGTGTCCTGTGTCATACATAATCAGTTGTACAGAAGTGACGACATTACAGCTAGTAGCCAAGATATTTATCTCTGACATTAAATTGTTTTCTTTATAATCAGGGTTTACACCTGATGGTATAGAAGTGTCCACACTGTTGGTATAGAAGTGTCGACAATACAGCTAGTAGCCAAGATATTTATCTCTGACATTAAATTGTTTTCTTTATAATCAGGGTTTACACCTGATGGTATAGAAGTGTCCACACTGTTGATATAGAAGTGTCGACAATACAGCTAGTAGCCAAGATATTTATCTCTGACATTAAATTCTTTTCTTTATAATCAGTGTTTACACCTGATGATATAGAAGTGTCCACTCTGTTGGTATAGAAGTGACGACAATACAGCTAGTAGCCAAGATATTTATCTCTGACATTAAATTCTTCTCTTTATAATCAGTGTTTACACCTGATGGTATAGAAGTGTCGATTCTTATAGCTCGCGATAAAAATATATATCTCTGACAGAAATTGTTTGCAGGTTACATTAGTCATAATTTCTGTCTGACATGAATATCAGTTGTAAACGTACCCTTAGCTGACGAAGGCTACCAAAGAGTAGCCGAAACGTCCTTAATACAGATTTTTACAAAAATCGTATTGATGTTTTCCTAGCCAAATCCCAACTAATCCCTGATTACTTATCACCTCGACGGATAACTATCTAAACCTCATTATAAAAATTATTTGTTACAGTATTGATTTTATACATTTTTATACATCAATAGCTGTTACCCGGCGTGCTACGCTACACACACTTTCTGCATTTATAAAAGCAAGAATAAATTAGAAACCACATAATTAATATAAAACTCTGTAACAATTTTAGTACATTGTTTCGAGCTCGTAATCTCCGAACTGTGAGTCATAGACGATTTTAACCTAGCCTATGACTCTACCCGTGTCAAGACCTACCTGTGTGCCATGTTCGGTCTTACGGTGTGGATTTGTATAAGGAACAAACGAATAAACAAAGAAACAGACAGACAGACATGCAATGTTGGGCAAAACTAAAAACTAAAACTAAAATCACTTTTTGGAATAAACTAAAACTAGACTAAAAATTTCAACCTAAAAAAAAACTAAAACTAAAATTTTACTAATTAATGGATTTTAACTAAACTAAAACTAAAACTAAATCTTTGGGAATTGACTAAAAACTAAACTAAAGTTTTAGTTTAGTTTAGTTTAGTTTAGTTTTACTAAAATAACATGAATTAATATAAATCATATGTTATTTCGATAATTAAGTAAATTATTAAAACTAATAGAACTTGCTTAAGAATAAGAAATTGTGGCTTTTTCTCGTAATTTGAAAACATATGTTCTTTGATAAACTAAATTAGTTAACTAAAAACTAAAACTAAACTAAAATCACAAATTTAGGTCTCTTTTACTAAACTAAACTAATTGCATTACTAAAAACGGAGTCCATATGATTAATAATTATACAAATCTAAAACTAGACTAAAACTAAAACTAAAACATTAGTTTAGTTTTAGTTAGGGAAAACTAACGTTAGTTTAGTTTACTAACGTTAGTTTTGCCCAACACTGCAGACAGGTGATTTTTATATATATATATATAGATTAAGACAATTAGGCAGAAGTCAGAAATGTCAACCTATAGAGTGAGTGTTGTTAGGCTGAGTGAGCCCCTTGAGGAACTCAAGTGCTTTTGGAGTGGCTAAGGGCTTGTTTTTAAGTGGCCAAGGACCCGGACTGTTTGTATCCCCTAGCATCTGTTTGTTGTCTTAAACTGTTTGTATACAATCTCTAGGATATTTCTTGAGGTAGCATCGGATAGATATAAATTCGACTCGAAACGGGAATGGACATGGGTTGTAATGTTTTAGAGTAGGTTTCTATAAACTAAATTCTATTTCTGGAACTCATCCATTCAAAAATAATGGCAGGAGAGAATATTATTCAGCATTTTATTGCTTTAAGATATACAACTTTTGGCGGAGATGCTATTTTAATATTATATCACTTCTTATTTATTGTTGACGGTGAAAAACATAATAAAAAGTAAGAACAAAGATAAATACTACAAATGAATGTTAAAATTAGGTGAAAAAGCCATATATATATATATTTGATGTTTATTTTTCGTCGCTGGGATGATATTTTTGGATGGAACGGCATTTTTCTCCAGCGTTGGTACTCCTCCTCACTTCTTCCTATAATAGTTCGATGGATTCATCACCTTCTTCGTCAGCCAGGTCATTGCCGAGGTGGTTGCCGAGGGAATGATTCTCGCTGGGGAAAAATGCAGTTTCATCCAAATATATATAGTATATATATATATATATATATATATATATATATATATATTTATATTAATATTAGGCTAGTCAATAAGTTCGTGCGCAATAAAAGCATGAATGGGATTCGCTATGACTCACTATTAGACCGATAAGATTTCCAACCTTTCGACACTTACCTTCGCTGGTCTAATGTATTATTCTTCGGTTCGATTCCCACTAGGGGTGGTGGCTTTTCTTTAGAAAAAAGAAAAGGCATCAGCCCTATCCTGGCTAGAATAGGGCGGTAACCTATAAATAACCCGTCCTAAAATTCTTCGTTAATAATAATGGGCGTTAAAATTTAAATTAAATTAGTCAGTCTGTCAGGAATTTTCGTAAACATTGGGCGTTTATTAATACTCATAGAAAATGAGAATCAGTAATCAATAAGAACGTGATGTGTTAAATTTTTATTTTTGTGAGGCGAACCTGTCAGATTTGCAGGGATAAAAGTTAATAACGTGTACGGTGATTTTACTTATCTCGTTCCTTGCTGTTCAATCTTTTGCCAGGGAAAAAGTTGTATTGTAAAGTGGATGTACGAAATGTACTTTGAAATTTGTTTGCGCCAAAACCAGAGTCTTTCTACAAAAATGAAATTTAAAAGCTACCTACAAGATGGAGAGATTTTGCAGATAGTAAAGGAAAGTAAATCTGTTTTTATTTACACTATATTTTATATATTACTAGCTGTTACCCGGCGTGCTATGCTACACCTAATTTCTGCATCTAGGAGAGCCAAAATAAACTATAAACCAAAGAAGTAATATTAAAATCTAATAAAACAAATCTGTATCTGTTCGGGTTCACAGTTACGAATCCGTGACCGAACTGTGAGTCCTAGATGATTTTAACCTAGTCTATGACACCCCTCGTATTAAGAAGACCTACTTGAGTGCCAAGTTTGGTCCAACTGTGTGGCTTTGTGTAAGGAACAAACAGAGAGACAGAAACGTGATATATATATATATATATATATATATATATATATATATATATATATATATATATATATATATATATATATATATATAAGATCTTTTTTACTTTAGGTACGCCAGTTACGTTTTCATGTTATTAGTGATTTATCATACTGTTATTTATTTCTATTTTAAGAAGAAAAAAATTGAAATAAAAAGGTTATATACAAAAACAACATTTATTTAAAATGTAAGTATTTCCTTCCAGAAATTGTAACGTAGAACCAAATTTCATTATGGGAGCCAATAAGACAATTGCTTTTAAAATTGCTTCAAAAAGGTCCTTTTTTGGTACCTACTCCTCCACACAAATTACCTTCATCAAATAGCAAATTGTATGAAGTTCTATATAACCATCAATAAAGATCATATGACTTGGTAACTGAAATCACTAATAACGTGAAAAATTAACTGGTGTACCTAAAGTAAAAAAGACCCTATATATATATATATATATATATATATATATATATATATATATATATATATATATATATATATATATATATATATATATATATATGTATAAGATTCGACAAGACAAATCAGCTGTCTCGTGCCTGTAAGGTCACTTGAGTTGCTGTTGTCGTGCGACTTCTGTAATCGCTTTATCGTTTGTTTACAGCGATTGTTTACATTCTCAAACATTGAATCTACAATATCTTATTGCAATAGTGCCTCTAGACGTGATGTTCCTAAGGCCATCTTCAACCAACTACACACGTGCAGAGGGTTGGACGTCAAGATAGGTCGGTTGGTGATTTTATAACATATTTTCACGTTGAAGGAGTACGAACCAAATACTGTTAAATTGTTTACTGAAGTAATTAAAAAAAAAAATAAAAAAAATACTGAATTGGAAGTTAGAAGAGAGCAAGAGAAACAAGGGAGGACAAAATAAGTGAAAACAACGTTTTTTGGAAATGGTTCGAAACTACTGTCTCTCAAATAAGTTCTGGTTGTTATATTTTCAATTAAAAGTGTAATTTGGTTACATTTATTTTGTTTACGGATGTCCAGAACTGCACGGGTAATTTGTTCGCATAAATAGGCAATAAAACAAAATTAATAAAAACAATATAAATTTTATTTTTTTCTAGATAGAAAACATCCGCCTGCAGACTATCGCCCGTGAAAAAATATGGTATCATTTCTTCAGACACACTGCCGCCATTTAGTTTTTCAAGAATTAAAACTTTTTTTTTTCTTTTGGTTACATTATCATCCCATAGAAAACTTATGACATGAAGAATTTAAAAATATTGATTTATTTGTTATTAAAAAATTCAAGAATGTGATGTTGATCACAGCTGGTAGAATTTTCCCCTTAAGCCTGCTATTTAGGTAAATCTATTGTTTTTATTCTACTACTGTTAGATTTCTTAATATACTTATAAATGGCTGAAGTATATATATATATATATATATATATATATATATGTATATATATGCCTATAAAGGACAATGGAATCCGAAACGTCACAGTAAAAACTAAACATATAAAATTGTATATAAATTTTAATTGCCAGCGGCCTTAGCCTCGTTGAATGCACCGGTTCCCGTAAATCACCGAAGTTAAGCAACGTCGGGCGTGGCCAGTACCTGAATGGGGGGCCAGTCCATCATCTTTATAAATTTTATCGATATAAAAATTTTATGCGTGTCTCTTTAAGAAGTCTATTAAATTCAGATAAAAACTGGTGATAATTGGTTTGTGGACAAGAAGGAATTATAAGAAGTTCTTGAAGGTTGAAGTACCTTCCTGACCAGAAGGAAGATTGAAAGCTTTTTCACCACTCGAGTCCTCAAGGATTATGGGACCGGTAGCTCAGGAATGAATGGTACTCGGGTTGGGGTTGCTTTTGCTTTCATGTGCTTTTTATATAGCGTGTTCGAATAGATGGAAGAGTTACATTGCACATGCGCGAACGTCTGAGCGAAATATTCCCATTCGCTCTCCAGGACTAGGATATATACATTTGAATGAAATCTAGGAAAGAAAAATATGCAAAAAAAAAAAAAAAAAAAAACTATGAATCGTAAATAAAAAAAGAAAAGAAATTTCAAAAGTTAATTTGTTTACAGATTTCTGCTTAAATTCAGGAACACAAATATGCTTTAGGTCTTCTTTTTCGTACATGGTCACAGCGCATGCGCGAACTCTAGCGGACACCTTCTTGTGAAACTTTTTTGTAAAGCTAGGTCCACCCGATAAATCTATGTAATGTAATTCGTACATGGCCACTGCGTATGCGCGAACGCGAGCGGACAATTTTTTGTGACATACCGTCTTCTTTTTCGTACATAGCCACTGTGCATGCGCGAACGCCAGCGGACGCTTTTTTTGTGACATACAGTCTTCTTGTTCGTACATAGCCATTGCGCATGCGCGAACGCCACAATTTTTACAGTTTTTTCTAGTTTAGTCATCGCTAAAGCATATTTATGCTAAAATACAAAAACAAATATTTTTTTATGAACAACAATATAAAATGTTTTTAAAAAATATACATATTTACAGGATGAGAGGAAAGACACGATATCAATACCTCTTTTTTTACAATTCATATGTGCAAACCAGCCTTTTATGGCCATTCAAAAAAAATCCTTCTTTTGTCCAGCTTACAGGAACACAAGCAGCTGTTGACTGCCATAACCCTGGCGAGCAGCCATTTAATTCATAATAAATACCTAATCATACGAATCATAATAAATAAACGACACGCCTTTCGATCGTATCGAGTCGACCATCACGCCATTTTTAGCCTGCCTATCATTAAAAATATGCGCCTCGAAGATGTGTCATTATATAATGACTTCCATTTTTTTAAGTACCAACATAAAGTTACTAATTAAAATAAATATCACCCCATTGAGATAACAACTTGAAATTTACACAAAACTGAGATAAAATATCAAAGGATAATTAAAAATGTTTAAACATACGTTTTAAGAGAAATTTAAATTTTAAAGTTTGAAAAATGACCTTAAAATTTCAATTTTTATAAATAAGTCATGATATACATAATATTGATCAGCAGTTAATACACTAACAACTGCTTTTTACTATACCTTTCCAGCTCATTTTGTTTGGGGGTTATGGTCAATTTTATGATCAAGTGTCTGTCGAAAAATGTGCTTTTAAAAAAACTTCAAAGTTTCATAACTCAGAAACTAATAAAGATAAATTTCTAAATACTTGGATTTTTAATTGTTGGGGTACTTTTGATGAGCCAAAAAAAAAAAAAAAAAATTAGAGAAGAAATTGTCCTCCGACACTTTGACACAGGAAACGGTAACAAGGCGGGGGTAAGAATTACCTTAAAAAATTAATGACTATAAATTAAAAAAAAAAGCTATAATTCCATCAAAATAGCAGAGATGGGCATAATTTTATTTATAAATAAAAATACGAATTTATTCGTACTTCATATATTTGTGAATACGAATATAAATAAATTCGTATTTATACGTGTGAATACGAATTTATTTTTTATTCACATATATTAAATATAAAAATACAAATAAAATTTTATTCGCAAATTTTTCTGCGAAAAAAATAAATTCACAGAAAAAATTGAGAATAATCACAAAAAATGTGAATATTTACAAAAAATCAAGTGATTACAAAAAAAAATCACATTAAAATATGCGAATAAAAATTTATTCACCTTATAATTTGTGAATAAAAATTTATTCACAATAAAATTCCCAAATAAATCATGATTTTTTTTTTTTTTTTTTAAGGCGTTAACGTCTTGGTTATTAGCGCCTCGATTTTTTGTTTACCCCGAGTCCGCCGCGGGACCACCAGCCATGCTGCAGGGACACAGTTTGTCATCTGTACCTCCATAAAAAAAAAAAAAATCACCTTCAATAAATTTCGTAATATCATCTTAATACGAATAAATTCATAATTTATTTGCGAATTTTATTGTGAATAAATTTTTATTCACAAATTATAATGGGAATAAATTTGTATTCGTATATTCTAATGTGATTTTTTTTGTAATCGCATGATTGTTTTGTAAATATTCACATTTTTTTGTGATTATTTACAATTTTTTCTGTGAATTTATTTGTATTCGCAGAAAAATTTGCGAATAAAATTTTATTTGTATTTTTATATTTAATATATGTGAATAAAAATAAATTCGTATTCACACTTATGAATACGAATTTATTTATATTCGTATTCACAAATGTATGAAGTACAAATTTATTCATATTCGTATTCACAAATATATGAAGTACGAATAAATTCGTATTTTTATTTATAAATAAAATTATGCCCATCTCTGCAAAATAGCTCCTAGCTCATTACAAATATGTTTATTATTCTCATAAGAGTTCCATAAATCTCCTTGCAAAGGTGTGAGGGAACCTAGATTTGAACAGCCGAAGATAATGTCCTCTGCCAGGAGTTAATGCATCCTCCTAAAAATAAACTAGATTATCTATAAATAATGTGGACACATAGTGTGATTTCGGCACTGTGTCAGGACCATAGTGTGATTTCGGCACTGTGTCAGGACCATAGTGTGATTTCGGCACTGTGTCAGGACCATAGTGTGATTTCGGCACTGTGTCAGGACCATAGTGTGATTTCGGTACTGTGTCAGGACCATAGTGTGATTTCGGCACTGTGTCAGGACCATAGTGTGATTTCGGCACTGTGTCAGGACCATAGTGTGATTTCGGCACTGTGTCAGGACCATAGTGTGATTTCGGCACTCTGTCAGGACCTGTGTGTCTTCAACCTCTAGTTGGCACAGATTATATATGCGATGAAGACACTACAGGCTGTTTATTAGATAGTTCTATATTGCATGATATTGACGTAATAATGTGTCTTCTATTTACTTGGTGTCTTCATGAACAGAGAACGTGGACGTATTTTTACTTAACGCCAGGAGGGAAAGAAAGATGTACACACATCATCGGTTACAAAAAAATAGGATTAGTAAAATACTTTATATACATATACACACACACAAACACACACACATATATATATATATATATATATATATATATATATATATATATATATATATATATGCGCCTGATAACACGACAGTCGACAGAAATTTTTAGCAATCCCATACCTAAGGAGTTACGTGTGTGACGTATTTTGTGACTCTTTTGTTATATTTATTTATGTTATGTATTTTATTTATTTGCCCTAAAGTAGATACCTCTATAGGATCTCTGGTCTATTGGATGAAGTTATTTATTTGCCCTAAAGTAGATACCTCTATAGGATCTCTGGTCTATTGGATGACGTTATTTATTTGACCTAAAGTAGATACCTCTATAGGATCTCTGGTCTATTGGATGAAGTTATTTATTTGCCCTAAAGTAGATACCTCTATAGGATCTCTGGTCTATTGGATGAAGTTATTTATTTGCCCTAAAGTAGATACCTCTATAGGATCTCTGGTCTATTGGATGAAGTTATTTATTTGCCCTAAAGTAGATACCTCTATAGGATCTCTGGTCTATTGGATGAAGTTATTTATTTGCCCTAAAGTAGATACCTCTATAGGATTTCTGGTCTATTGGATGAAGTTATTTATTTGCACTAAAGTAGATACCTCTATAGGATCTCTGGTCTATTGGATGAAGTTATTTAAGTTAGATCTAGTGTGGATGTATTTTTATTATTTTGTTTGTATCATTTTAATGGTATTGTTAATTTGATTGTTTTTATTATTTTATGATTTTTATATATTTTATAGACCAATATTATGTTGTATTTGTTATAGATTGTGCGGTCATTACTATAAAGAAATACGTAAGTATTAAAAAATAATGAAAAATTAAAAGTATATATGTAAATACAATTTTTGTGCATTTTATTTTATTTATTTATTTTTTCGCTTTATTGTTACATTGTTACGCTTCGTTGTTCCTTTTTTTTCTTCCCTAGGTTGCATTTAAAATGTAATTAATTTACTTTATATATTATATTAATAATTTATTTATAATATTAGATAAAAGCCTTGTTAACCTATTTATTTTATTGTGGGCTTCTTGAAGTGTTATTTCACCTGGCTAACATTCGTTTAATATCTCAAGTTTTAGGCAAGGGGAATATATGAGGAAATAAGTTTGGGGAAGGGGGGCTGTGAGCACCTGGGGATTTGGGGGGTATGGATTACTAACAATCTACAACTTGGAATAGTTAGCCAACTAAAAAACAATAGACCCCATTTCTCAACTATGTCATTTTATTTCATTTATTTTTGAGGTTTTACTTTATATAACAAAGTACCCTTTTCTTCATATTATTATTTTTTTTTTCTGGGGTGCACCAACATCTAGGCCATTAGCGTCGACATCCATGGACAACGAGACGTGAGATGAGAAAATTCCTGCCGCCGCACAGTGTAACGAAGTAGTGGAGATTATGGACAAAAATCATTAACCACTAGCTATTTTCAAATAAGCATTTTTATTAAATGAAAACAACTCAAAACAATGTAACAGTAGTATAATAATGCATATTATACGGCTATAATAATATTAATAGAAATAATATTATTAATAACAATATTATAAAATATATTATAACTGTATGTAGTAATAGTATAGTTGTAAATTATACTTATAGTAATATTGCCATAGAATAATAATATTTTACTATTTTCTATGATAAAAATTAATAACATGTTCTTTTAAGTTGATATATTGTTTCAACCAGTATTTATATAACAGTTTTTTTCTCTGCGTTGAGCACGTACCAACATTTTTTACATAAAATATAGAAATAAACTGGCAGTTTTTTTAGAATTGCTTAATATTTCTTTAGGATCATCCTGCAGGTCAAATTGAATCATTTGCCCAAGGATTAATACCGTCGTCTTGGATTTATCCAAATTTTTTTCAAATTTGGAAGAAAAAATGATGATGGATTTAAAAATAAAAATCTTTGGAATCGGCAAATTTCGGCAAACTAAATTGCCCTCAGTACATTCATTATGATTATACTTTCATAATGATTATACTTTCATAATGATTATACTTTCATAATGATTATACTTGAGTTAAACTTTAAGATCTAAAAACTTGAGATGTGTTCAGATGAAGTTTTTTTGCTATGGTCTATCAAAGTTTTGTACTTAAAAAAAATGTCAAAGATTAATGAAGAATAATTCATGATAAATAAGAAGGGAGTAATAATCCATAATCAATTATATCAGATAAAAAAGGAATAGTTTTGACGTAATTTCCTTCGGATCACCCAATAAAAGTCCGTCACGCAGGAGCTGCATAACTAAGCACTTTCCTCAGAATTTGGGTAGTGTAGACTGCTTTCCAGAACAATTTGCTTAAAATATCCTACATAAATAAAATAAAAACATGAATAGTTCTCTTTTAAATTTGTAATGAGTAACTGATCAATTATTAATTTGCTTCCAGAGTTATGTTTACACATGGTACCTACTACACTACGTAATAAATAAAAAAAACCTGATATTATCGTATTTTGATCTAACGCAGGAACAGGATACAGTCCATGTAGTGATAGAAAGCGCTCCTTGCGGCGGCTTTGTGAAACTACGTCTGGCGGGATTTCTATTGAAATATATTACAAAGTAAACCCCCGCTTTCCGATTGACCGATTCAGCTCATTTTTACAACACTTCTTTCTCATGAGTTACCCACGACGTATACCGCGTTTCGTTACAATACAGCAGAAATTACGACCGGTATGAGTATATTAGGAATTTGGGTCCGGAGTAAACCCCCCCCCCCCCTTCTAATGAACCGATTTAGATTATTTTTACAACACATATTTACCTGTAGATTACCACTACGAATACCGAGTTCCGTCGAAATATACCAAAAATCACGGCTGGTAGTGGCGAATTGGTATTGTGGGTCCGGAGTAAACCCCCCCTCCTAATGAACCGATTTAGTTCATTTTTATATCTCACTTTTCTCTCTATATTACCACTACGAATACCAAGTTTCGTTGAAATATAACAAATATTACGGCTGAAATGGTCAAATTAGTGTTTTGGGTTCGGGGTAAACCCCCCCTTCCGGTGGACCGACTTTGGTGGTTAACGAACTCGTTCAATCGTTTGCTAATTAAATGCTATATACCAAGATTCGTGACGAAAAAACAAAAACTCTGGCCGCTATCGTGTTAACAGACACACACACACACACACACACACACACACATATATATATATATATATATATATATATATATATATATATATATATATATAAATTTTAACGGGGGTCATTTTCGGTGTCTACTAGGTAGGATCGATAAAGATTTGAAGAAATTTGTCAAAAATTCCGTCATGAGTCCAACCTCAATAGCTACTTTCCTTCGGAGGAAAGTGCTAAAAACACTGCCCTATCTTCAACGAGAGAGGTTCAAACTGATTGTTGGTATGAAACAGGTTTTAAATACTTTTCCTTGTTTATAATACTGCTAATGTGTTTGTTGATCAAAATAAAACTAATATTTATTAGTTTTATACGATTTTAGTTCCTTGAATAGTTTCTAAACTTAGCTAGAGGATTAAAAATTAAATATAAGAAAACAAAAATTTAGGTTTTTGTCCATTGGACGTTACACTGTGCAGCGGCAGGAATTTTCTCATCTCACAGCTCGTTGAGAAAATTCCTTGCTGCACCCGGGATGTCAGCGGTAATGGCCTACTTGTCGATGCGCCTTAAAAAAATAATACTACTGCTAACATACCCTACTTAAAAAGCCTTACTACTTCTAGAATAATAAAGAAACAAAATAAATAAGTAAGTAAATTATTAAAATGAGATAAGGGAACAATAAATTAGAAACCAAATAAGTAATATTAAAATCTAATAACGCAAATATGTAACTACTTGGGTTCATAGTTTCCAACCCGTGAGTCATAGACGATTTTAAACTGGCCTATGACTCTCCCCGTGTCAAGACCTACCACATTTGGTCAAAATCAGTCGAACTGGGTGGATTCGTATAAGGAATACACATACAGACAGACAGCTGGTAGACGTTTATGACCTAGCCTACGACTCTCATCGTATCAAGACCTACCTGTGTTCCATGTTTGGTCAAAATCGGGCAAACGGTGTGGATTTTTATAAGGAACAAACACACAAGCAGACAAACAGACAAAAATACAAACAGATAAACAGAATAACAGACATGTGATTTTCATATATATATGCGCATTATTCCCACAATAATCCCACCCATTCATAATGATCACCTAATGCCAACTGTTCGCGATCTACCTATAATAACTTTAAAATCAACCATCTCACCGTGTTGATGATGTTTTTTCGACCAATTTCTTCGTAAATGGTATTTATTTATTTATACGTTAGTGAGACTGCGAGAAGGGCAATTCATCACTTAAAATACATACATAATAATAAACAATAGTAAACAAATTTGAAAATGAAATAATTAGAAAAATATATAAATAAAAAAAATTACTAATACAATTTGCATTGACTATAAAAAGGTACGAACAACACAGAGGCAGATAGGGCAGTCTGTAAATACAGACTTAGATCTTCATGAATTTCAAATCATCGAAAATGGTATTAGAAACTCCCCCAAAAAAGGTATAAAGATTGATAAATTCCTTGCCTGATTGAGAAGTGTAAGATGAGGATGTACTATGTAAACGTAACCTACTCGTAGTATAAACACTGGCACTATTCGCCCTTGGCGCATTCCATCGAAATAGTGTTGTCTTTGGTTTGGCCTTGAAGGGACGGTAGAATGGGACAACAGCATTTAATTATGGCGGCCAAGCTTTTTATTCTGATACAGTTAATAAAATGAAGGCTATAGAATAAACATATCAGTTTCAATATTATGAAATCTTACAATTGAGGTTGCTATATACGGAATCATAAAAAGGATTCCAGGTAAGCTTTATACCTATTTCTCTACATCTATAGCATCTGCCCCTCAGAGCCCTCGTGGCCTGTTACGGGACTGATATATATATATATATATATATATATATATATATATATTACATCTGGGCCATTAGCGCCAACACCCAAGGTGCAACCAGGAATTTTCTCAACGAGCCGTTAGATGAGAAATTTCCTGCCGGTGGGAATCGAACCCACAATCTCCCACATGAGAATCTAAGGCGTTAATCAATAGACCACGGGGAGACCCCCGTCTATAATATATATATATATATATATATATATATATATATATATATATAACTTAATATGAGCACCGACATTGAAATTAAACACTCAAATCCTCATTAGACTTAGACTTGGAAAAAATCTATTTTTAAAACATTCAATAATTATATTATTTCAATTAACCTCATTGTTTAATTAAGATAAATTTACGTTTTAAAGATTTCAGTCTGCTTTTATCCAACTCTAATGAGGCTTTTAATGTTTAATTTCAATGATATCAGTGCTGATATTAAGTTAGATGAAAAATAAAATATTATTTTATGTTCAATTTAAAAGTTAAACAAACACATTGAAATCGCTAAGGATTTGGTAGGTAGTCAAGTAGGTGAAGAAGATAATAATTTTTCAACGCATAAATGCTCTCTTTTCTCCGTGTTTTTCAATAAGGTGCCTAAGTATGGTTCTGACACGCTGTGGTGTTATATCTTTGTGGTTGGTTGTTTGAAACTTTCATTTCGACTTGTAGTATTGTTCTGAAAGTTCCTTTTGAAACTAAAAGTGTTTTTATTTGTTTCCAAACATCCTGTTTTCCGTCGGGATCCTCCTGAACTTTCTTGGCGTAAATCATAACTCCCCTTCTTAATCCTCCTTCAGAAATCTTATTTCAGGACTTGTTGTGGAGTGAAGTTAATTTAGTTCACTCCAGAGACTTGCATTCTGCAAATTGAAGTAATTTAATACTTGCTTCACAGGTGCAGATAATTAAATTGTGTAAATTCGTATACGTACAAGTCTTTGAAAGAGACTAGCGTTGGGAGCTGGTTGGTGAAGGTTTATTGTCATCTTCAGGGAAATGATAAAATGTTTTCATGAAGATTAGATGTTAGCCGTCGAGGTGATTATCAGGGATTAGTCGGGATTCGGCTAAGAAAATGTCAATGCGATTTTTGTAAAAACATCTATATTAAGGACGTTTCGGCTACTCTTTGGCAGCCTTCTTCAGATAAAATGACAAAACAAGAAAATACAGAATTAATAAACAGAAAAAAGGTGTACCAGTAAGATAAATTATATATCTATGCATAAAAATCACTTTTTTTAAGAACAATTTGTTGTTAAAATATGAGAACAATTATGTTGTTAGTAAACAGGTAAGTGAACAATTGTTGTATACCTAGAACTTAGTTCTAGAAAATCAATAAAAACATTAAAAAAAAAAAAAATTTAATGAGGTATGGACAAGTGAATGGACAATAATAATAATATTGGGGTCTCCCGTGGTCTAGTGGCTAGCGCGCTAGATTTATAAGCGGGAGATGGTGGGTTCGATCCCCACCGGCGACAGGAATTTTCTCATCTCAGGGCTCGCTGAGAAAATTCCTGGCTGCACCCTGGATGTCGGCGCTAATGGCCCAGATTTTTCGATGCGCCGTAAAAAAAAAATAATAATAATATTATTAATTTTTAACAGTAAATAAGGTACTACATACCAATGAAAGTGCCGGGAGGCGGAGAAAGACCAAAGTTAACACTTAAGTAACCATCGTGAAAATATACAAAGAAACCGTAATCTTCCAGGGTAGAAGTAACTGAACAAAATCAAGGGATGGGAGGAGGTCATGATAACAAAGACATGATAAAATGTTTTGATAAAAACTGCAATTTGCTGTTTTAGCGCGGTTCCTCCCTCCCCCATAGGGAGGGAAACCGTTTATGAGTTGACCTCATGAGACAATCTGAAAGAAAAGAGGGAAAATTTTAATAATTTTCTCATTTTTTCATAAATAAAAAACAATAACGGTGTTTCAATTTTATCTCTCTCTCTCTCTCTATACGTATATATATTTCCTGTTCTTTTAATTAAGGCCTTATAGGTCACAAAATTGCTTCAAATCTTCTTTTACACCATTTTAATCATGTCGAATAGTTTCTGGCAAACTTGGCCTCTCATCATTTCTTATACAACGTAGTCGTCATTTATAACATCGTCAAAAACAAACACAAAAATAAACTAAAAGTTTTTTTTGTTTGTTTTTGACAGTTATTAAATGACGACTTCTATGTATAAGAAATTTTTCTCTGAGATGAGAGGCCAAGTTTGCCAGAAACTAGTCGACATGAATAAAATGGTTTAAATGAAATTTTGAAGCAATGTTGTGACCTAAAAGGCCTTAATTAAAAGAACAGGAAAAATACATGTGGAAGATGCCAAGTTACGAGAGAGTGTATATATATGTATATATATATATATATATATATATATATATATATATATATTATGTATATATATATATATATATATATATATATATATATATATATATATATATATATTTCTGTTAGCTCTATAGCTCCCCCGAAAATGGTCCGATTTTGATGAAATTTGGTACAAAAAATTTAAAAGATCAAGTTTGTTATCCAGCAGAATTCGTGGTGAAAAATGGTGGCTATTTTTTGATTCTGCTCACCAAAAAACTTAAATTCATGCTAAAAGATTCCATGTAGCTGTTCGAACACTTTTTTTTTGAGATGAGTAAATACTAATCTGGTAAAGAACGGCGCATCTGATACCCAGTACGCATTACATCTTTGACAACTTTAATTGACATCGATTTATCGTGGTCACAGATTAAATAGGTCAATTTCTGCTACTTCTGATGGTTTTTTTTTTTTTTTTTTTTTTTTTTTTTTTTTTTTTTTTTTTTTTTGACCTAATATTTGTCGGATTCCGGCGCAAGAGTAGTCCAGGAATTGGCGCTTTGGACTCATGTTATGTAGGACCCGAGTTTGAAATCCTTGTTCATACTAAATGATTTAATATTCTACTGAGGGTCCAAGAGCGTCCCTAGGACAGCCTAGCTTTTAATTGGTACCTCTAATCAAATCAGGCTTCCATATTATAGTACTGACCACACTATCTCCTTATCATTAATACGGACGAATTTTCTGCCTCTACCTCCAGTATCTGTCATTATAGGCACTCGTGTATGTTTTATGGGCTTTGTTTCTTTATTAGACTTAGAACCTACCAGTATATATATATATATATATATATATATAGCTTAAAAAACAACATATATATATATATATATATATATATATATATATATATATATATAAATCACCTGTCTGTCTGTTTGTTCCTTATACAAATCCACATCGTTTGATCGATTTTGACCAAACTTGGCACACAGTTAGGTCTTGCTACGGAAAGGCTCGTAGGCTAAGTCAAATTTCAAAATTCGGTCAAACGTTTTGTTGAAGAAAAATTGGCTACATTGTTCCTTTCAGATTCTCACGGCCATTTTGAATAGTCGGCCACTAAAACCTAGATTTTGTTATCGACACATTTGTAGTGTTTTCAGTAGAATTTCTCTTGAATCTAATGTGCCTATTTAATCTCAAACGCAACCTTAACTCATTTCTATGACATAATTTATGGATAGCGAAGAAGGGTTCGGACATTCACTTTTTTTTCGTAAGTATCTACTACTTGATTATAAATTGACTAATAATGTCTAACAATTTATTTTTTGATGTTGATAATTAGAATAACTCAAACTTATTGATGACTTTACATCATATCATTTATTTCAATTTTATTTCAACAGTTAGTGTCTAACTAAGGAGTGCTGGCCTTCCTTTGATAAGAGCTATATAATCGCAGGCTGTAATGCTGACCTCTGTCGGCTGCTTCACGAATTACTAGACAAATATATACAAATTCACACCGTCTGACCGATATATATATATATATATATATATATATATATATATATATATATATATATATTTGTGTGCGTTAAAAGAAAAGATGAACCCCTACCAATAACTGGTTCCATTCCTTTACTAATAGCACTAGGGATATGAATGGAACCGCGCTAAGATGACGCAGTTCCTGCGAGTCGGACTGTTTATAATGTTGTTATTTCTTAGACACACAAAAATGTTTTTTTTTTTCAATGTAAAAAATAACATAACATAAATTTTGTATCAATGAGTCAACAATATACACTCATACCGTAGTTTCATTCAGATTTTATTCACTTTTGTATTTATTTACATATTATGCATGTATACACTTTCTAATGCATACATCCATACGCTAATATACAAACGCATTAAAATTCATCTTTTCCCACTGGACGCACAATAATATAGCAATTACATATATGATAGGTTTTCTACGATTCCCATGGTGTTACGAGAAATAAATTCATGACCTACATTGTCTTAAAAGGTATTCTCATGAAAACTCACGACTAGAAATCCGTTGAATTTATTAATAATTTATGGCTAACGTTATATTTTATCTTATCATAATCCATTGTTTGGAAATAATTTCTCAGGTTGAAGAGTAAAGGTTTATAAAGGAACAGTTTTTTTTCTATGAGAATTTTTGCATTCTCAAGCTTACTTTTAGAAAGCTGAATGTTAAATAACACTTTCATAATAGTAATACAATGTTGAATATGGTTAGTCATGCAGGTCCTACGTGTTTAATTAATTTAAATTAATTAATTATCTAAAGGGTCCGCCTACATTGGATCCGATACTATATCCTCCGACCTTCGGAAAGAAAGCAAATATAACAAAAACTCCCGACCCGATCCGATACGATGACTCCCGATTTGTCCGATGACTCATCTTGGATGCACCACGGGTTCACTGCGACTAGATCAGATCGGTCGAAGTCGGGCCTTTCAGATGGGAGTCGAGCGTTTCGGATCGGATCGAAAGAAATACACATCCAATGTACGTAAAGCCTAAGCGTGTACCAACATCGGTCCTAATCCTGTATGATCCAATAGCCACCGACTGTCGGAAGAAAAATAAACACATGCATCTCAATGGAAGTGCCCACATTGGTCCAGATCCGACCCGATCCGATCAAAACCTATGACTACCGATTTTCGGCCGTTCAAACTTGTTTGTTTCTAGACCGATTTCGGAGGACCGATGCAAAGATACGACAAACCACATATTGTGTCTACAGCCTTTACATGTTAACCGATTTCAATGCATTTTTTTTTTTTTAAATGAAAGCAAATCAAATTTAGAACAACTTTGTCTATTTATATTTTTGTTTTTACTTTCCCTTGTTTATTAAATTACGTGGAAATATGTTTATTACCTCCTCGCTACCTTTCTTATAAATAATTTTAAAATATGAATACTAATGCTTGTCATGATATCTTATCGTAGTGTAGCAGTCAAAAATTAACTGTTACACTAAGATTTTTTTTCGGGACTAATGTACGTCCGGAAGATTGATTGGCCTCGCAACTCCTCCTTAATACCTCCAACAAGGTAATCGAAGGTTTCTATGCTTATTAGATGGTAATTCTTAATTTAATCTCTCATTTTCACTTTACTACTAGTTCATTACTGATGAGCTATGACTAGATCGGATCGGACGGGTTGGACCGATGTAGGCACTCACGTCGGCCGCTGTCGGTCAAACTATATCGGATCGGGAGAAATATGGGTCCAATGTAGATGCAGCCTGAGCTAGATCTGTCTTCCATTCAGGAGAATCTGTTGAATGATCGACTACACGTGTTGCCCAACTGGTACTACAGAGCGATACTCATGATGTTCCAGTTGTAACAGTATCGGCTCGTCAGATACAGCCGAGTAGTTTTTGCTGTCCTATTTGTGTACCGTCCCACGGGTGGGGTGGGTTGGCTCCACAACTCAAGGCTCACCCATCTGTGTGCGATTACTGGGGGTTTTTTACTCACTGACTCTCAACGGAGTGGTTTTTTTCTCTTCGGTTCTCCCGAGTAAGTTTGTTTTTACTCATGGCTTCCTTCCTTTCTGCCGGGGTCTGACACCTTTCCCTCACACCCAGAGACTATTTCTGACGCAGCTAACTGCCTCCGATCGGCGTTTCCTGGTATATTGGCCACCCCGGGGGGCATAGGGCCAATAGAACAGTAGGGGAAGAGAGAAGTATGCTTACAATGCGAGATTACAGCGCGTTTCGTTAATACTCCACCATATCAAAACTATCAATGTGTTATCTTGACTTGGATTGTCGTTATTTTGTTAGTGTTTCGGGATTAGCTTTTTAGCACTTTCTTCGGGTTGGGAGTTTAAGGGCAGAAAACTACTTGGCACTAAACCGCCCCAAGAGTATAGCGCTAAATCTTATATAGTGTAATGTTAAAATGAACAGTGTTTACAGATTTGTGTGTTTAAGACAGAGTTGTGTTGTGTAGATATATATTTTATTATTTTTTTTTTCATTGATTATTTATTTCTTTTGGTATTATTTTTTTTGTCATTACTTTTTGACACATTTTATCATTCATGCTTCTTTTTCTTCTTATTAGTATTTTTCTTTGTTTGGTGCTTAAAACTTTAATGTAATTGATTTCGTTTATTCGAACGGTTCTTTTCTGTTTTTATTCCTTGTTATTTTTTAATTCCTTATAGTTGTAGAATGTATTGGATAATAAAACAGGTTAAGTAAAATGTTAGAAATATAGCTTTCCAAGAGAGACATTCTAAGACGCCTTGTGACTATTTTAAAATGCCTTCATACGGGGGCCTTTGTGGGGTTAGCCGACCCATCCGGGTATGATGAAACCGTTTCAAGAATGGTCAAACCAAAATAGTAACTGTTTCTATTTTAATCTTTCGAAATGAGACTAGGGATAAGAACGGAACCGCGCTATGGTGACGCACGTTATCATCCTCCTGCGAGTCGGACGTTTTTTTTGTATATAACCAATTCGTTCAGGACGGCGAAAAACTATTGATTGTTCAACACCTTCTTTCGCAATGTCCCGAGTAGTTTTGCGAGGATTGTCTTCTACCAAAACCCTCAATTGGTCGTGATTAATTCTTTTCAATTTCTTCACTTGGCGATCGAAATTTCCAACAAGAACTTTTTGGAACCATCGTTGCTTTGTACATTCACTGATTCTTGAAGACATTGGGTGACCCCATGTAACACCAAATAAACTAAAATTTGATGCAAAACAACTAGACTTTAGTTTATCATTATTTACTCGGCAAGGACTTGCCTAACAAAAATGAATATTGAAAACCTGCATTATTTTTGCACCAATCCAATAATTGAATAAACTCTTACAAATACAAAAGAGCAAACTTATTCATGTCTATTTTGTTCTTATATACGTGATTTTAAGCTTATTTTTCAGCTAAGCGACCATCCTATTGATAAATGTGCTTAGTTATGCAGTTCTTTCGTGGTGCCCATTTTCTATTATTTTTTCATGCATCACCTAATGGACGGACTTTTTATATATTTTTTTATTAATATTTTTTGAAGAACTGATTATTAATTAAGTAACGCAGAACTTGAATGCAATTTATTACGATCACAAACAAAAATAACCAAATTACTCAAGGAGTAAAAATAAATGCAATGTATGTGTTTGTTTAAGATAAAAAAATATCCAAGATGGAAAGGGAGCTAGGCCGAAGGGCTCTTAGAAAAAAAATATATATATAAAAGAGTGGTTAAGGGTGGAGGGAGAATGAATGTGTGTTGTGAAGGTCATGAGTTTTCGGCGAGACCCAATACTGCACTTAGGGCAAGCAATATTTCATGCAACCCGAGGGCGGTTCTTGCAACCCTGGGGGCGTTTCTTGCCTACTCCGGGGCAGAGATATTATCTTATCCACCGACAAGACTTGGCCCGATGTCAAGACACTTCCACTACGGCAAGGGTCCTGGACTCTTAATCTGTACACATGTAATAAACACGTGTATACTCTCTCTCTCTCTCTCTCTCTCTCTCTCTCTCTCTCTCTCTCTCTCTCTCTCTCTCTCTCTCACACACACACTCTCTCTCTCACTCTCTCTCTCTCACTCTTCTCTCTCTCACTCTCACTCTCACACTCTCTCACTCTCTCACTCTCTCTATCACTCTCTCTCTCACACTCTCATACTCTCTCTCTCAGTCTTCTCTCTCTCTCACTCTTCTCTCTCTCTCTCTCTCACACACACACTCTCTCTCTCTCACTCTCACTCTCACACTCTCTCACTCTCTTACTATCTCTATCACTCTCTCTCACACTCTCTTACTCTCTCTCTCACTCCTCTCTCTCTCTCTCTCTCTCTCTCTCTCTCTCTCACTCTCTCTCTCTCTCACACACACACTCTCTCTCTCTCTCACTCTCTCTATCACTCTCTCTCTCACACTCTCTCTCACACTCTCTTACTCTCTCTCTCTCTCTCTCACACACACACTCTCTCTCACTCTCTCTCTCTCACTCTCACTCTCACACTCTCTCACTCTCTCTATCACTCTCTCTCTCACACTCTCTCTCACACTCTCTTACTCTCTCTCTCACTCTTCTCTCTCTCTCTCTCTCTCTCACTCATGTTTCTTTTTTTTTAGTTTTCTTCTCAGCTCCTGCTGTATCTTCAGGCTGCCCTTAAACCAGAGGTTCAGTCCAATTTTTATAAATTTTGAGTGCTCGAATTTTTATAAAAAGAATTTATAAATTACAAATAGATCAATATTTTTCAATTCTTCGATAAAAAATTGCGGTCTGTGTCTAATGAATGACAGCCTTTTTTTTTCGCTGAGGGTAATCTGTAGGTGAACGAAAAACTAAAATTATTTCGAAAGTAGAAGATTAAATCTAATAAAGTACATAGGATTTTTAAGAAATATTAATGTTTTTGGAAATGCTGAACAATTATTCATTTTCTCGGTCAATTGGTCAGAATCGGTCATAAAATCGTTATAATTCAATTAATCGAAAAAATCCTACGTACTTTACTAGCAAATACCATTAGGAAGCTGTAGTTAAAATTTGAAGTAGATCGGACAAAAATTGAAGACTCCAGAGTATCGCCCGATTTGAAAAACATAGTTTTGAGAAAAATAATTTAAAGTTTAATGTTTTGAAATAATAATTTTTCCCCTATTTATTTATTTTTTCATATTTTATTGTAATAAAGATAAAAAAAGGGGTTTAAATTTTGAAATGAATTGAAGGAAGACAAAAAAAAAACAAAAAAAAAACACACACACAAAAAAAAACAACTTAACAATTAAAAAGGGACCAATTGAAGCTCCCTCAAAATCTTCAAATCAGCATCACGTTCACTCGGCATCGGAACTTCACTCGGAAAATCGTAATTTTTGCCCATTTCAAAAAATTGTCTTTACATAAACACTGATATAATTTTTGTTTAGTTTAGGAAGATTTTAAGCCCATAAAAAATGGTAAAAAAATTTACATTGTAGTATTACCCCTTAATGTCTTAAATAATTTATGCTGCTCGGGGATATTAACACCCAGAAAACTAGATGGGTTTCTATTCCCAATGTTAGAAGCAGGAATTTCCTCCTGCAGGTAGTCGAGGCGGGGCCAAGGCCTTGCATGTCTTGATACGCCCTTCTGACCATCCTAATTAATTACCAACTTATTTTAAAAAAATAATGAAACCAGCAATTATTACTTTCCAACCCAATTAAAAACAAATGAACTAAAATATGTTGGAGTCTTTCTAGATAAGACGACTTTGCTGTCTTTTTGAAGATTTGTTTTTTGTTCTTATATTGATAACAATTAAGGCCCGAATTTATGTGTTTCCCAATAATGACTTTGGGTGTAATTGGTTAATTAATTATAATAATGCGTGCTCTATCACCCTGAGATTAATTTAGTAATTAGCATTGATAGCATCTCTGAATAATTAGCAATGCAGTCGTTAACCGACGACCTGCGCCTAACAGCTTCAGATTCAAACACTTTAGTTCAAGGAATTATAGGTCTTTTTATCTCAAGACTTTCGTTGCTAACATTTGAGCTCAGTGAATTATAGGCTAGGTTATCTTACGACTTCGTTGATAACATTTTAGTTCAGGGAATTATAGGCCAGTTTATCTTACGACTTTCATTGCTAACATTTTAGTTCAGGGAATTATAGGTCAGTTTATCTCAAGACCTTCGTGGCTAACATTTTAGTTCAGGGAATTATAGGCTTGTTTATCTTACTAATTACGTCGCTAACATTTTAGTTCAGGGAATTATAGGACTGTTTATCTTACGACTTTTGTTGCTAATATTTTAGTTCAGGGAATTATAGGCCAGTTTATCTTGCGACCTTCGTTGCTAACATTGTAGTTTAGGGAATTATAGGCAAGTTTATCTTACGACTTTCGTTGCGAACATTTTAGTTCAGGGAATAATAGGTCTGGTTCTCTTACAACTTTATTTGATAACATTTCAGTTAAGGATATTGTGGGCCCATTTGTCTTACGTTTTAATTATTTTTGTTTCAAATTAATTACAACAATTACCGTATAAACCAATCAATTAGAATTATAACAATAAATTTTAATATTATCATAGAAAGTAATTATACTTCATCATTCTTAGTAGTCTTATAAATCAATAATAACAATGTTACAACTCCGGCTAACTATATACAATGTAAGCAAAATTAAGATTATAATTTTTAAACTGTTGAAAAGTAAAATCAATATATCTTGTAATATTTCTGTGGAAAATAATAACAAACTTGTCTTATAAGAAAATAAGTAATGTTGTTTTATTATTATTATTCACAAATGATGATGGAAGCACACGAATTACAATTAACACTGTTTTGGCTAATTTTATTTTCTTTGTGCATAGTCTTGTTTCATTCTTTCTGAGTGTGCTCTTTTTTTGTTGTCAGATCGTGGTGCTTCATTAGTTTTCTTAATCTCCCTTATTCCAATAATTTTTTGTTGTTGTTTGAATGACTTTATCTGAAATATCTGATAGCATGCGAAGAGAGTTGCTTTTTAACCTACTTTTACGTCCACAATCTATACAATTATTTCTACTTTTGCCTTTTTTGATTTTCATAAAAGTCAAATGATGTGCCTTTTGAATTTGAATCTTTCTTTTTATTTTATGTCTGAGTGTATATCACTGTTATTCTTCTATTCACTTATTACATGGAACTCTATAATTTTGTTGTTTTGTAGTTATATATATATATATATATTTTTTTTTTTTAATTACAAACTTCTTTTCTTTTGTAGAATTGTCTCCTTTTCTAGTCTAGTGTCATCCTTAAGGAAGACGGTGGATTCTGGGAAGATGCTTTCATCTTGCCGAAGGTTTTCTAATCGGTTCACTGCAAGGGGTGCAACCACAACCGCAGTATGCAGATCGTTTTTGCATGATTGCATTCAAGCATAACCAGCTACAAATAGATACCGCAATTTGTCTGGTTAATAAAAATAGAACAGATTAAATTGTATATGTTATTTCATTGTATTATTAAACTCCGGTAGCGAAGTTAGCTCAATGGTAAATGGAGCAAGCACTAAAGATTTTATCTCCTAGTGTCTTCGTTCGTTGGATTTGTCCTGAATGGCCTTCCCTAGCCCAACCCAGCCCAGGCCTGTTATGGACTGTTTTTTTTTTCTAATTACTAATATTATTATTAAACTCCATTATTAAGTTAACTATAAGAATTATTTACTCAATTTGTATCTACTATATGTATATTTGTCAAATACCACTGACTCACAGACCTATTATCGCCCAGCCCAAACACCTTGACAGAAAAATTTGAAATTTTGCATGGACACTCCCTTTGGGATGTAAACACTCGATTAGAAAGGATTTTTTGATATTCAAATTTTTAGGTATATTTAGAGAGGTTTGAAGTTTTAGTTGGTTAGAGAGCATGCACGCCAAGGCAGCAAGCGTTGCTATGACGATAACAGGTGAGCTGTTACCGTACTGTATAAATTTCTTAATATTATTTCTATTTGAGCTTCATTTCAACTATGATGGCAGGCGTTGAAATAAACTGTGATTTTGTCCCTCATAGAGTTTACGCTATACCTGGCGAGGTAATAATATCCTGAACCCATCCACAGACTCCTCACCCCCCTGTCAGAGCACTTCTTTGTAATGCTTGCAAATATAATAGGTGTTTCCGAATGACATTTGGAAACATAAATTTAAATGTACATTTATTATTGACAGCGAATTTTAACCTCTACTGGTTAAACTGCTGTTGCTGCTACCCTATAGATAACGGGTTATCTCTACGTTATCTGTTTCTTGACACTGGTCCGGAGCGCCCCAATGTCAAGGAACATTATACTTTGATAACTTATCAATTGATGAATAACTTATAGTATGACGGTAACCGTGCTACAATAAAGTACACAAAATTATATAGTGTCTAAAATTTTGATGATACATTAATTAACGCCATAAAAAAACTACTTATCCGCCGTGACGAAGCACGGGTATTCAGGTAGTGTGACATATTTATGAGACCGATGGATACAATTGTTTCAGGAAAAATCTATTTTGCTAAATATCTCTGAATGTGGATAGTCATTAAGGAATATTAAACCTCCTATCAATAAGATTCAGTTGGGACATTTCGGAGAAAATTACTCTCAGAATGTAATGTACATATTTAGCGGTCGAAGTGGTAAGAAGTCAAGGTATAGTTGTGATTCGGCTAAGGAAAACATTGTTTTAATTCTATTTTTTGTTGTTTATCCTAATTTTGCCAAAGTTATAATTTTTTTCTAATTTTTAAGTTCTAAGGCGCAATTCGCCTAGTTGCGAAGGTCCTAAAAAAAATCAAGATTTGAGGCCGCTTGAAATTACAATCCTCTTCTAGACGACGTAGAATTGAAGGGTTGCGGATTCTTGGGCGAACTCAACGAAAGGTAGTTTTGAGAAAATGCGTTTGATTATTTTTTCCATAAGGGTGAACTTCACTAGAGTATGTTCAAAACATTTTTTCGTTGTTCAAATTATATAATAATTGATGAGGAATTAGTCTGAACTTCACTTTGAACGAAAGTAGTATTTTATTTATATCATCCCCCATCGGATTGGTAGTGGAGTGTTGTGTTTGCCTTTCGTTTCCTATGGCAGTTTCTAGCCAGCTTGTTTTCATTCTCTCTGTATTTTTAGAGGGAAAGAAGGGCCAACTCAACACGAAAAGTATACCTGTAAATCCTCTGAAGCGTCTAGATTCGGATGGGGGGGAAAATTTGACCGGATGTTGAGTTCGCCCTACGTATTCGCAACGACTAAATTACATTAAACATATCGCATTAGTATTTCTAAAGTGGCACAACTCAAAATATAACTCAACTGAAAATGTGTCACTCTTGCCTATGTAGGGGGCCTTAGGATTAAGACAGGAAGGGTGACACAAGTGCCCTTTGCTGTACAAGCTATGACGTTTGGTTTCACAGTCATAAGTATGACGGTGTGAATAAAAACGATTTTTAAGTTCTGTCACATTAGAAATACTAGTGCAAAATATCAGTCACAATTAGACGAGTCGTATAAATCGATTTATAAACTATAAATGCCAAGGATAGCTTTTCCGCCTAGACAATAGGCTTTTTGATAAAATGCCTAGAAAATGAAGGGAAAACTTCTCTAGTCGATTTCTATAAATATTTCCAAGCACGTTTGTTCTAAATTCCTTCCTCCGTATTAATACTTACTCCGGTCCGTCTTTATTTCCCACTTTATTACCCATCTTTCTCTTTATGGCGGCTTCTCTATCTGGAATACAAACTTTATTCTATTATCAAGAGTCTTCACGCCTCTTCTATAAGTTCCTCGTGGTTGTATCTCGCCCGGGCACGTTTTTAATACACAACCATAAAGTCTAACCAGGATTCCTAAGTTCAATGCCTACAAGACAACACTATATTCAGGGAAGATTCAGACATTAATCATGTACAAATATTTTTAAAGCATTACCAGGAAAAAACAAAACAACTAGCTCAAAGCAATGCAAGCAAAATAAGTCTGTTTCTACTTTCAGGGTTTATCATTGACATTTTTTATTTATTTTATGGTTTTACACCGCTTCTACAAAAGTCATTAGCGGTGACTATATAATTATATGAAACTGTACATGTTGATTTCTTTTAAAAATTCTAAAATGTTGTTTAAACGTCTTGAGTCTTCTCCCAATAATTCTGATAGATGTCTCTCCAGTTTCCACTTTTTCCTCTTCTCTGTAAATCGGTGGCATTCAGTGAGAATGTGTTCCACAGTGAGGGGAGCATTGTCGCATGGAGAACATGTAGGGGGGTAGAGCTCTGTTAATAGATAAGAATGGGTCAATTTGCTGTGGCCTAGTCTCAGTCTGGCTAGAACTATTTCTTCTCTTCGGTTTTTTTCTGTTAGCCGAATACCAGGGTCCAACCGTCTTTTTAATCTTAGATAGTTTGCTACTGCTGGTTGACCAGGTAATTTCCCATTGCTTCATTAATTTCTTCCGATGGTAATGGTTCCAATCTCTTTGAGAGAGGAATGGTTCTAGCATGGCTGAGTCCTGTAATGCATTCTTGGCTTCTTCGTCAGCTTGCTCGTTTCCTCTTATGCCCATATGTGATGGCACCCAAATGAAAATGATGCTCTTGCTCGTGTTCCTCAGTGTGGCAGTTACTTTATTTGCAAGCCAAAATTTCTTGACTCCGGGTTTGCTCAGGCTTTGTAGGCAACTAAAGGAGTCTGTGGCTATTATAAAACTGTCTTCAGACGAAGCGAGAGCATCATTTATCGCTCGGAATATTGAGTACAATTCAGCTGTATAAATAGAATTTTCACAGCGAAGTGTGCACTTCTTTACAACTCCGTGTATAGTCCATGCACAACCACAAATAGAGTCCACTGTTTTTGAGGCGTCTTTGTATATCCACGTTCTCTTCTCGTATATTTCTTGACGTTCCTTTAGCATTGCGTGGAGTATCATGGGGTTGATGTCCTGTTTGGTAGTTTGATGGAGACTAAGATCCACTATAATGTTCACTGGATACCAGGATGGATAAAGATGGATGCTTTCTTCTACTGGAGTTAGTCTCTCGGCTCCTAGATGTTCAATTAAATCCTCTAAACGTCCTCTAAAACCTACTCGTCCCGGCTTGTTCAGCAACGAGAACACTATGTGGCTCGGATTGCTATATATCTTGCTGGCGTAGGAGAGAGTCAAGATGGAACGGCGGATTTCCAGAGAAGGTTCGCCACTCTCAACATACATGCTTTCGACTGGAGTTGTTCTGAAGGCTCCGGTGGAAATTCTAATTCCAGCATTGTGGAAGATGTTAAGGATGTTCAATGTCCTGGTCGAAGCAGAGCTATATACTACAGAACCATAGTCTAATTTCGATCGGATCAATGTCCTGTACAGGTAGAGGAGGGATGATCGATCACTTCCCCAGTTCCTGTTGGAAGCTACCTTCAGAATATTCATCCTTTTTAGACACTGGAATCTGAGATCTTTGAAGTGTTCTGACCAGGTTAGACGTCGATTATTTATTAGGCCTAAAAATTTAATTGTATCTGAAAATAAAATAGGTTTCCCAGCTGCCATTAAATTTGGATTTAATCTACATTTCCTCTTACGACAGAAATGGACACCACGAGTTTTTGCAAAGGAAATTTTGAATCCAGTTATTTCACACCATAATAAAAGATTATTAATTGCATTTTGAAGCTTCCATTGTATAAATTCGATTGACTCATGTGCAAAGTAGAATACGAAGTCATCGGCAAAAAGGCCACCTTGAACTGAAGCGGGTAGACAACTTAAAATATCATTGATGGCCACTAGGAATAGAGTTACACTCAGTGGAGAACCCTGCGGAGTCCCATTCTCCTGTTGAAATATTGCAGAAATTGAGTGGTTTATTCTAACATGAAATAATCGCTCTGTAAGAAAGGCTTCCAAATACTTCATTATTCTTCCATTAAAACCCAAAGATTTTAGTATGGCTAAGACCCTGCCTCGCCACATCATGTCATAGGCCTTCTCTATATCAACAAAGATGGATATAACATGCTGATTATTAGAGAATGCATTTTGAATGTAGGATTCGAGGAGTACTAATTGATCCACTGTAGAATAGGATTTTCGGAAGCCGCATTGCCGAGGGTCTATCTTCTCCATCTTCTCTAGTGTTTCAATCAGCCGCCTGTTCACCATCTTCTCCATGATTTTCGAACTACAACAAAGAAGGGAGATTGGTCGGAAGTCATTCAGAAGTAAAGCATTAGTTTGTTTCTTAATGGGATGTATGATAGCCGTGTTCCATAATTTGGGGGTGGTCCCCTGTCTCCAGATTTCATTGTACATGTCTAGTAAGATAATCTTTGCTTTTTCTGGCAATTTTTTAAGGAGTTCGTATGGTATGTGGTCGGGACCGGGAGCTGATTGGCTCTTGCAGGTAAGTAGTGTTTCATCAAGTTCCTGTAGTGAAAAGAATGCATTATAATATTCAGCGTTGCACGAGTCGATGGACAGTAGAGGATCGGCAAATTCTTTCCTTCTCTCTAGAAAAGTCTTCTCGTAATTGCTGGAGCTGGACTTCTCTTCAAAATGTTGGCCAAGGTTATTTACTATTTGTTGTGGTTCAGTTATTACTGTGTCTTCTATTTTTATACCTGTAATAATTGATGAACTTTTTTTACCTTGAATAGATCTAATTTTTGCCCAAATCTGTGCTATAGGAGTTTCAGAATTGATTGATTCAGTAAAGGCCAACCATGACTTTTTCTTACTTTCCTTTATGGTTTTGTTGGCTATAGCTCTGAGCTTTTTGAACTCAATACAGTCTTCAATGCTTTTGGTTCGTCTGTATTTGTTCAAAGCTTTCTTTTTCTGCTTCACTGCTTCATAGCACTCGTTATTCCACCAAGGCACTGGCCTTTTTCTTTTGGTTGGTCTGCTTTTAGGAATGCTCATCTCTGCTGATTCTATAATGGATTTATTAAAATTGCTGAGTTTTTCATTAATATTGTTTCCTGATAAAGTGCCTATTGATTGCGAAATATTTCTCTGATAATTTTCCCAATTAGCTAGGTTGAATTTCCAGCGATAAGATATTTCTGAAACGTTTACTTGATATGAGACTATAGAATTTGTAATAGTAAGTCGAATGGGGAAGTGATCACTTCCGTGCAGATCCTGTAACACTGTCCAATTGCAGTCTGGAAGAAGCCGACAGTCAACAATGCTGAGATCGATGGCCGAGAAAGAACCATCTCTCGCAACAAAGTGAGTAGAAGATCCATCATTCAGTATCGCTAGGTGACTATTTTGTTCTACAAGTTTCACTACGATCTGTCCCCTACCATCTGATTTGTCCGATCCCCAAGCGGGGAATTAGCGTTGAAATCGCCAAGAAGAGCACATGGTCTAGGTAATTGGTCAATTAGATTCTGTAATTGAGAATAAGAAATGGCTTGACTTTGAGGAATATAGATATTGCAGACTGTGATTGGATTTGGCATGTATAATTTAACAGCGATTGCTTCTAGATCTGTTGTTAAGGGAACTTATTCACTGTAAACATCATATCTGACTAGAAACATCATATCATTTTCTAGAACATATTCGATCCTTACGATATATTTTGTAACCTTTAACAGTTAGAGAGCTACTTGTTGCTAGGTGGGACTCCTGAATGCAGAAACATTGCGGCTCTTCTTTACTTAATATCAAAGAGAAGTTTTCATAATGTCTAAATAGACCAGCGCAGTTCCATTGGAGAATCTTATAAAAGTTATTTTTGCTCATGAAAATTTAAAAGAAAAAAGAAACAAAGAGAATATTTCGTATGAGAAATAAGTTTTGACATTATTAAGAACGTTAAGGAAATTTATATTGTAATATTCTGATTTTGATTTGAACTATCATTTTATAAGTTGTTTGACCCGCTAGAGTTTTTATGATCTTGAGAAATATCGGAAGCCTTTGCCTTTTCAGTTTGCAATGACCAAGTGTTTTTAGTCACAAGAGCTAATTTGTTTAACAGTTTTGTACATTTTATCTTAATAGATTTACTATGTGATAGTTTGTGCATCTCATTAAGTATCTCTACTAACCCCTCTATGTCATTGGTAATTTCTTTTACAACATCTAGAGGATTTGCCATTCCTTGTGTTACTGATAGTAACATACATAACTGTTGATAGGTTATAGAGCTGTTAGGAAACCTGGTAAACAGCTGTTCTTTAGTTGGATCTATAAGTTCTTCCAATGATGTGGGATTAGAGGGAGAAGGAGGGGGAGGAATTTTTGTTTTGATTTCTAAAGGAGAGATGTTTGTTTTCAGGTTAGTTTGAACTGGCTTAGCAATTTTAGAAATCTTTAGGTCATATGATTTGTTTCCATTGGCAACGAAACTACTATCATGTACACTCGGGTTAACCATAGAACAAGCCATTTAGGAACTTTGTCTAAATCTTCCTGGTCTATATACACCTGCCTTCGATAGCTCAAAATATGACTAAGCCTTGGATCATCACCTCCAACTTTAAGGAATGAGACACGAGATTTTAGTCTAATGCCTAGATTGACGAGATAATCCTCAATATCTTCATTGGGAATAGTTGGACAGGCATTGGATATAATTATTCTTTTAGCTGGACTAACCAAGGGCCTCACTTGAATAGTGAGGCCTTTTATAGTAATGGAGCTATAAGAACTTGTAAACTTGTCAGCTGCCTCTTTTGAATTAAAATGAACACAGAATCTATTATTGGAAATTCTTGAAGCAAAACGAATAGTTGTTGGATCTGTTAGGTCTGCTATTTTCGATAAATATTCCCCTTGTTTAATACCTTTCACTGATTCTAGAACTACAGCATACTCACGTCTTGATAATGGGCCTCTGCTAGCTGCGGTTTTGGCATAACTTCTAGGAGCATTTTCATACATAGCTGATTTTTGACTGGATAAAATTCCTGGTTCTGACTTCAAATGAGGTTCTGAAGGGATTCTTAAAGCTTCTCTATGATCTTCCATTAACCAACGCAAAATTGCGTCAGTTGATGGATTAGGTGTTCTAATTAAATTGTCTTATGTTTTTGTCTAAAAATGCACTATAAATTCTTCAAAATAATATAAACAATTAACGAGCAATTTTTTAACACTGTTAGGTTGCACTAGGTTAAACAGCTGTGACATTTTTTAGGTGTCCTTTATTCTGATGAGTTAGCAACGAAAGTCGTCAGATAAATTTGCCTATAATTTCTTAAAATTAATACTTTGTTTAAATCCACAATAATCCTGCCATTAATTATTATAATTGGAGAAAAAATAAGGGTTAAACTATTATGAATGAATGAACGAATGAATAAATCTTTTATTGCTCTTAAAAATTTACGGTTTTATATAAATGAGTCCGCCACATTAAATTAAAATTGATAACAAAAATAAAGAAATATGCAAACATCAAAAACTAAATACAACTTATTATTATACACAATATTTACGTTAATTACAAAAATTTTACACGAAAAGGGAACTGACAATAAAAATTATAATAATAACGCAACTGGGGATCTCCCCTTGGTCTAGTGATTAACGCCTTAGATTCTCATGCGGGAGATGGTGGGTTCGAGTCCCACCGCGGTAGCAGGAATTTTCTTATCTCACAGCTCGTTGAGAAAATTCCTTGCTGCACCCGGGATGTCAGCGATAATGGTCTATTTGTCGACGGCATGCGGTCGGAGAATGCCGACGGAACGTGGTTCGTCAACCATGAAGGAATTGGCCACGCCCGACGTTACTTACCTTTGGCGATCAACGGTAATCGGTGCATTCAACGTGGCTATGGCCGTATATATATATATATATAAATATATATATATATATATATATATATATATATATATATATATAATATATATATATATATATATATATATATATATATATATATATATATATATATATATTTTAAAAATCAGGGGTCTCGTATCTGTAAGGTCACTTGAGTTGATGTTTTCGTGCGACTTCTGCAATCGCTTTATTGTTTGTTTACAACAATAGTTTACATTGTAAACATTATAGTATATAACGTCTGTACATGTCTAATCTATATATAAAAAATCACGTCTCTGTTTGTCTGTTTATCTGTTTGTTCCTTATACAAATCCACACCGTTAGACCAATTTTGGCTCACAGGTAGGTCTTGATCCAGGAAGTCTCGTAGGCTAGGTCAAAAACGTGCACCAGTTGTCTGTCTTATGAATCACAATATCTCAGTCACTGAATAATTTTAAGTTTAGAAAATGATCTTATTTTAAATAATGTATCCGGGGAATGTCGTAGGATAAGTCAAAAACGTCTACCAGCTGTCTCTCTGTATGTTTGTTCCTTATACAAATCCAAACCGTTTGACTGATTTTGACTAAACTGGGCGCACAGCTTGGTCTTGATACGGTGAGTGTCTATACGCTAGGTCAAAAACGTCTAGGACTTATAGTTCAGAGGTCACGGGTTCGAAACTGGGAATCCGAATTGTTACAGATTTGCGTTATTAGATTTTAATATTACTTATTTAGTTTCTAATTAATATTTTTTTTTATTTTCTAGATGCAGAAACTAGGTGTAGTTTGGCACGCCGGGTAACTGCTAGTAATAACTAAATAAGACTAAATTAATATAAATAAAAACCGTTTCCCCCTAGTCTCTCTTGTTTTAAGAAATGTTATGAAGGTGCGTACACTGTTTAGTTTGTCATACAAAAGATTATACAACAGGCTCTACATTTTACGAGCTGGTTCGCTATGAGCTTTCAAATTATAGGAGTTCTTCTTTTTTATTTATTAGGATTTTACATTCCAAAAGGATGAATAAGTCTATAATTGTATTATAAAAATGTTTCTGACTTGATAATCCAACCGGATCTTGCTTATATTGAGAGAGCATCGGTGTATTTAACGTGGCTAAAACTCCTATTAATTTCTAAAGGAAGAGCGCCATTATTTTATTTTTTTTTCAATTCAAATGGTCTAGGAGAAGTGAAGCTATCTTACTAAGTAATTTTCTACTTTGAGGATTGGTAAGATTCAGGAGTACACCAGGGTGCTATTGTGAGTCCTCACGCACTAGTTAACCCGGGTCAGGTATAACTCCAGAAAGATTATCCGACAATATCCTCTACTGTCTACCTGCAGTCGCTCGCCTTTCTCCATCACCAAGAACTACCGGGACTACGCCCCTACGGCTATTGGTCGCCCCGGAGTCCTGAAAAGCACCCGATACCTGGACCCTATGCGGGCGACAATGGACTCGAAGGTGTTATTGAAAGTCTTCACGGTTTGCTGGAGTCCTTTTATGCTCCTCATATACCTGGGGGGTTCATGAAGGATGATTTCGGTTTGAAAGGGGAGCATATGCTCTCATGGTTATGGGAACGGTATGCTCTTCATGGGTTCTATACTTCAGTATGGAGGCCAAATGTCTGTATCTTCTCTTGAGCTAAGGTCTATCTATATACAGCTAACAAAGGGTTTAACCAACTCAAAAACCACTTCAATTAGATTACTTATGCACTATGGTCTTCAAAAAAACATAAAAATAATCTACTAACCTTTAAAAAAAAAATTAAAAAAAAAACAACTCAACGGAACTGCGTCATCATAGCGCGTTTCCGTTGTTATCCCTAATGTTATTTGGAAAGCTCAGAAAGGAAACAGTTAATATTTTGTACTAATCGTTCGTACAAAAAATCTTTTTAAGAAAGGCACTGAGCGAACAGACAAATTTTTATATGCGGGACACAATTTTAACATTTTGGCCATATTGGTAAATGTTTTTTTACTTTAAGGCTCTGTGAGACATACTTCTTAGCCTTCTGATCGGTAAGCCTATTTTTAAAATATTTTTGTTCATTTTATATCTGTTTCCATGATACCCATCTAGTTAAAGCAGTATTAATCTATAGATTAATACTGGTTTAACTAGATGGGTATCATGGAAACAGATATAAAATGAACAAAAAGATTGTAAAAATAGGCTTACCGATTAGAGGTATACCTCTAATTTAAGTACTAGCTATAGCACACACTTACTGTATAATGTTTTTCTTTTTTTTTAAATCCATTTGTATATTTATAAATTAGTATTAACTCTCCTCTGTCCTACTTGTTTTAAAGCACTGATGAAGGCTTGAATTTCAACCCGAAACGTCGGCAAACAATAAATCCTATTTTCACATATAAAATGGTGTTTAACACAATGATCGAACTCTAAAAATTGCACCCTCGAAAAAAAAATATATTTAAGGATGTTAGACACACAATCAGCACTTGTGATCTTGAACACTGGTACAACTTTGGCAGCTTTTTTATAGGTAAATTCTAAGCGAAAAAGAAAAAGAGGACGAGACAAAATTTTTAATTGTATTTGAGTATTTAAAAAAAATGTATTGAAAAAGTCTGAGTTTCGAGCGCCACTTTAATAGTACAAACTAACTATTTTCTAGGTAAAAATGATTTGGGATTTACTAATCCCTAGCGATTTTGCTATATCTCTAGCGATTTTAATGATATTTCAATTGTGGGGACTCCCTGTATACACACACACATTAGCGGCTTTCCCACCCAGAGGCAAGGGAGAAACACTTTAACAATACCAGAAGTGTTAATTCGTTAAGTTTGAACATAAAAAGGAACAGAACGATATGAAAAACGATATCCCGGACTCGGTAATAACGAGGCAGCCGTACAGCCATTCCACTTCTCGGCAAGTTGCCAGATTTCCGGGGGTGCGAAGCCCCCCGGCTGCGAAGTGGCTCAAATTTATAATAGAATAACTGTTTAGAATTTAGAGAGCTAATTAATTTCTTGAGGCGTGAGCACTCCGTTGTTTTGGTGCGTATGTTCGATTTTCACTTGGAACCCAAGTTCATTTTTTTACGTTTTTGTTTTTTTATTTTTTTTAAAAAAGTACGCAGAGCCTAACACGTTACAGTTATGACGTGATCATTGTAGCGGAATGTTGTGGAACTTTCTATTATGCTGTATCTATTTTGCATTGGTTTAAAACACATGTTCCTCATTATTTGGGAATGATATTTACAGAGATTCTTTGGAAGAAATTAAAAATAACGGCCGCTAAGGTCAAATTAATAATTTCGATAAAAACACAATAAACCACGTTTTATTTGACAAATCCCGATCTATCGCTTAAACGAAGCGTTGTACGAACAAAAACACTTCCATAAAACAAAAGTAGTAGCTTATTAAATTATCTTTAAGATTAGACCAAATTCAGCTTCTTAGCTTGAATATTTTACCAGATAATGGTGTTTGAATAACCCATCGGATGGACATTACGTTCCAGAGAGAGTTAGACATTTTTTGATTCGACAAACCGTCTGCAAAAACTGGTTGGTTTAAGAGACCCTGTATTTGTTTACTTTTATTAAATCTGCTTTCGCTGAGTATGCGAGGAGATCACCTTGTAGTTGGTGCTCCAGAAATAAATAAATATTTCGGTTTTACAATGAAAAACAGTTTGTGCCTATGTCGTACACTTTTGTGGACACAGATCTGTGTAATTTGGGTGCCGAGTAAGCCCCAACACCACACGAACCGATTTTGGACGTTTACGAACACATCCAATAGTTTCTCATTGGTCTATTTATGAGTACACACACATATTTGTGTGTGTATATATATATATATAGAAATTTCTCAAAAAATCTTTAATGACTACAACCTCAATACCTACCTTCCTTCTGAGAGCGCTAAAACAAATTAATAAAGAAACTATATATTGTATACATGCTTACGTTAAAATTGGTTGCGTCTATTTATAAGGACATATTGTTGCCAAGTCAGAGTACAACAGGTCCGCCATTATTTACTGACCTGGGTCATCGTGCTAATTATCATCAGAGGTCATGAATAGAGCGATGGGGAGAGGGGTCAGCATACTCAGCGACCTTTCGAAATTACAGATATTAAATTAATATCATTTATTTAACAATGATATACTGAAATTAACTGCGCCATTTATGCGTATTTATACATTTCGCTAATTCCTGATTTTAAAATGGTAGAATAGAACATTTTAATATTTCGCCTTCCGAAATCAAAACTTACCGCTCTCACCCAGTCCCGACAATAATCATGAATGTTTTAAAAAATTTGATTCTCAGGTGGGAGATGTAGGTTCAATAATTGCCTGAGGCAGGCGGACATTTAGCGCGGTTCCATCCGAAACAAAATTTCGGGGGGTTATTTACGCCCAAGTGCTGAGAACCCTAAATAACTTTAATATAATACTTTGATCCGGCCTTAAAGAACATTAAAATGAAAAAAAAAACAATATATCCACCTTAATATATATATATACACAATAATAATATTAAACTAAACTAAATTAATAAATACAATAAAATTGATAAATACTAAAAAAAAACCTGAAAACAAAAAAAATAATAAAAAAACTCCAAACGAATCAAACTACCATATAATTTACTCACTAGACCAGAGCTCCAACAAAAAATCACCTTCGGGCACATAAATAAGCTTATACACACAACAATTTACAATAAATTAAAATAGAAACACTCCTTGATTCAGTTATGAAGGGATTCCTCCTATATAGGGAGGGTGGAACCGCGCTAAATGTCCGCCTGCCTCAGGCAAATATTGAACCTACGTACATCTCCCTCCTGAGAATCCAATTTTTTAAAACGTAGAAAAAACATTCATGATTATTATCGGGACTGGGTGAGAGCGGTAAGTTTTGGTTTCGGAAGGTGAAATATTAAAATGTTAAGCTGGAGTGCAGTAGGAATGAGGGTGGACTGGCTACAATCGGCATGAGCGACAAAGAGACGTCACTTGCAGGTTCCAGCCTGCCGCTCTTCGCTTAGTCCAGACATTGCAATTTTTCTTGTCGCTCTAAATCTTTCCCTATTTCAATGCATTTTTTTTTTTGTTTAAATGAAAGCTAATAAAATTTAGAACAACTTTGTCAATTCACATTTATGGTTTTGGAATCCCTTCTTTATTAACTTACGTGCTTATAACCTTCAAGTTACTTTTCTTATAAATACTTTTAAAATATGATACTAATAAAAGAGTAAATTGGATGATAGTGAATGTGAGCTTTTAATTTTGGAAGTACAAAGTATGGAATGATAGACAGTGATTTTAAAAATACAACCAAGAAACTAGGAGAAGAGGTTTGAAACGCATTAAACATGCAATGTAAGATATTTTTATTAACTAAACATTTAAAATATTAATTCTTTAAATTAATATTTTAATTTAAAAATGTATATTGGAGTATGCGATGACGGAGATTAAAAGAAATTACCGCCCAGTCGCTCTGTATTGTAGCCAGAGTCCCTCTTCTGCTAAACACTCGGTTGCTCTGTCTTTCTGTCGCTCATCGTTCATCGCGCGTATCGTAAGCGACCCTTCGCAGGATCACTCCTGAGTGTTGCAGGATCACTCTTCTGAAGAAGAGTGCTGATGCAGTTCGTCGCGTATTAGTAACCTAGGGACGACCTAAAAACATTGTTACATATAAATGTACATTAATATTGAAATATATAAACAAGTTTGAGTATAATGGATTGTGATTTAATGAATTCCCCTCCGAAGAGACTGGTCCAAACAGCTGCCTTCCTCAGGTACACGGAGGACTGGAGCACACAGACCTATCATCCCTAACCAAGCCAGGATACGCCCGGGGTTTTTTTCTGACCCTCCCGGGCATCAAGAAAGCCTATACAATAATCAGCGGGGAGGTGGTGAGCCCTTTTTTACTCCCTTCAGCTCTGTATTTAAAGCCTATATAAGATTAAAACCCTTCAGTAAAGCCTCAGGTTGTAGCTGTTTCATTAGCAGTAAAGTTAATGTTTCCTTCATCACCCTCGGGTACAAAACCTACCGACAAAACGGCTGGAATTGTTGACTAAATTATTTCAAGCAATCAGGGATTAGTTGGGATTCGGCTAAGAAAACAGCAATACGATTTTCGTAAAAAAAATCTGTATTAAGGACATTCGTTTTTTTTAATTGGGGTCCCCCGAGCCGTATTAAATCTCACAGAGGGCCGGATCCGGCCCGCGAGCCGGTTGTTGGCCACATATGATGTAGAGCTTGATAAATAAATGTTTTTCCAGGATTGTTGACTTTCTTACATTATAAAATGACTAATTGTTGAATGGGGTGGCAATCTAGTTTTAATTAATGTGCAAATCTGTGTTTAGATTAAAATGATTTATATTATCTTACTGGTAAACCTTTTTTCTGTATTTTCTTTGTATTTGTTTTTTAGCTGACGAAGGCTCCCAAAGAGTAGCCGAATGTCCTTAATACAGATTTTTTTTTTACAAAAATCGTATTGCTGTTTTCTTAGCAACCGGATTTCAAGAAGCAAAGAAATCGGATTTCTGGTTTCAGTCGCCATTTGCTGAACCAGAGGATCAATGAGTTCTCCGATGTTTGCAGTTTTTGAACCATCGTGCTCATATACCTGTGACTGGATGAGAAGAGAGTGTATTTGGCTAATGTTGCAAGCTGAGTGAAGGAGTCATCTTCAGGCATGTCGGAGGCGAAGAGAAGGGGACCCAATATGGCTCCTTGTGGAACTCCAGCTTCCAAAATAAAAATATCAAAAAAAAAATTAATAAATAAAATAGCGGAGGAGCCCCAAAAGCTCAACGGACGTATAATTGAAGACCAAACCACTGTAAGGTCGGAATAATTCTAAGCAGGATGTTCTAAATGCACTTTCAAGTTTGTTTGCGTCAAAATCACAGTCTTAGAACATTCCTACTTGTAATTTGTGTTTATATTTTCTTTAGCTGAAGAAGGCTGCCAACGTGCAGCCGAAACGTCTAATATAGATTTCTGCGTGAAGATCTGACGTTTTTTTTTTCTCCTAGCCGAATCCCAACCATCCCGTGACATCGTATCTATTTCATTGATTAAGATGTTAAGTAGTTTTTTATTTACACTATTTAAAAATTTACGACTCTAGACAGTAGAATGGTGTATACGCCCCGAGCCGACGAGCTAGAATTCCTCGCCTATCCATCCAGTTCCTGACTCTACCCCCTCCTGATGTAGCAGGTGCTCCTCAAGTCTCCTTGAATTCATTAATTCCTACATACTATATTTCGTTCTCATGGTTTATTTGGGCAGGTGGAGTTCGATCCTTTCATCTCAGCTATCTTCATAGTAATCCAGCTAGGGTTCCGTGTTGTTTTTTAAAACTCCTCTCATTATCTCTGGTTATGTTTACCATTTTCAACTCATTTCGTAGGACTTTTTTTCTGAATTGATTTTTATTTGTTGACAAACTGCTTATTTAGGTTTATTAGTTGATGGCTTAGCTGTTATACCGATGGTGCTTTCTGGCTAATGTAATCCAACACACAAAAAAAGTACCGCTAACCCTATCAAACATTATGCCGCAAGATGTGGTTTGCTATTATATATCACATATTACTTTTTTAAAAAGAATCGTAACAAAAAATCGTTTTGCTCTGCCTATTCTCCCATGTTAGTAGATGAATCTTAATGTGGCTATACAACTTCAGTTCAAATCTCATGGCCGCTTGGTCATGAATCAGATACCTCTATAGTATCTGCCCTTCAGATTCTCCTTGGCCTGTTACGGGACTGATTTGTTATATATATATATATATATATATATATATATATATATATATATATATATATATATATATTGATGTTAATGAAATGAAAAGATATAATTAAATTGTAAGATATGGAATTATTACAAACTAAAAAATTTAAATAGTGACACAAAATCAACGAGACACTCGGCTTGCTCGCTCACTTTTCTTTATATATATATATATATATATATATATATATATATATATATATATATATATATATATATATATATAAGAAAGATGGAGAATTAAAATCAACCCGGAAAAACGTAAACAGGTGACATTCACTCTCAACAGGAGATCTTGTCCTTCTGTATAACTTAATAACACTCCACTACCACCATCCAGCAAGGTTCGATATCTAGGATTCTAGGATTATACCTTAACAGCCGACTGACATGGAACCCTCACACAAGACTGAAAAGACAAGAACTGAACAAAAGATACGGTCTACATAGACGACTCCTTGGACCCTCATCTAAATTATCGATTCAAAACAAATTAACAATATATAAAACAATTATTCGACCCATATGGACATCCGGACTTGAACTCTGGGGATGTGCAAAAACATCCAACATCAACAGAATACAGGCATTCCAGTCAAAAGTCCTTCGTAAAATTGTAAATGCGCCTTTCTATGTACATGTAAATGCACCTTTCTATGTATCCAACAAAACCCTTCACAATGACCTTAACATCCCATTTGTCCTTGACCTTGCTAAAACCCGATTCCTAATGTTCCACTCCAAATTGTCTTATCATGCTAATCCTGAAGGTCTATCCTTATCATCCCATCCAGACAATCCTCCCAGGCGGCTTAAGAGACAGTGGCCCTAGATAATTTACTCGCCTGATCTTATCGTGACCATTAAAATATTTACTGAGACATCCCTGGAAGTGCCAACAGTGGTTGTCTCCTTCCATATTTTGTATGTTTTTTATTTTATTTTACTTTTACCGTTTTTGTCAACTTGTACATAATGTCTGTACCAACAAACTTGACCATTGTACTATTAATAATTATATATATATATATATATATATATATATATATATATATATATATATATATTCATAAACTTGGCACACATGTAGGTCTAGATACGGGAAATCTCCTAGGCTTGGTCAAAATAGTCAAATTTCAAAATTTGGTCAAAAGGTCAAAGGCTTTTTTCAAGAAAAAATGGCTACACTGAACCATTCAGATTCTGACGGCCATTTTGAATCGACAACCATTTTGAATAATAATTCTGATTCCGTTGGCTGTTTCAACAGATAGAGAGACAGATATAAACAAATTCACACCGTTTGACCGATTTGACGTAACTGGGTATACAGGTAGATCTTGATACGGGGAGAGTCATAGGCAGAAAGTAGGTGTAGCATGGCACACTGGGTAACAGCTAGTATAATATAAAACGTAGGTATGAATTTATTGAGCAATATCCTGTGGCAAGTTGTGTCATTTATATGTCCGTAACTGGCCACGAGAGCCCTGAGAGGCAGATACTATGGAGGTATCTGATTCATGACCATACGGCACACTAGGGAGATAGTGTGATCAGTACTATGCTTCGGCCGCCTGATTTTCCTCTTTAGTGCTTCGACTGCTAGAGTCATTAGCACCCTAGGTACCCATTATTGAATTAATTAAAGGCTGGGTTCGCCTAGGGGCGGTCAGGAAGGCCGAATTCAACCCACGAAGGAAAACACTAGAAGAATAAATCTTTAGTGCTTGCTCGGGATTTGAACTCAGGTCCTCCATTAGTGCAGTGCTCTACCACTGAGCTAACCTCGCCCTCATATATATATATATATATATATATATATATATATATATATATATATATATATATATATATATATATGTGTGTGTGTATATTACTAAAATCAAATAGTCAAACCTGTACAGTCTGTTTGAGTACAATAGCTCCTTTAGTTTCCTATAACTTTGACTACAAGATAGTGAAATTACCCCTGGAAAATGTTATTATCACTTGACATTCCATTCTGATCACAAGTCATTTTTACCAAGATTCGTCAGTAGATTGATCTCCTAGTTATCACCTCGCTAAACCAGTCACACCGAAAAACCTCCAACAAATCACAATTTGTCAGTTCATGATCCGTTCTGCTCCAATAAGCCACCATCCTCTCGCAAAACCTATTCCTCATCCCAACCCTCTGCATATTTTTCTTAGAGATCCATAAACCCATCGTCTGCAAGGGTTAGGATAAGCCATTCTCTGGGTTTCATTACACGAATCGCTGAGCATCTGTCTGCAAGAAAGTGTTATAAATAGAATCGTATCAACTATATTGCAGCGCAATTCCTCCGTACCTATGGGGAGGAAAACCCGCTTATAATACTTCCTATGATATGGAAGTATTTTTCGGCCCTGAACATTTGACAGATATTTAACTGCATTGCCTGTAAATTTATTTATAATTTTAATATTATTTATTTTTTTTTTTTATTACGGCGCATCTACAACTTGGCCATTAGCGCCGGGCTATCTATAGGTTGCCACCATTTTATAATGCCAACAGCACGTGGTCGGTCACCCATTCAGGTACTGGCCACGCCCGACGTTGCTTAACTTCGGTGATCTACGGGAATCGGCGTATTCAACGTGGCTATGGCCGTTGGATTTTAATATTATTAACTAGACTACAGTTTTGCGTTACTTTTGACGAGATTTCGTTTTTCTTGGCTCCTGTTTTGGGTAACGTCAAGAACCATAATAAATGTCTTGTTTATTTCTCGAAAAACTGTTTTTTTTTTCGCCTTTCGAATGGTCATTCCATATCGAATCGCCTAATAGTTTAATGAAATGTCACTAACCATTTCTGATTTGTATGAAACTTTGCACACTTGCTTATACTTATGCAAAAATTCCTTGAAAGTTTCATTTTTCTATAATTTATATTTTTTTTAATCGAATTAAAAAAAAAATCACATTGACTGATAAAATCACTGGCACCCCTTTTCGGAAATAGACCCCAGTTTAGTATTTATTTTGGCTAGATTTTTTTTTTCGAACAACACCTAATGTACACCTATGTATTTTTTTGTGCCTTATAAAGTTACATTTTTTGGAGTAATAAAAATATTATAAAAAATTGGCATTTTTGGCATATAAATTAAGTCATGAGCCGGTGAAACAACTTAAACTTTCAATTTTGAGAAAGTATTTGTTTTAAACAATTTAACACTATTTACGCACGCACACATATATATATATATATATATATATATATATATATATATATATATATATATATATATATATATATATATATACGTCGCCTTCGGGTTGACGTTACTAGCATTCATTACCTAATAAGATAAATAATAATAATAAATATCAAAATGAAAAGATGATATTCAGTAATTTATTATTTGCTGAATATTTAGAAAGTTAAATTCCTTAATAATATTAAAAAATGAACCAGCGAATAAAAAAATAGTTCTATAAATGAATGACACCGATAAATAGTTTTCCTATTCAGCAAACTAGGTAAAAAAACCTGTCTATTCTGTAATTAAGGTAAAATCTTATCCTATTTCACACGCCTCGGGATCATTAATTGCCTAAAGCTATTAAAATGAACTAAATCATGCTAAATAATTCCCCGACATCAGCAGAGGATTAAGGAAAAAAATGATTTTAAATATGGCTCATTCATCTGTATCATAATTTCTTCAATTGAATTCCTTTATAAACGGAAAATAATTCAGGATCTGTTTCTGAACGAATATCAGAAATTCTGCCTTTAACTACAAAAAGTCCAACTCGCAGAAACTGCGTCATCTTAGTGCGTATATATATATATATATATATATATATATAATATATATATATATATATAATATATATATATATATATATATATAATATATATATATATATATATATATATATATATATATATATATATATATATGTCTGTTCGCAGCCCTGACAGCTCAAAAATGGTCCGATTTTGATGAAATTTCGTACAAACATCTTTCAGCTAATTTGAAAGGTCAAGTTCGTTAACCAGCAGAATCCGCCCACCGAAACATGGTTTTTGAAGCGAATGTCGCGCGAAAGAAATCGTCCCGCTTACTTCATATGCTTGCAAGTACTAGTTTTATAGGCTTCTTGGCCTAGGAAAACGAATGAAACCATTTTTAAGGCGATAGCTTTAACCTTTTTTGAGAAAATTGGAGAAATATTTGTTGTATAACGATTATGGTTTGGGTACTTAAAATCATGGGATTCAGTTGAAACATTTTCTGCATGTTTAAATTTCATCAAAACTAATATGTTGAAATTTTGGTTACGTTTTGAGATATGGAAGGGTTAGAATAAAATACTTTTTTAACATAGATGAAAAGTTTTGGGAACTTCGTATACTTTCATTAATATCTCGAAAACGGTTGAAAATCTTGGAAAGCGAAAGCTAACCATTCGAATGCTTACTAAATGGTCTACAAAAAAGGTTCTGCGAGCAAGTCGCTACTTTGCGGGCTCGTAAATACAATGAATAAATAAATAAATAAAAAGGTTCTAAAGAAAGTTTTGAATAAGCGATGTCAATCGGAGAAATAAGTGCTTAAACTTTGAAGTAATTGATTTCGTTTATTCAACGGTTCTTTTTGTCTGTTTTTATTCCTTGTTATTTTTTAATTGCTTATAGTTGGATTTGAAAATAAAACAGATTAAATAAAATAAGAGAAACAATTCATTGTTAGAAATATAGCTTGCCAAGAGAAAGAGATTCGATGACGTCTTTTGAATATTTTCAATTGCCTTTATGTTGTTGGTTTTTAATTTTATTTTTTAATTTATTTTATCTGTAGAATTAATACTTTAGTAGAAGAACACAAGAAAATGTGAAAAATTTTGTTATTTTTCAATGCATTGAAACGTATGAAATAGGTATCTCTAGAAGAGGATTCTGGGGTCTGGCGGACCCGACCAGGTAAAGTCATAAACCCCTTTGAACAAAGGCCGAAGCAAATATTATCTGTTTCTATTCTAAGCTTTTCAAATGAAAAAAGGGATATGATCGGAACCGCGCTAAGATGATGCAGTTCCTGCGAGTCGGACTTTTTTGTTGTATAGGTTTTGTGTTAGCCCTAAGCATTTTTCATTTTTTGGTGGCGACGTTGCTGTGAGATTTTTTCATGAATTCTGTAGCCGATGAATTACCCGAGGTATTTAAAGTATGGGACCTTGTTTATTTTACCATATTTTTTTTTTCAAGCTTCTAATTTCTATTTTTTTAACAAAAGAATTCAGTTTTCTCATATCCTACTTCTCTCTCTCTCTCTCTATATATATATATATATATTTTATTTTATTTGAAGATAAAACTACAACGAATACACAAAAAAAAAAAAAAGATTGTTGTACAAAATGGCTTATGATACAAAAATACAAAATGAGCGTCTCCTTTGCTCAAGATTTGCTTGGCTTGCTAGCAAGCCTTGCTTATATTATTATCTCCTAATCCTTAACAATATAATACGTGAATACAATTTAAATAAATAGTAAACTAAAGACAATAAAAATTACTTATGCTACAATCAACCAGAGCAGTTGTCTCTATAAAACTAAGTAAAAACATGAATGAGTAGAACACATTCATAATTTAGAAGTAATACATGTAAACAAAAAAAAAAAAAAAACCTAAATAACTCTGGATTTTCAATTTAACTACAACTCCTTAGTAAATAGATTGTTTGGCTCAGTACTGCACTTGAAAGACAAAGAAAAATAAGTAAATACATATAAGAGAAAAAGAAGAATTTTAACAAATATGAAATAAATAGATAAATATATACAGTAAAGTAACCTATACAAACTTGTACACATAAAAAAATTCAAGATATTCATGTTTAAAAAAGAGCAATCAATTATACAAACTATATACTCAGGATAAAATAAATACCGGCTAATTAACTAATACTGAATTATCAGTCTAATTTGATAAATTTATCATCTAGTGAGCATCTTGTATTACTACTAACGTAGTAAAATTATCACCTTCACTAAACAATAATGTCTCCATATCAGCGGCCAAAAAAGAATTCAGTTTTCTCATATCCTACTTCTCTCTCTCTCTCTCTCTCTCTCTCTCTCTCTCTCTCTCTCTCTCTCTCTCTCTCTCTCTCTCTCTCTCTCTCTCTCTCTCTCTATATATATATATATATATATATATATATATATATATATACAGTGTGTCCCAGTAAATGTGTCCACCCCCTTTTCCTCCTGGAGTTGTTGGAATTTCGAAATGAAACTTGGTAGGTCTTAGTTATGTTGCATGAGGTTTCTTTTAAAGGTTTAGTTGTTTTTTTAACATTCTCCAGTTTTTCTCCAGCGCATCTAACTCTCATAATACCCCCGTTAAATATTTAATCTACAACTTTGATCTTGGTATCATCTGAAAGGAAAATTAATAGGCTACAACGTTTACATTGAGGTGTTTTTACGTACAAGGCTTGGTTTCTGTGTTAAATAGGACTTTGTCTACAAAAGGGCGATATTTTTCATTTTTTTGCGTTTTACGCGCAAACGGTGCGTCGGATCAAAAGATGTTTAGGAATAAATTAGTCTTAAAATTAAATTTTCTATCAGAATTCGTCATAAAAAATACCTGCCGATATTGGAGAATCAAGAGTTAGATGCGCTGGAGAAAAACTGGAGAATGTTACAAAGTCAACTAAACCTTCAAAAGTAACCTCATGCAACATAACTAAGACCTACCAAGTTTCATTTCGAAATTCCAACAACTCTAGGAGGAAAAGGGGGGGGGACACATATACTGGGACACCCTGTATATTGCGCATGTGGTAACATTAAAACCTTCATCATTGTTCCCATTAGAATACTACAATTTTTCCGCGGATTGCAAAATAAGCCTTCTTTTAATAAGAATTTCTTGTGAAGGCCATTTTTTTTCTTTTAGTAAGAGTGTTTACATTTAGGGAGGCGTGTTTGAATATTCAAATGCCTGTTGATTTCTTCGCCTTCTCGTGGACTCATTGATGTAATGCTGTGCATAATCTCTGTGTTAGCAGGCATTCAAACACGCGCCTAGTTGGTTCCAGAAGTAGGTGTTTTTTCTAGGACGAGTTCGTATGTAGGCATTTTACTGAAGTTTGTGTAGGATTGTAATATATACTCGTGCTTGTTTAGCTACGAGAGTCGCCTAATCACAAGAGAATAAGGCCTCGGGTATGATACGAGCGAAGAGCGATGAGCGACGTCGCTCACATTAATGTTAAGCAGGAGTGCAGTAGAAATCAGGGAGGACTGGCTACAATAGGCATGGGCGAGTGGGCGACGTGGCTTGCAGGTTCGAGCCTGTCGCTCATCGCTTGGCCCAGACATTACAATTTTTTCGCCGTTCACCCCAGACGTTATATTTTGCGTGCCACAAAAAAGGCTTCAGCTTCTAAATCTTAACCGATTTCAATGCATTTTTTTTTTTTTTTTTTTTTTTTTTAAATGAAAGCTAATAAAATTTAAAACAACTTTGACAATCCACATTTACGGTTTTGTTTCCCTTCTTTAATAAATTAAGTGGAAAGATGTTTATAACCTTCCAATGCTTATCTCACAAGATATGCCCAAATGGCATGGGTTGTGCAGAAAAAAATCAATAAACTCCCTTACCATAGGGATACTTTGATGAGGAAACAATAAAAAAAAACCTTCCAATGCTTATCTCACAAGATATGCCCAAATGGCATGGGTTGTGCAGAAAAAAATCAATAAACTCCCTTACCATAGGGATACTTTGATGAGGAAACAATAAAAAAAAAAACCTTCCAATGCTTATCTCACAAGATATGCCCAAATGGCATGGGTTGTGCAGAAAAAAATCAATAAACTCCCTTACCATAGGGATACTTTGATGAGGAAACAATAAAAAAAAAACTTCCAATGCTTATCTCACAAGATACGCCCAAATGGCATGGGTTGTGCAGAAAAAAAACAATACACTCCCTCACCATAGGGATACTTTGACGAGGAAACAATAAAAAAAAACCTTCCAATGCTTATCTCACAAGATATGCCCAAATGGCATGGGTTGTGCAGAAAAAAATCAATAAACTCCCTTACCATAGGGATACTTTGACGAGGAAACAATAAAAAAAAACCTTCCAATGCTTATCTCACAAGATATGCCCAAATGGCATGGGTTGTGCAGAAAAAAATCAATAAACTCCCTTACCATAGGGATACTTTGATGAGGAAACAATAAAAAAAAACCTTCCAATGCTTATCTCACAAGATATGCCCAAATGGCATGGGTTGTGCAGAAAAAAATCAATAAACTCCCTTACCATAGGGATACTTTGATGAGGAAACAATAAAAAAAAACCTTCCAATGCTTATCTCACAAGATATGCCCAAATGGCATGGGTTGTGCAGAAAAAAATCAATAAACTCCCTTACCATAGGGATACTTTGATGAGGAAACAATAAAAAAAAAACCTTCCAATGCTTATAACCTTCCAATGCTTATAACCTTCCAGTTACCTTTCTTATAAATAATTTTAAAATATTAGTACTAATATTCGGAAGTACAAAGTATAAAATGACGGACAGTGATTTTAAAAATACAATCATAGCCAAGAAACTATGAGAAGAGGTCGGAAACATTTAAAATATTATTTTTTTTAATTAATATTTTAATTAAAAAACGTATATTGGAGTATGCGATGATGGAGACTAAAGGAAATTATCGCCCAGCTGCTCTGAATCGTAGCCAGTGCCTCTCTTCTGGTACGCGCACGGTCACTCTGTCGCTCATCGCTCATCGCTCTTATCATACTCGAAGCCTAAGAGGTTCTAAATTTTACATGTTGTAAAGACATGTCTAAATACTATGTTGATCTAAATTTTATTATAAAAAAAATTTGGTTAAGATTTAGATATAGGCTTTTTCTGGAATACGATATGCCAGACTGAGCATTCGAAGATGGCCCGACTGGTGTAAGTGATTTTAAAGAACCCATATTAAATATATATGTATATAAATTTGAGCCACCGTTATGTTAGTGATCTATGAGTTGTGAAACGTGAACTTTGCTAGTCTCGACTTCCGGATTGCGTCATGAGGTCAACCTCATCAGCGGGTTCCCTCACTAAGGAAGGAGGGAGGAACCGCGTTGAAAACGTTTATGCTTATTATCGGTACTCGGTGGGAGCGGTAATTCGGTAGTTTTGGTGTCAGAAGCTGATAAATTAAAATTTTCTATTCTAAGATTTAAATTTTATTTATATATATATATATATATATATATATATATATATATATATATATATATACTCGAATTACCCACTAATTTTTTACGAAAAGACGCCACAGACCAATATGCAACATATGTAACACAGAACTTACGATTAAACATTTACTGACAGACTGCCAGAGAAGAAGCAGTTACAACATACCGTATGATATAACTCCTAGGCAATGATAGCCAGTACATCAACACTATACTGACCTACCTCAAGAATACAGGACTATGCAACCTTATTTCATGAACGTCTGCAATGTTCGCTTATAAGATATTATATTTCCATTGATACTAAGCACTATTTATAGGTGAATCCTATGTCTAAAACAATACATAACCACACACACTTCCAGCGCCAATAACCATACTGATTTGCTAGAATAGCTAAGTTCAGAGGATACTGTTCTTTGTGTTATCGCCATTGAACCCCTCATATATATATATATATATATATATATATATATATATATATATATATATATATATATATATATATATGAGGGGTTATATATAACGAGGGTTGGATTTGGGGGTCCCAGATCGTCCCTAGGCTCACCCAGCCTTTAATTAATTAATAGGTATATGCAAAGGAAAAAATCAGGCGGCCGGAGCGTAGTACTGACCACACTATCCCTAGTGTGTCGAATAGTCGAGAATCAGATACCTCTACAGTATCTGCCCCTCTGGGCCCTTAGTGGCCTGTTACGGGACTGATTATATATATATATATATATATATATATATATATATATATATATATATATATATATATATATGTATATGTATACATATATATATATATATTTATATATATAGATAGATATATATACACATATATGTGTGTGTATAATATATATTTATGTTGTCCGAAACTGATGACGGTCATTTCAAATTAATGAAAATTGCATGAAGTGTGGCACATTAGAAAGGTTTCATTTTTTAAGTATGTTAATTGACGCTAGGATAAGACGGTAGTTTGTTATAGGAGTTTTTAGTGATTTGCATTTAGTGCGGTTAACAAATAATTGGGAAAGTGCTTTTTCCGCCAGAAGCTCCGGTTCATTGGCCGCTAAATATGACCAACAAGCGCATGCATGCATTATTGAATGCAGAAAGAAGCGATGTATTGTTATCTTATGGAACAATTATAATTGTAATTACCAATAATCGGCGTAATTATGCGGAAAATGTAATTATCTTTGGAATAGCATTTGGGTTTGTTAGTTGAAGTGCATAGACTTTTTTCTGCGTTGCGCTTCTTGGCTCGTTGGCCTTCGGCTATGCAGTAATAGGTTTTCTCCTCGAGATTGTAAGAAAGCATTGTTTAAAAACGCACATTGTAACAAGTTGCAACACTTATGTGCAGTCGAGATGTGTTAACGTTTCATAACACACAGGTCGTTCGAAAATTTATTTATTTTTAATGTTTACAATTTGAATTTGACTACCCACCAACACACTGATACACCCTTTGTCCATGATTTAGCCAAATCCCGATTCCTCGATGTTTTCTCTAAACTCCCAGCCCACCCCAATCCTCTTGGCAGATCCCTCTCTTCCAATGTTATTCCTGATAATCGTCATTTATGGAAATGCATGGGCCAGTCTTCACTGTTCGAAACAAATTATTTCAAGCTACTTAGCGCTTTCTAGATTAGGTTTCATCTTCAGAGTGTTTTTGCTGCGCCACTAAGTAAAACCCTATTGTACCTCGCGGATTTTTTTAGCATTAAGGGTTTTGTTTTGTTGCAACACAAAATCAGGCCACATTCTTTATTTACCACAAATACACATAGTCAGAGAGCTGGTAAAGCACGTTCCAAGAAGTGTTTTATGCACCTTGAAATTTTGTTTTAATGCGTCTCTTGGGTAGATAAGAAGGTAAGTACATACATGTGGAATACAATGTACTGAGCATAGGGGAAAGGTGCAAAACAATTTGGCCCAAAAAAAAAAGTGTTTTAATCTGAAGCCAATAATATTTAAAGTAAAATTAAGACAATTTTAAAATGAATAATAAATTAGGCAGACATTTTTAAGGGGGTTAACATCTTAAAAAAACTTTTTTTTTAAGCGCGGTTACTCCCTATCTCCATAGGGAGAACCCGCTAATGAGGTTGACCTCACGACGCGATCCAGAAGTGCCCACTAGAAACCTTCACGTTTCAGACCCTATAGATCACGAAAATATAGGTGGCTAAAATTTGTGTATATATATATATATATATATATATATATATATATATATATATATATATATATATATATATATTTTTTTTTTTTTTTTTGCGCTCTAGCAAGCTCAAAAATGGTCCGATTTTGATGAAATTTGGTACAAAAATCTGTCGTCTGATTTGAAAGTTCGTTAGCCAGCAGAATCCGCCCACTAGAAGATAGTTTTTGGGGAAAATTCGCGCAAAAAAAATCTTAAAGCGTACGTTCTTGAGTTCATATGCTTGTAGGTACTTGTTTTATAGGTTTCTTAACATAGGAAAACGAATGAAACCATTTTTAAGGCGATATCTGTAACCGTTCCTGAGAAAAGTGGAATAAATGTTTTTATAAGTCATTATTTTTTTTGTGGATACCTAGAATCGCGGGATTGAATTGAAATATTTTCTACATCTTGGAAATTCATCCCAACTAATATGTTTAAATGTTGGTTGTTATTTTTTATTTTATAGAAAGATTTAACCCACGACAGAATGGAATTTTATTCGCCATGAAGCACATATTTATAGTTGATTATAACAGTAAAACGAATTTGCTAGTAAAACAAAATACTTTAAATGACAACGAATTTTTGGTTGTTTAGAATAGAGCCTTCTCAGCAGTAGTCGAAGAGGAAGTACGTTGTCAGTACATAATTGTATTGACTTATATACAGTTTAAGAATTATCCGCTTCTGTGTAAGTTTGCTACTGTCAGTTTCCTGTGGTTTTTTGATGCTAATCTATTCCATTTCTTCGAGATGTACGTAACCGCGCTAAGATGACGCAGTTCCTGCGAGTCGGACTTTCTAAATATTAAATGATCTGTTCACGCCAATGAGAGCAGAGAGGACACCCACAACCGCCCTGTGCGTTCACTCACTCTCACGGATATACGGTCTATCATAAGCATCAACATTAATTTTTATAACGAGGTTAGCCGTCCAGGTGATAAGCAATCAGCGAATAGTTTGGATTGGCCTAGGAAACATCAATAGGTGTTTTGTAAAAATCTGTATTAAGGACGTTTCGGTTACTCATTGGTAGCCTTCGTCAGCAATGAAGTGCCAGGGGGCAGAGAAAGACCAAAGTTAACACTTAAGTAAGCATCGTGAAAATATACCGGTATATTTTCACGATGGTCACTTAAGTGTTAACTTTGGTCTTTCTCTGCTCCCTGGCACTTCATTGCTACCAAAGAGTGGCCAGAACGTCCTTAATACAGATTTTTACAAAAATCGTAGCGATGTTTTCTTAGCCGAATCCCAACTATTCCCTGATTCCTTATTAAATTTCATGTTTGCTGATAATTGAACCCCACAAAAAGTGCCTGCCTTTTTGTAATTTTTTCAATTATGTTTATTGAAGACAGTGTTTTAATTGCTGCGTGAATAAAACACTTCATTTAATCTTTAGGAAAAAAAAAGTTTTTTTTTTTCTTTTTGTATGTTAACCCCCTTAAAAGCGTCTTACTTATTCATTATTCGTAGTAAAATTGTCTTAATTTGTTAAAAATTCTTGTAATCCTGACTTTATAGCTCCCGCGCTAGTAGCTCCTAGCAGCCAAAAGCTGCTATCATAAATTTTTTTTTTTTTTGCGGATCATATTGCCTTGAAACCACTTTCATTCGATTCCCCACATCAAAATACCTTTCTCGGCCATCGGCGAGACAGTAATAGGTTCCCTTATCTGCTTATCTACTATTAGGGATTATTAACCTCGTGATTGTAAGAAGGCATTGTGTAAAAGAGTCCATTGTAAATCTTGGGGCATTGTAAAAGGCAGCGAGAAACGAAAAGAAAAAAAAAAAAAGCTTCTAGTTTGTATCTAAAGCCCCCACTCCACTTGAGAAGTCTGTCTAAGATTGATGATGCTTCGTTTCATTCATCGTCAAGAGGTTAAGAATCTGTATCGCTCGTGAGCCAAGTTGTGCCCAACTCGAGGGCAACGAACTTAGCTGTAAATATCCTAGCCCGGGGTTTTCCCTAACCCTACTCACGGGTGGGACTTGTGACTCTGGTCACAGGTAGGAAAGCTAGTGTACTCATAATTTACAAGATACTAAAGGAAATGGAGATAAGAACAAATCATAAAATAGAAACGAAAATACTGCAGGATTAGAAAACAATTTTCCCATTACCACAGTGCAATGAAATTGCCATATATATATATATATATATATATATATATATATGTTTGATGTTATTTTTCGTCGCTGGGATAGTATTTTTAGTTGGAACGGCATTTTTCTCCAGCGGTGGTACTCCTCCTCACTTGTTCCCGGAATATTTCGATGGATTCATCTCCATCTTCTTCAGCCAGGTACTTGTTTCTTCCTCGGTGGTAGCCAAGGGAATGACATTTTTCTCGATCTGGGCTCCTTTTCACTTCTCTAGCCACAGTATCGGCGGACGAATGGTGTTGAAGCTCCCTGGTGTAGTTGGGATTCTGTCCGTTGGCAGCGCTGATGGTATTGCGTCTTTATATGCTGATGGTATATGCGGAGCCCAGATCGAGAAAAATGTCATTCCCTTGGCTACCACCGAGGAAGAAACAAGTACCTGGCTGAAGAAGATGGAGATGAATCCATCGAAATATTCCGGGAACAAGTGAGGAGGAGTACCACCGCTGGAGAAAAATGCCGTTCCAACTAAAAATACTATCCCAGCGACGAAAAATAAAAGACGCAATACCATCAGCGCTGCCAACGGACAGAATCCCAACTACACCAGGGAGCTTCAACACCATTCGTCCGCCGATACTGTGGCTAGAGAAGTGAAAAGGAGCCCAGATCGAGAAAAATGTCATTCCCTTGGCTACCACCGAGGAAGAAACAAGTACCTGGCTGAAGAAGATGGAGATGAATCCATCGAAATATTCCGGGAACAAGTGAGGAGGAGTACCACCGCTGGAGAAAAATGCCGTTCCAACTAAAAATACTATCCCAGCGACGAAAAATAACAAGACGCAATACCATCAGCGCTGCCAACGGACAGAATCCCAACTACACCAGGGAGCTTCAACACCATTCGTCCGCCGATACTGTGGCTAGAGAAGTGAAAAGGAGCCCAGATCGAGAAAAATGTCATTCCCTTGGCTACCACCGAGGAAGAAACAAGTACCTGGCTGAAGAAGATGGAGATGAATCCATCGAAATATTCCGGGAACAAGTGAGGAGGAGTACCACCGCTGGAGAAAAATGCCGTTCCAACTAAAAATATATATATATATATATATATATATATATATATATATATATATACAGTAAAACCTCGTAAACCCGGACTTCTGGATAACCTGGACCAGTTTTGAAAACGAAATTATCTTGTTTAGTGTATTAAATGAAGACTCTTTTTACAGACGATAAATTGCTATTCTCAGTAGATAAATTACGCGAGTTTTACTAGCGTCTCTATGTACAGTATCGTTTTAGCACTTTCCTCCGAAGGAAAGTAGCTATTGAGGTTGGACTCATGACGGAATTTTTGAAAAATTTCTTCAAATCTTTATCGATCCTACCTAGTAGACACCGAAAATGACCCCCGTTAAAATTTATATATATCTATATATATATATATATATATATGCATATATATATATATATATATATATATATATATATATATATATATATATATATATGTGTGTGTGTCTGTTAACACGATAGCGGCCAGAGTTTTTGTTTTTTCGTCACGAAACTTGGTATATAGCATTCAATTAGCAAACGATTGAACGAGTTCGTTAACCACCAATATCGGTCCACTGGAAGGGGGGGTTTACCCCGAACCGAAAACACTAATTTGACCATTTCAGCCGTAATATTTGTTATATTTCAACGAAACTTGGTATTCGTAGTGGTAATATAGAGAGAAAAGTGAGATATAAAAATGAACTAAATCGGTTCATAAGGAGGGGGGGTTTACTCCGGACCGACAATACCAATTCGCCACTACCAGCCGTGATTTTTGGTATATTTCGACGAAACTCGGTATTCGTAGTGCTAATCCACAGGTAAATATGTGTTGTAAAAATAAACTAAATCGGTTCATTAGGAGGGGGCGTTTACTCCGGACCCACAATACCAATTCACCACTACCAGCCGTGATTTTTGGTATATTTTGACGAAACTCGGTATTCGTAGTGGTAATCTACAGGTAAATATGTGTTGTAAAAATAAACTAAATCGGTTCATTAGAAGGGGGGGTTTACTCCGGACCCAAATTCCTAATATACTCATACCGGTCGTAATTTCTGCTGGGTGAACGTGGGTAACTCATGAGAAAGAAGTGTTATAAAAATGAGCTGAATCGGTCAATCGGAAAGGGGGGTTTACTTTGTAATATATTTCAATAGAAAAGCCAGCCAGACATAGGTCCACAAAGGCGCCGCAAGGAGCGCTAGAGGGACTGTACCCGGTTCCTGCGTTAGATCAAAATACGATAATATGAGTTTTTTTGTATTTATTACGTAGTGTAGTAGGTACCATGTGTAAACATAACTCTGGAAGCAAATTAATAATTTATCAGTTACTCATTACAAAATTAAAAGAGAACTATTCATGATTTTATTTTATTTATGTAGGATATTTTAAGCAAATTGTTCTGGAAAGCAGTCTACACTACCCAAATTCTGAGGAAAGTGCTTAGTTATGCAGCTCCTGCGTGACGGACTTTTTTTTTTGTTTCGTTTGCACGTTGTCAGCGATTTAGACTTAACGTTAAAACATTGTTGTGACTATGGAAATAAAGATGGAAGCATTGATAAGAATTGATAAGGGAGAATCGTTAAAGAACATTGCTGCTGAGTTTGGAGTAGGAACATCTGATTGGACCGTATCTGATTGCTTTGAAGACTTTAGTTTCAAGATGATTTCTAAGGACGGTTTATGGTTATTATGACTCTACGCAAAAGCAGTAGCAAATATTGAAAAAATGATGGTGTATTTCCAGAGTCAAGCCGAAACTGTCAAAAAAACTTCTAATATTAAACGTTTAACTTCTAATATTAAATTCTTCTAATATTAAAGGCGTTAATAGCCCTAATGTTGATACGCCGTTAAACACACACACACAAAAAAAAATTAAAGCGTATGCGAGATGGCGCTCCTCGTAAGCGATACACTAAACTGAGACAGCAGAAGCTCATTGCCTTTTTGACTATGGACTAGTTTGTAGCTATATTGAGTACAGTGCTAATACATAGGCTATTACAGTACATATAGAATCTGTGTTTTTAGGTGAAATTGTGTCGATAATAATTTCTAAATTCCATTAAAAATATTTCAGTGATTTTTATGTTGTTTTTTTGTTCTCGTATTTCCGTCATTCTCTGGATAACCGGATTTTCGATATCTCGGATTGGCCCTAGTCCCAGTAAATCCGGGTAAACGAGGTTTTATTGTATATATATACACAAATTTGAACCACTGTTATTTTCCTATAGGTTCTGAAACAAGAAATTTTCTGTTCGGCATTTACGGATTGCGTCGTGAGGTCAACCTCATAAGAGGGGTTCCCTATGAAGCGAGGGATGAACCCGCTGCGCTTAAACATGGATTACAAAGATAACTAATGTATTTTGTCTAGAAATAATGATCACAAAGCACAGAAAATTTAAAGATTCTAACAGAAAGTGGACGTTAATAGAATATTCTTGCTACTAGATTTCCGCTCGTTTTTAAGAAAAGCTTTACGACAACCATCAAATAGTACCAACTTATTATTAATTTTCTACACACAGTTTTACTGACAATCTTACTTACTTCTAAAATAAATTAAAAACATGCAATAAAAAAAATGAAAGGAATAGAGACTTTATGGGAAATAATCCTAAGCTTTCGAACTTTTAAGCACCGATTTCTCCCAATTCCAACAGAAGATTACGAGAGAATCAATTTTGTATCGAATTTACTAAGCTTTCGAATAGGCCATTCACTACAATTTCCACACCGCTTTTAAGAATATATGAGAAAACATCATTATTGCCCATACATAAACTCGAAATGTAACCAGACCTTATATGGTTTAGTCTACATGAATGCGTCGTTTTGTGTTAACATAAATCAAAATTCCAGTTTTCCCTACGTTTTTTCAAAACGTTTAAAGATAATTTCTTTGAAGTGGTTTGATTAGATTTCAGACAATCTATAGAAAGTGGACACAAAAGTCTTACGCTCTGCGACTTTGTACGCGCAAAATACGCCGAAAAAAAAAAAAACATTTTCCGTTGGGCAGATTCTATTGGTTATCTACGAACTTATCTTATTAATTTGGCCAAGTATTTTTTGAGGCTGCTCGACCGTCATCAGACCTAAATCATAAGCGGGTTTTCTTATTACTTTTTTTTTTTTGGTTTGCTTAGACTTATAGTGTATTTAGGGTCTCATATCGTCCCTAGGCCAGCCTTTAACCAATCAATTAATTAATGGGTACCTGCAAAGGGAAAAATCAGCCGGCTGGAGCTTAGTGCTGAACACACTATCTCCCTATTGTGCCCTACGGTCAAGAATCAGATACCTCTATAGTATCTGCCCCTCTGGGCCCTTTTGGCCTGTTTCGGGACTGATGTTTTGAGATTTTTAGGGCAAACAACCTCAAGGTTATATTTTTTGTTGCCTGTTGTTTGTGCAATTATATTTTTTTTTTGTCCTTCATATATTTTTATATAAATTTAATTTTTAAGAAAGTCTTTTATTTACTCCATAGGGTGGAAATCAGCTAATGAAATCGCTAAGCACGCAATCCAAAAATAATAATAGAGTAATCCGGAAACAGAGAAGTAATAATGTTTTTAATTATCTGTATTTATGACAAATCTTTTTATCTGTGCATGAGTAATTTCTATGAGCTAATAAGTATTTATTTTTTTTTTTATATATTTAGTAATGGTCCTAATAGGAATCATTGTATTTTAATTATGACAGGTTATATTTGACTGCATTTATCGATGGGACATGGATTCCTGAAGATGGACTAGTAGTCCGAAACGTTGACTTGAAGTAATAAAGTTCTATGAGAATTCTTAAGGGATATTCCTCAACTTGATTTGTAATAGTTGTTAATAACCTTCACCATCTAATTAAAATATCCAACTATTTAAGGTTACACATTTTTGTCGAAAAATATATTAAAAAAAAAATCGTTTAGCTTATGTTTTATTTTCTTTGAATTTCAAATAGGCAAGTTTAGATAGGTTTTTTCCTTAAAGGTTTTTATTCTAATCTAATCAAAATAGATTTTTACTAAAATCTGATTGTTGTTCTTAGCCGAATCCTAACTATTCCTTGACTTCTTACCATAAATGCTGTAATCCTTACAGCCGAAGACCAGGTGCATTACGTGTCGAAGACTAAGGAGAAGAAGAAGACAGACCCCGAGAAGAAGGGAGAGAAAGAGACACAATAGAGCAGGTGTTGCACAAGGGCAGCTGCTTGAGACCTAATCTTCTCAACCTCTAGGCCATCTGCCACGGAAGTTCTTCTTTAATTGGTAGGCCATCTCTAGAAGCCCACAACCCTTTTACAACAATCCTACCGGGATAATGGAGTAGAGTTGTACTTCATTTAGGCCCCTCACAGGGGTATTGAGGGTCTGGCGAGCTTTTCAAAAGAAACAAGTGATTCAAAAGGACTTGTTGCTCTAGACGTGCAACAAGTGGCGTTTTCTCCTCAACTTTGTTTTATCTATGGATTTGGATGATGGAACATAAAAATATAGAAAAATAGATACACTGCTGATTCAGGACGATAATTTAATGAGAAGACCTAAAAACAAAATTACATGATAGTGATCAAGAGAAAATGAATAACTGCAAAGATAGCCCATTTCACCAATTCCTTTCATTATCCCCAGACATTTCTCACCATGGGGCTACCTTTTGTAATTGCAAAAACCATAGATCTAAAATATCTAAGGCCTATTGTATGAAACGATGGGACATGTATCGACTATTTTTCGATGCAGTATCACCAAAAAGAAAAGAAAAATGGGCCAAATCAGTGACCCCTCCCCAGTATATTCTACTTTATGATGAAAAACAAGTTATAAAATAATTTCTTAATGATAAAAGAGATCTAAAAAATTAGCCTTTCAGTTTCTTTCTCATTACTTTATTGTTAATATTTGCACGTTCCGGGGGGCGAGGTTAGCTCAGTGGTAGAGCACTCGACTAATGAACTGGAGGACCAGGTTCAAAACCCGAGCGCGCACTAAAGATTTTTTCTTTTAGTGCTGCCGTTCGAGGGTTGGATTTGGGGTCCCAGATCGTCCCTAGGCTCACCCAGCCTTTAATTAATTTAATTAATAATGGGTACCTTGGGTGCTAATGACTCTAGCAGTCGAGGCAGCCAAGGGGAAAATCAGGCGGCCGGAGCATAGTATTGACCACACTATCTCCCTAGTGTTCCGTAAGGTCAAGAATCAGATACCTCTACAGTATCTGCCCCTCTGGGCCCTCGTGGCCTGTTACGGGACTGATTTTTTTTTTTTTTTTATTTGCACGTTCCGAAATTCGAAACTCATTTACAGAAAGAATATTTGACAAACCTCATCATTGCTTTGTTGATCCAACCTACTAGATACTAAAAATAACAATCGTTAATATATACATGTATGTATATATACATATATATATATATATATATATATATATATATATATATATATATATATATACACGATAAAGCCCAAAATTTTTGTTATTTCACCACGACACATTTCAATTTCGTCTACCTAAAGGGGGAGGGGGGTTTACTCCAGAAAAAAATGTAATGATAGATTCAGCTACTCATGGAAAATATAAAAGGATACAACGTTTTATTTTACTTTGTATTTATATAGGTTAATTTAAGTACATTATTCAGCAAAATGACGTGAACTAATCTTTTTTTGTGGAATGTGCTTAATTAAACAGCTCCTGCGTGTCGGAATTTATTTTCTTTTTAAACAATCTAAGTATTCCTTCCCGAAATTTGTTTCTATATATATTTTTTTATTATGAAACGTTTCGCCTTTTTTTTATTTCATGGCGACTGCCTCTTTACTTTTTTTTTTTTTTTTTTTATAATTTATTTATGAGCACCCCGCATTGACAGCGTTTCGCCCAGGTACACATATAAAATAGAAATACATAACAACAACAAAATATTTACAATATTACATAATTACAAATCCAATTACATTATTGTATTTATCAATCTAATTATACAATTAATTTTGTGAATAACATGCAGCTAAAAGTAAAATTAACTAGTAAAAAACTTAAAATACATTTTTAAGAAAAACTTATAATTATAAAGGAAACGAAGAAAATAGTTCCTATGTATAATATGACTATATATAATCGCAACAATTTCTATTTACAATATAGGTTCTATGGATAATATGACAACATACATAAGAACAATAGCCCCATGTACAATCAATAGGAAGGATCCTATGTAAAATAATGATGAATAAATGAATATATTACGTCATCAGTGATGTTGAAAAAAAAAAAAAAAAAAAAAAAAAAAAAAAAAAAAAAAAAAAAAAAAAAAAAAAAAAAAAAAAAAAAAACACCTTCAACGGCGATGTTAAAAGCATAGTTTGGGTCGTCTAGACAATCAAAGACAATGAATTAAGAAAATTAAGTGGTTGTTGTAATACATACTACACCCACATGTTGACTATTTGAGGAGTTTGGTCTGGGGTTTGTTAAATTTTGTTAAAAATATTGTTGTCTTTAAGAAAGGTAAGTATAGCGTTGATATGGTGACTGCTATCACGGAGTAGTTCGTTCATGTCTCGTGGAATTTCCAAGTCTTGTCTCAAATTACAGTCTGTCAGTATATGTTGAACTGTGAGGTCTTTGTTACAGATTTGGCACAGTGGTTTATCAGACTTTGTCATAAGGTATTCATGAGTTATACGTGTGTGGCCTATCCTTAGTCTGGCTAACACTACTTCTTCTCGCCTTGAATCCCTGTATGACGAAGCCCAGTCGCTTAAGGTCTGTTTAATTTGTCGAAGTTTGTTTTCTGTTATGCTCGACCAGTTCAGTTGCCATTTGTCTTTTATGTCGTTTTTATTTTGCCGTGAAACTTCTTTGTGGTACAATTTAAGTTGGCCATAAGCTGGTTCCTCCGTCACAAGTTTTGCTTGTAAGTCAGCAGCCGTACTTTGTCCTAAGTCTTTGTGTCCTGGCAGCCACCATAGTGTGATGTGCTTTCCAAATGTATGTAAATTGTGAATTTGCTCTATAATTTCTATGCATGTAGGATGTGTTGTGTACATGTTCTGTAAGCACAGGAGTGAACTCAGAGAGTCGCTACAGATGATTACATGTGGCTGGTGGGTTAATGGGACATTCTGTAGTGCAAGAAGGATAGCACGGAGCTCGGCTTCTAATATGCTAGAATATGGTGGTAGCTTTAAACGGAAGATGCTATCTTGGATTATAGCTGCAGATCCGACACCATTTGGCGTTTTGGACCCATCAGTGTAAAATGTTTGGCAATTTTTGTGTTTTGTAATAAAGGCTTTAAAGTATTCTGTGTATAATATTGTACTTGCTGGATTTGTCTTTTTGAATTTTGTGAGTGTTAAATCTATATTATAATTTTGAGTTATCCAAGGAGGTGTTAGTGTAAGTTTGTGTGTAATAATGTTTGGATTGCTAAGACCAAACTCCTCTTTCACTCTACGATATCTTATTATGAACGGTCGAATGTGGCCTTCTCTGCGTTCATAGCCGTCAGCATGAGGGTTGTCTAGTATGCCACTTATACAAGAGGTATTGGGGTACGAAATAATTTTATTATAAAATTTACTTATAAGCATAGCTCTCCTAATGTGCAATGGAGGTTCTGCTGATTCAGCATACAAACTTACTGAGGGGCTTGACCTAAAGGCACCAAGGGCTAGTCGAATTGCAGTGTTGTGTATAGGGTTTAGCATGTTCAGTGTACTGGGTTTGGCAGACGAGTATGCTACACATCCATAGTCCAGGAGTGATCTGGTATAGGATCGGTAGACGCTTAGCATTACACGTCTGTCGGCCCCCCATTTTGTATTACCAAGGATTCTTAAAATATGTAACGATTGTTTACATCTTTTGAGAAGGTCCTTTAGGTGGGGTACCCATGTGAGGCGTCTGTCAAAGTGTAGACCTAGGAATTTTAACACATCTGTTTGAATAACAGGTCTGTTGTTTAAGTGCAGAGTGTAGTTGGTGTTTTGTCTTTTTCTAGTAAATAAAATAGATTTCGTCTTGTTTGTCGAGAAAGTCAGTCCAGTTTTCTCGGTCCAGTGTCCTAGTGAATGAATAGCGTCTTGAATTTTGTTTTGTGCTTCTTCTACTGAATGGGACGAGTAACAAATTAATAGGTCATCAACATATAAGCCGTATTGCACATCAGGAGGAATATGTTCTTTTACTGTATCCATTGCTATGAGAAATAATGTAGTACCGAGTACACTGCCCTGAGGAACGCCCATTTCTTGTTTAAAGACACCTGAAAGGCAAGTTCCATTTCTTACTCTGAATGTTCTGTTAGTGAGAAAGGAATTTATAAATTTAAGGACCTTTCCTCTAACACCCCATTCATAGAGCTTAGTTACGACGATTCCTTGCCATACTGTGTCGAATGCTTTATTTATGTCAAATGAGACGGCTAATGTTGATTTTTTATTGAGGAAACCATCTATGATATATGATTCCAATCGTATTATGTGGTCTAACGTTGAATGATTTGGTCTAAAACCACATTGAAAGATTGAAAGTAGTTTTTTTGATTCAATTAACCACATCAATCTTTTATTTAGCATTCTTTCAAGCAATTTGCAGACACAGCTGGTCAGTGATATCGGTCTGTAACTTGCAATGTCTGATTTGTCTTTATTAGGTTTCAGTATTGGAATAACGATACTGCTTTTCCAACATTCAGGGACAGTCCCAGAGTCATAAACTGAGTTCATGACACGCAATAATTGAATCAGAGCAATATCTGGCAGATGTTTAATCATTGAGTAGGTAATGTTGTCGGGTCCAGGGGAAGTATCTTGTGTCTTAGATAATGCAAGCTGTAATTCATGAAGTGTGAATGGTTCGTTTATTGGATTATTCGCGTCAGGTATAGCAAAAATGTTAGATTCGTTACTGAGTGATGGGTTGTTTTCAGGAGTTTTTGATATTTCATAGAAGTGGTTAGCTAGAGCATTTACGATATCATTGTGGTCTGTGAGTATCGTGTTTGGTGTTTTGAGTCCAGATATAGGTGCTTTATATTTTTTTATGTTGAATTTTTCTAAGGTTTTCCCAAATAGCTTTAGGTGAAGAATGTCTGTTTAATGTTGAAATAAACTCTATCCAACTTTGCCTCTTAGATTCAATTATTACATGTCGACAAACAGCTTTCGCTCTTTTATATTTCGTTAGGAGTTCAGTTGATGGAGTGCGCTTGAAGTTGTTAAGAGCAGTACGTTTTTCCTTTACGGCCTTTTTACATCTTTCATTCCACCAAGGGACAGGAATGTGTTTGTTTACTGTCTTATTCTTAGGTATGTGGATTTCTGCAGCTGTTTTTACTAAGTCATTGAAGTCGTTTATATCGTTTACGTTTTCTATTCTTAGTCTGTCCGTTAAGTACTCTTTGAACCCCGCCCAGTCTGCTTTGTTTGTATTGAATCTTTCAACTGTTTGAAATGGTTCACTCGGTGTATTAAAGTGGATTACTATCGGGAAGTGGTCACTATTAAGGGGATCTGTTTTGACTTTCCAAGTAAACCGCTGGATGATGTCAGGTGAGCAAGTAGTCACGTCAATGTTTGAGTAGGTACCAGTCCGTGTGCATAGATGTGTTGGCGAGTCGTCATTCAGGGGAATCATGTCATGGTTATCGAGAATAGTTTCAATTATCCTGCCTTTTGTGTTTGTTATTTCGGAGTTCCATAAAATACTAAGAGCATTAAAATCGCCAAGGAACATTAATGGCCGTGGAAGCTGAGTCAGTAAGTCTTGTAGTTCCGTGGGGACGATCCTATCTCTTGGTGGAAGGTATATATTACAAACAGTCATTCGGAAGGGCATGTATACTACACAAGCAACTGCTTGCAGTGTAGTTCTAAGGATAAGTGGTTCGCTATAAACTGTATCTTTAACAAATATAGCTACACCACCAGATGCTTTTCCTCCTAATGTGTAATCATATTTATATGTCGTGAAACCTAATAATGAAGCGTTTCTGTTGGGTGTTGTGTGAGTTTCCTGAAGTGCAACGATTTGAATTTTTTCTGACTTAACTAAGTGCTTTAGGTCATCCTTATGCCTTTCTAGTCCGTTAATATTCCATTGTAGAATCATTGAAAAAAGATAAATTAAGGGGATCTAAATTACACAGTATGTAAATAAACTTTACAAGGAAAACAATATTTTTATATTTTATTGGGCAATATAGCAAGCGTTTTTCATATATTTTTACCTTTTTAAATCTCTGTAATGTCAATGGGGACGGAAATTTCTTATTATAAGAAATGGCTAGAATATTGAAAATCATAGATAATTTCTCAGGTAATAATTTTAAGATTTTGATCATGCATTTTGTTTTCATACCGAAGATGCCATAGAATAATACGTAAAGCACTTCTGTATGTTGAATTTGAATGTTAGTTAATGAAATAATTGATGTAAAATAGGGGAGATTCAATTTGAAAATTGTAATAGATTTAATTTGAGGAAAAGGACAATGAATAATAAACTTAATGTTAGGGATGATTAAAAAAGCGGTCATTATTTCTTTTTGTTGCGTTCACTAGACCTTAGATTAAGATTTGTTGTCTTTGATTGTTTAGATGAATTTCCCACTAACCTTTTAGAGCTGATGGAATCTTCAACATTGTCCTCTACAGGTATTATCACCGATCCTGAAGCAGCTTCTGCTGGAGGATTAGAAGTCTCCTTGCTTAAATCTGCAGCTGGGATCTTCGACCTTTCGCGCGGGCTGGTTCTTTCTGCGCGAATCTCCTGCTTTTCGTCTGTTTGTTTTTTCACCAAGTCCGTTATATTCTTCTCACCAAAAAATTTTAAGGAAATGAGTGAGAGTTGCTCCTGTAGTAGGAGCAACTGTGCTTTGATACCTGAGAGATCCTTGTTAATAGACTCAAATTTCTTTGAGTCTTCCTCATTGACAGTCTTTGTCGTGGAGGCATATGTCGTTGACACCCGTGGAGAAATTCTTCTTCTTGCCTCCCAGTAGGACAATCTTTCATGCGCCATTTTCTTTCTGATGAGCACTTCCTTCTTCTGCATTGGACATTCTCTATCACACGCAGGGTGCTCACCTTTACAGTTCTTACACAGGATTTTAGAGCACTTTCCCTCGTGCTTGCCTTCCCCACAGGTTCTGCATACTTCTTCCGTCTTTCTGCATCCTCTACTGGTGTGGTTGTATCCCCAGCATTTATAGCAGATTAACGGGAGTTGTACATAGGTCCTTAGTGGTGTAATAATATACCCGATTTTGATTTTTTCGGGAATAACTTCACTATTAAAGGTCGCTACGAAAAGTGTTTTCTGCGGATTCCTTTTCGTTTGAAACCTCCTGATGTGTCTGACTCCCTGCACATTAAGCTCCTGGGCAAGTTCATTATCCGATAAGTTGGTTACTTCGTCACAGGAGAAGATTGCTTTAGAGTAGTTGAGTCTATTGTGTGGGGTTACAGCTATTTCGTTTCCGTAGAAATCCTTTTCTTCACAGAGTCTTGATGCAACTTTTGTATTTGGGCAAGTTACTAGTAGTGTGCCACTTTTTTTAATTATCCTGGGAATTATGTCTTTTCCGAACCTAGTGAGCCATCGTTCCACCAAGAAAGGGCTGATTGAATTAAACGAGTTTTCTGCAGATTTCATTTTAATCACCAAGTATTTATGATTGTGACCAGTTTCGGCCATGTTTCCTTTCTTCGACGAGCAATCACTTGTTTTAGCTTTATAAGTTTCGAAATCCATATTTTCCAGATAATATTTTTCACAGTAACTTATATAATTCTCGGAATGGAGATATTAGAAGGTTTCGACCAACTAAAACTAGCTTTAACTAATTCCTGTAAGGTCACCGCCTCTTTACTAATAATGGTCTAAACTAAGTAGCTCCTTTGCCAGCTTAGTAAAAATGTATCTATAATTTTTATTTTTACTGTCATTCGGAATTACCGGTCGTAAAAGTGGAGCCATTTTGAGCTTTTTAACTTGTTGCTTCAAGAGCAACAGGTGTAGCCTTAATTCCCAGCTTAATCTCTGGACGGAAACTTTTTTACATCAACTTTCACCAAAACTAAAGAGCAACCTGCAAGGAGATTGGTGAAGATTTTGAGGAATATATATAAATCTTATATTCGTTATTTATAAATAACGGAAGTGATTCTATTTGGTAATGAATATAGAAAGTATTCCCCCAAAGTACGCAAGGAGAAACAACTGTTTTTCTAAAATCATAAATACTTACAAAACATTTAGAAAATATCATGAGGAATATAATGGGTTTTTGGTGCTAATGACCTTGGCAGTAGAAGCACCTATATTTAAAAAAAAATCATTAGGAATTTGCAGTTAAAATTTAAAATTAATTGGCTGAATATTGAAAGCACTAGAGTATCGCCCGATTGGAGAAACATAGTTTTGAGAAAATCTACTTTAAAAATTTATAAACCGAAAGACAATTTTAAATTTTTTTTTTCATAAGTTCTTGTAATAAATATAAAAAAATTGGTTTTAATTTTGAAAAATCGGGGGTTTATTTGAAAAATAGAATCATTGGCACATTTAAAAACTGTTCCGGCACATAAACACTCTTTGATATCATTTTTATTAGTTAAGGAAGCAATTAAGCCCATAAAAAAGAAATTGGTAAAAAAATGTTACAAAGTTGAACATTTTACGGATATTCAATGCTATCACCAATAATATTTTTAATTTTCCTCTTATTACTAATTGGTTAACAAGACTATTTTTTTTTATTAAATTTGGTTAAAATATGTTTTTTTCCCGTTTTTTTGGGGGGAGGGGGCTACTTCATTGAATACTCTGGTAAATTTCTTAACCGATAAAAATATTGTTTTTTTGTATTTGTACATCTATTAACTACGTCTTATGGTAATAAGAATTGTATTAAAAAATTGTGGCATGTTTTATTTATATATATATAATATATATATATATATATATATATATATATATATATATATATGCAACTTAAATTAACCTCCGCTTATGTGTTTACACGCTTTTTTTCTATGAATTATAAAAATTTACCTGACTGTTGTACCTTTTTGTGTTGCTTAAAAATAGAGATGTTTTTACATCTGAACTTTCAGGAATAGCTACTAATTTTTTTTTTATTTTTTTTTTAAGAGAGTTAAGAGTTGAAGTTACAGGTTTTAGGGAAAACAGTAATGTAAATTTTAGTAATGTAAATCCGCTGTCCAGTAAAAAATTGATCTTCTTCTTATGTAGCTCTACAGCCCGGGGTGGGCCTTGGCTTCCTTGACAATGAGACTCCACGTTGCTCTATCAGTTGCTTTGTCTCTCCATCCTGTCACACCTAGCCTACTCAGGTCCTCCTCTACGTCATCCAACCATCTTCTTCGTGGTCGGCCGATCCTCCTCTTTCTTCCAATCACCTTACCATGCAACATTTTGCTCGGCATTCTGTCTTGTGGCATTCTTTCAACATGTCCCAGCCATTCAATCAGTCCTGGTTATGACCTTAAACTAAATCCTGGGGAGATAGGTCTCACAGCCGTGGTGAAGGCAGCCTATCTAGGAGAAGGAGACTCTGAAATAAAACCCAAGGGGAGAATGGCCTCTTAATCGCAGCGAAGATAACCACTCTAGGAGTAGGAGTCTCCAAAATCAAGTTCCCTGGCCCTCCAGGTCGGGGGTTGGGCGTAGGGCCAACAACCCTACCTCGGAAAAATCATAACGTTAGGAAAACCGACAATGAGAAGCCGGATAGATATTATGGTAAACGACAAAGGAACATGGATTGGACATAAGTAAAAAATTGATATTTTTATTTAATTAATAGTTCATTCTGAATGACCTTAATACAAAAACAATAAAAACTGTCAGCTCAAATGTTAGAAATAAAATTTAAAAAATACCTAAAACTTAAGCTTAACAGTGACTGTTCTTAAGAAAAGCAAAAAATATTAAATATCTTGGAAACGAGAACTTTTGAAGAAGGCAATATGGGCTTAAAATTGTTTGTTTTGACCTAAACTATCACCTCGCGAAGGATGTGGGCCTACTTACCAGTAACCCTGTATATCTTTACTGGTCAATTATACAATACATCAAGTATTTTATACAATTAATTTTTTTATTATTATTTTATATTATTATTAATTTGATCATCGTTAATGTCGACTCATTCCCAAGAATGCTGCTTTGTTACGGAACCCACACGAACGATGCCATTCGTCTTTCATTCTTCGATTTCCGTAGTAAATGTTGATCGTGTTTGATGCATTTCGGGTCACTGTTCCCATACAATGAAAAAGTACCTTAGAGGTTTACTCTCATTGTTATTTTCTGCAGACATCTGCCCATTCAGAAGTAGAACCTTCGCCATTATGAACCGACTCGCAGGTAGGGGGCTTAACTTTCTACAAGCGCCTCGTCGACAATGGTTTACGATCCCAGGCGACAGTCAACAGGTAAGCATTTATGCGACCGAAGAACCTAGGGATGTTTGGAAATGGATCGGCTTTATGAAGCAACAAGAGCACTTTTACCATATTTGCATTTAAGAGGATAAGTCCTTAAATGAATGCGCTCGCAGAAATTCAACAAAATCATTTTCATACCTAAAATTCCAGCCAAAAGAAATTATGCTCAACAGTGTATTAAAGAGCTACTTTCGTTACTGAACATTCGTGCGGGACTTAAGTTCTGCTTCAAAAACACTGTTGGGCAAAAATCATTCAGAATAATGACTTATGAATAATGAAAAAAATTGATATTTCACTCGTAATAATGAATAACCTTTTTTCATTATTCAGCCATTCAATGAATAACGGAACTTTTTATTTTTATTCATTATTGAATAACAATGATCTATTGAATTAAAATTTTTATTGAATAAAAGTGATTTATTCGAATGAATATATATATATACATTTACAGGGTGTCCCCAAAATAAACGGCCACACTTCAGAAATCGATGCAGGACAAAAAAAGAAAGAAAAAAAGTCCTTTGGCTAATATCTCGTTTTGGCCTCCTATATAGGCATTATGCAAGAATTCCTATTCACAATTGTGTTTTATTTTTTTGCGTTTTTCTCGGAAACGAAGCAAAAACGAGAAATATGTCAACGGACTTTTATTGTTTCTTTTTCCATCCTGCATTGATTCCCGAAGTTTGTCTGTTTATTTTGGGCACACGCTGTGTACACACACACCAGAGTTGGGCTTATTCTAATAACTTTTTATTTAAGTAACGAATAAAAGATAATTTTTTATCCGTTATTAGTGAATCATAAAACCACGGATGACCAATTATCCGTTATTCGAGAAACGGGTGAATTATCTTTTATTCGTCATTTGATTATCCGTTATCGATTATTCGTTATCCGTCCACAATACCACTTTTTTCTATCCATTCGGCCAAAAACAAACTGTTCGTTTGCACATGGCATTGCACTCTTTAAATAAATATTTAAACATCAAGAAATTGTTTTTTAAGTACAACACGGCACTTCCATCGTCAGCACCAGTCGAACGGCTGTTCTCGTTTGCTTCCATAACGGATATTCCAAAAAGCAATCGACTCTCTGATGAAATGTTTGAGAAAAGAGTAGTTTTAAAATCTATGTTGAATTTAATTTAAAGTTTAATTATAAATTTTAATAATAATGTAATACATAATTATATTTAATAATAATTTAAATAATTACATATTATATTATGTTTAAATAATAAATAAATACATTATGATTAAGTAGTAAATTGGTTTTCTACACATCTTCCAAATATAAAAATCATTTTTCGGATGAAAATTTATCCATCGAATTAAAATTCATCTGTAAGATGAAAAATTATTTCAAATGAAATCTTAAGATAAAAGATGACGGATAACTTTACGTAAATGGTAATAATTTCGAATAACGGATAACGGATATCCGAAAATTATAGATGACAAATAACGAATAACCTAGGTTATTCGTCATCCGTTATCCGAAGATAATTTTTGCCCAACTCTGACACACACACACACACACATAATGTAGGGTGAACCTGATAAAAGTATCAACCTTTCAGGAGGTGATAGGAGACCACAAGTGCGACAAAAAAGTTCATATAAAGTATTCCCAAGAGTAAATTTAAATTTCGTATTTTTTTTATGTCGAACATGTTTTTTTTATGAATAAAAAAAACATGCCTCCTTTCCTTCTTAACTTTCAATAGTCAAGAGGGATTTAACCCAGAACCCGTGAACTTCCTTATAAGGTAATTAAAGTTTATAAAACGGATAAGTTTCCATGAAAATGGCGGAGTTTAAAATCTTCAGGGGACAAATTAATAAATATTCCTAAAAAAAAAAAAAGGATTTCTATGAATAACGGGTTGGTTTATGGATCTGCCCTAAAATCCCTTTAAAATTATCATAGTAACGTTACAAACCTTGTGTAGATGGAGATAGTTAGCCGCTGTAGAGATACGAGGACATGTATAGTTGGGATTCGGCTAGGAGAAAAACGTCAGACTTTCAAAAAGAAATCTGTATTTTGGACGTTTCGACTGCAACAATGGCAGCCTTCTTCAGCTAAAAAATATATACAACTTATAAGTAATAAGTAACAAACCTTGGTTTCTCATAGAAAATTTTGTCTACGTTACGATGGTTTGATTGGATTTTATTTATCATAGACGGGTTTTTAGTAATCCCTACCCTACTTATTCATAAAAAAAAGAAAAAAAAAGAAAAGAAATTTGAATTTACTCTGTTTCTGTTTGGAATTGAACTATACTTTATAGGAAATTTTTTGAAGCACTATAAATCTACTATCACCTCCTGAAATGTTGATTCTTTTAATCGTTACCCCCTATATATTTTATTTTTTGTTGCACTATAAATCTACTATCACCTCCTGAAATGTTGATTCTTTTAATCGTTACCCCCTATATACTTTATTTTTTGTTGCACTATAAATCTACTATCACCTCCTGAAATGTTGATTCTTTTAATCGTTACCCCCTATATACTTTATTTTTTGTTGCACTATAAATCTACTATCACCTCCTGAAATGTTGATTCTTTTAATCGTTACCCCCTATATACTTTATTTTTTGTTGCACTATAAATCTACTATCACCTCCTGAAATGTTGATTCTTTTAATCGTTACCCCCTATATACTTTATTTTTTGTTGCACTATAAATCTACTATCACCTCCTGAAATGTTGATTCTTTTAATCGTTACCCCCTATATACTTTATTTTTTGTTGCACTATAAATCTACTATCACCTCCTGAAATGTTGATTCTTTTAATCGTTACCCCCTATATACTTTATTTTTTGTTGCACTATAAATCTACTATCACCTCCTGAAATGTTGATTCTTTTAATCGTTACCCCCTATATACTTTATTTTTTGTTGCACTATAAATCTACTATCACCTCCTGAAATGTTGATTCTTTTAATCGTTACCCCCTATATACTTTATTTTTTGTTGCACTATAAATCTACTATCACCTCCTGAAATGTTGATTCTTTTAATCGTTACCCCCTATATACTTTATTTTTTGTTGCACTATAAATCTACTATCACCTCCTGAAATGTTGATTCTTTTAATCGTTACCCCCTATATACTTTATTTTTTTAATTTTTTAGGTATATACCGCCTCTACCCATGTGAGTCATAAATAAATAAATAAAAATAAGAACTCGAAATTACAAATACAAGGGTTAAAAAAATATGATTTAAAAAAAAATAAGTAATTTCATTTTCTCTAGTTGATTTAAAAATTATTCTCTTCTTATGTTTTCAAATCAAAGTGTCAAATGCGTTTTTTAAAACTTAATTATAATTATAATCACCTGAAAACATAAAAAAAGTAATATGAAAATTATGAAAAAAGTGGCAGGAGTGAAACAGAGGACCCCTTATGAATTGTTTACCTTGGATAACACCTACATTTGTGGTCCGTTGGATGTTTACCTTGGATAACACCTACATTTGTGGTCCGTTGGATGTTTACCTTGGATAACACCTACATTTGTGGTCCGTTGGATGTTTACCTTGGATAACACCTACATTTGTGGTCCGTTGGATGTTTACCTTGGATAACACCTACATTTGTGGTCCGTTGGATGTTTACCTTGGATAACACCTACATTTGTGGTCCGTTGGATGTTTACCTTGGATAACACCTACATTTGCGGTCCGTTGGATGTTTTGCAATGCATTTTAATTTCCGCATGATCTTTGCAAATACTGCGAGAACATTTGTCAAAATTAGTTTTAAAAAAATTGTTGCTTTTCGAGTCACACAAATAACATCTCATTTTTAGCACTTTCCTCCGAAGGAAAGTAGCTATTGAGGTTGGACTCATGACGGAATTTTTGAAAAATTTCTTCAAATCTTTATCGATCCTACCTAGTAGACACCGAAAATGACCCCCGTTAAAATTTATATATATATCTATATATATATATATATATATATATATATATATATATCGGCCAGAGTTTTCGTTTTTTCGTCACGAAACTTGGTATATAGCATTCAATTAGCAAACGATTGAACGAGTTCGTTAACCACCAAAGTCGGTCCACCGGAAGGGGGGGGGGGGTTACCCCGAACCCAAAACACTAATTTGACCATGTCAGCCGTAATATTTGTTATATTTCAAAGATTCTTGGTATTCCTACTGGTAATATAGAGAGAAAAGTGAGATATAAAAATTAACTAAATCGGTTCATTAGGAGGGGGGGTTTACTCCGGACCCACAATACCAATTCGCCACTACCAGCCGTGATTTTTGGTATATTTCGACGAAACTCGGTATTCGTAGTGGTAATCCACAGGTAAATATGTGTTGTAAAAACAAACTAAATCGGTTTATTAGGAGGGGGGGGGGGTTACTCCGGACCCACAATACCCATTCGCCACTACCAGCCGTGATTTTTGGTATATTTCGACAAAACTCGGTCTTTGTAGTGGTAATCTACAGGTAAATATGTGATGTAAAAATAAACTAAATCGGTTCATTAGAAGGGGGGGGGGTTTACTCCGGACCCAAATTCCTAATATACTCATACCGGTCGTAATTTATGCTGTATTGAAACGAAACGCGGTATACGTCGTGGGTAACTCATGAGAAAGAAGTGTTGTAAAAATGAGCTGAATCGGGCAATTGGAAAGCGGGGGTTTACTTTGTAATATATTTCAATAGAAAAGCCCGCCAGAGGTAGGTTCACAAGGAGCGCTTTGTATCTAGAGGGACTGTATCCTGTTCCTGCGTTAGATCAAAATACGATAATATGAGGTTTTTTGTATTTTTTAAGTAGTGTAGTCGCTACCATGTGTAAACATAACTCTGGAAGCAAATTAATAATTGATCAGTTACTCATTACAAAATTGAAAGAGAACTATTCATGTTTTAGTTTTATTTATGTAGGATATTTTAAGCAAATTGTTCTGGAAAGCAGTCTACACTACCCAAATTCTGAGGAAAGTGCTTAGTTATGCAGCTCCTGCGCGACGGACTTTTTCCTTATTTGACTGACTGGCCGATGGTTAAGAAGGACCTGGAGTGGAGCAAGCACCTTTCACCATACTCCTTAATACGAAGACAAGGTATAATTGGGACTCGGCTAGGAGAAAAAACGTCAGACTTTCAGGAAGAAATCTGTATTTGGACGTTTCATACATCCAACCATGGTTACCTAAGTGTCTTCGAGGTCTTCTTCCCTCCCCCCTAGGCATTCTCTAGTGCTGAAGAAGGCTGCCAATGTGCAGCCGAAACTTCCAAATACAGATTTCTTCCTGAAAGTCTGACGTTTTATTCTCCTAGCCGAATCCCAACTATACCTTGTCTTCGTATCTCTGCAACGGCTAACCATCTCCATCTCCACCATACTCCTTAATTTATATAACTGTTTCCATCAACAATAAACCCCTGGGAGGCTATTACACTATTGTAAATACACAAATATACAAGTTTTTTAAAGTAAAAAAACCACGTACCATGGGTTAAAAATGACCCGACGCGAGCTAATACACAAAGACAGACAATCAGACCGACACTGCCTGTATACAAGTCTGGTGACGCAGCCTTGCATACATGTTGAGTACTAGCGAAATCTTCGGGTCATTTTTGACCCATGATACCAGTTGAAGATTAATAAAATATGGTCTGAATAATTATAAAAGGTTCTTGGAATGGTTATGCCAAGAAGTTCTTGGAGAAGCGCTGTAAAGGAGTTCCAAGAAAGCAGAACTAGCATCCGTTGCACTTAAGTGCGTGACTGTAGTGGAATTTGAGTTATACAAGCTGTATATTAGACTTATGCCCAACATTAGCCCCTATCTACATTGTACAGTCTCACTCTTTTTGCTTCGGCCATTATCGGCTTTTCTCGGCCTGACCCCGATCTATGACGACTTCTACTGATAATAAAACCACTGCCTGTTAGAGTAGTGATAAAAACCAGTTCCCTCCCACCATCTTAAGACCTCTAGGCTCCTTTGAAGATTAATTTCTTCAACGTACCGCCCTGCATTCTTTAGACACATTTCTCTTCGTTAATTTTTTTTTTCGGGCTTAAAGAACCCGCTAATTTTCCTAGGGATGTAATTTGTCATTAATTCAACGTCTGTGAAATTATAATGAAAATAGTTAGCTGTCGAGTTGATTGTAAATTTCGTTTTTCATCTGCTACTTCATTATTAACTTTGATAACTTGGAGTAACAAATTCATTAACACTTGTGGATCGCAAAACAGCTATGTTAAAAGACAATTTCACGCAGAAGAAAAGAAGGAATACAGTAAAACACCGTTTACCCCGATCAACTGGGACCAGGGCCGATCCGAGCTAACGAAAATCCGGGTTAGGGTATACCTACACTGGACCCGTTCCGATCCGATCCAATAGCCACCGACTGTCGGCAGGAAAACAAACACATGCATCTCAATGGAGGTGCCTACATTGGTCTCGACCCGATCCAATCCAACGGCCATTCAAACTTGTTTGTTTCTAGACCGATTTCGGACCGACAAACAAAATGGCGCCAACCCACATATTGTGTTTTAAAAAGGTCTACAGGTTCTAAATCTGAACCGATTTCAGTGCAATTTTTTTATATCAAAGGAAATTACATTTAGAACAACTTCGTCAATTCACATATTTGTTTCCCTTGTTTAATGAATTGCGTGGAATGATGTTTATAACCATCGAAAGTCTATAACTTTCCAATATTTATAACCTTCTAATGTTTATAATCTTCCAATGCTTATAACCTTCTAGTTACCTTTCTTATAAAAAATTTTAAAATATGAATACCAATACTTCTCTTTCCTCCAACTTTCAAACTAATCGAAGGTTTCTATGGGTATTAGGTGGTATTTGTAAAATTAATCACTAATTTTCACTTCACTACGACGTCATTACTGACGAGCTGTGACTAAATCGGATCGGGTCGAGAACAATGTAGGCACTCACGTCGGCCGCTGTTGGTCGTTGCCGATCAAACGAAATCGGATCGGATCGGATTGGGCGAAATACGGGTCCAATGTAGGTGCAGCCTTATTCGGAGACTGGCGGAAAAACGAAAAAAATCATCGAAATATTTTTAATGGAGCTTAGAAATTATTATCGACACACTTTCACCTAAAAACACGCACACTTTATGTACTGTAACAGCTACAAACTAGTCTGTAGTAAAAAGGCAGTGAGCTTCTGCTGTCTCAGTTTAGTGTAGCGCTTACGAGCAGCGAGATCTCGCATCCGCTTTAACATAAGAAGTTCATTTAGCAATGTTTCGGCTTGACTCTCGAAATACACCATCAATTTCTCAATGTTTGCTACTGCTTCTGCGTGGGTTATAACCTCCATAAACTGTCCTTAGAAATCATCTTGAAACTAAAGTATTTAATGCGTTTTCTGTTCTCTGTCCAATCAGATACGGTCGATGTTCCTACTCCAAACTCTGCAGCAATGTTCTTTAACGATTCTCCCTTATCAATTCTTGTCAATACATCCATACTTATTTCCATAGTCACAATAATGTTTTACGTTTCGTCTAAATCGCGGACAACGTGCAAACAAAACAGTAAAACGATACTGTACCTCGATCTTGACGCTAGGAAAACTCGCGTAATTTACCTACTGAGAATAGCAATTTATTGTCTGTAAAACAAGTCTTCATTTACTACACTGAAGAACATAATTTCGTTTTCAAAACTAGTCCGGGTTAAAGTGATCCGCGTTACCGAGGTTTTACTGTAGAGACAAAAACTGTCAGTTTTTCGAAAAAATATCTTTTAGAATTGTACACCCATCCCTCCATAGAACCGCGCTTATAAGGTTGACCTAATGACGCAATCCGGAAGTGCCGACTTGAAAATTTCATGTTTCAGATCCGGAAAATAACGTTAGTTCAAATTTCTAGATTTATCGATGGAACGCTTACGTTATCATGTTCATGTCCTTGTAGGTACTCGTTGTATACGTTCCAAAACACAGGAAAACGAATGAAACCATTTTTAATGCGATATCTGTAACCGCTTACGTTATCATGTTCATGTCCTTGTAGGTACTCGTTGTATAGGTTCCTAAACACAGGAAAACGAATGAAACCATTTTTAATGCGATATCTGTAACCGCTTACGTTATCATGTTCATGTCCTTGTAGGTACTCGTTGTATAGGTTCCAAAACACAGGAAAACGAATGAAACCATTTTTAATGCGATATCTGTAACCGCTTACGATAAAAATTGATACGACTATTTTTTCCAAACTACTTTTCAGTTTGGGTATTCAGAAACAGAGATGGGCAAAATTTTATTTATAAATAAAAATACGAATTTATTCGTACTTCATATATTTGTGAATACGAATATAAATAAATTCGTATTCATAAGTATGAATACGAATTGGTTTTTATTCACATATATTAAATATAAAAATACAAATAAAATTGTATTCGCAAATTTTCCTGCGAATACAAATAAATTCCCAGAAAAAATTGTAAATAATTACAAAAAATGTTAATATTTACAAAAAATCAAGTGAGTACAAAAAAAAATCACGTTAAAATATACGAATAAAAATGTATTCAGAATAAAATTCGCAAATAAATTATGAATTTATTCGTATTTTCCTTTTTTGCGGCGCATCTACAACTTGGCCATTAGCGCCGGGCTATCTACAGGTTGCCACCCTATTATAATGCCAACAGCACGTGGTCGGTCACCCATTCAGGTACTGACCACGCCTGACGTTGCTTAACATCGGTGATCTACGGGAACCAGTGTATTCAACGTGGCTATGGCCGTTGGCTTCAATATAATATACGAAATTCAGGGTTATGGATAACAGTCGTTTTTATTAGTTTCAATTTTATTATATCTTCCTTTAAATAACAAAACCTTTTTCTGGGATCGATCTAAACAAAACATTATCGATTATAATCAGCTTACTGATAACGGCCGAATTAGATTTACTTTATTAATCTGGATGTTATGTTGCTCCTGAAGAGGCGTTTATGGGCGCGAAGATAATGTGCTTAAATATATATATGTCCTTCCGCAAATTTTGAAATTGTAATAGTCCATGAGGGAAAGTTGAAAGTTTAATGTTATGGCAGTTAAAATCTTATATTATTTCTCTTGTATATTTTTCATGAATGATCAAAACCTACGAATAAGTGATTCTATTCCTTTACTAATGGCTAGGGAACGGATGTTCATATAAAATAAAATTTAAAATATGTACATATATATTTCGAATCGAAAAATAGTAGACACTTCTCCGAGCGATTAGGAGCTAGGAAATGATGGATGGATGGATTGGGCTTTAGGGCAAACAGCTTTCAGAGCATCATTGCCCGATCTCATTTATCTCACACTCACGTTTTTATTTTCTCGGAAAACATATACTTATGGTTTACAGTTATTATTATTTATTTTCTTGCTTTATTTTTATTTTATTTTTTATTTTTATATATTTTTTTATTTTTTTATTTTTTTTTTTTTTACTTGTATAGAAACTTCTATTTGAATGAATCGTATTTCTTTAGATATTCACACATTTATATATATATACACACATGCACACACATACATATATATATATATATACACACATATATATATATATATATATACATATATATATATATATACATATATATATATATATATACATACACATATACACATATATACATACACACATATATATATATATATATACATATATATATATACACGCATAAATACTTTTTAAATATAAGTAATATTTTTTTTTTTTTTAATTATTCCTTTTTTTTTTTTTTTTTTTTTTTTTTTTTTTTTTTATATTTCGTTGTATAATTCAACTTTATTTAGAAAAGTTATTATTTTATCCAGCATATTTGCATTGTCTGCTAATGCCTCTCTTATGTCTGGAGGGATATTCAATTCGTTTAATTCTACTCTGAATTGGTGGCATTCGGATATTAAATGCTTTATTGTAAAGGGTTCATTACATCTTGGGCATTTTTGTGGTTGCTCTCTTCCCATTAAATATCCATGTGAGATTTTTGTGTGTCCGATCCTCATTCTTGTTATGACTACCTCCTCTCTTCTATTTTCCCTCGACGAGGAGTGCCAGGTGTCTACTGAGGTTTTTATGTATTTTAGTTTATTACCTTCTACTTCATTCCACATATTTTCCCAGTTTACTTTTATTCTCCTTTTTAGTGGTAGGAATAGCTCATTTCCCGTCAATAAGGTTGGCGTGATTTCACTTAGGTTGTGTGCCTCTTTTGCAGCCATATCCACCATCTCATTCCCCTCTATACCTATATGGCTGGGTGTCCATATGAACATTATTGTGTTTCCTTGCATTTCATGTGTATGAAGGTAAGTTTGTATTTTTTGCACTAGTAAATTATTTGAGTAAATGTCCTGCAGGCTGTGGAGTGTACTTAAGGAGTCTGTGGAGATGACCATGTCGGTCAATTAGCTAGGTAATGAAAAAAAATAGGTTGAAAATTGTTTTATATCTCGAGATTGGAATTTTATATCGAACTGAATTTATCGCTTATTCGCTTGTTTTAGATTAAAGGAATAACACAATTGTAAAAGAATAATTTGTTATACATTTTTTTAAAACGCATCAGCTCTAAGACTATTAGCGCCGGGGAAGCATGGCCAGTGATGTGGGGCGGGCAAATACCCAGTGGGTAGGTAAATACCCAAAAAGTGGGTATTTTCAGTATTTGAGCTTGATACAACTTCTTTGAATATTTTTTGGTGCAAACAAGGACTGAAACTCACCCATTTGATCATAAAAACTTAATAAACATTAATATTTACCCAGTAATATTTTAAAGAATGTTAAAAGTCGGTGCGGGTATTTATGGGTATTTAAACTTAATGCATATCTATGAATTTTTCTTCATTACTTTTACAGTGGGGAAGGTTAATTAATTTTAAAAAGGTTTTAATGAAGCCTATATAATTATTAAGGACTTATTTAAATTAAAAAAAAGGCTCAAAACATTTTTAAAGTTTATTATAATAGTTCAAAATTATTTGAAGTGGTTTGTGATCCTTATTAATATTATTTGAAATTATGCTCATACAGTTGTAACAACATTACAGGAAGCGGAAATCCAGAAATGAAAAGGTAGCTTCTTGATGACAGAGTGTTTTGAGTCAGAGTTGGGAAACTAGTTAACATCCTTGATCCAATTGTTGAACTTATCACTGCCATTCAGTTAAATACCCATTTGATCCACACAGTTCATAAGAAATTTAAGAATTACTGAAAACTCTTCAACAAGAAACCCAGAATCTTCTCTTCGAAAAACGGAGGAAAAACTTCTGGTAACTAAATAGGAGAAACGCATTAAGTTTAGTGTTGGAGACGCACATCTTGCTGCAGACTTGTTGAAATCCTTCATTTGTTTTGTGTGTGAGTTAGGCAGAAGCATGGGATTGAAATCAGTCGATCTTCGGAAAGACATAGCTGACTTTAGGGACCAAGAGGGATTATGGCAAAGATCCTTTGTTTGGGAAGGTCTTGAAGACAATGACAAAGAAAATATTAAAATAAGTCCCATGTTATGGTGGAGAGGCTTGAAAGGTACATGTTTTTTGATCAATGAATAGGTAACGTAATTTGTGTTTTGAGAAATTGAGATAATCCTAGTCCAAAGTTTTAGCTGAGGCTACATTTTTGTGAATGCAGTACAGTAGTATCAAATTTAGGCAAACAACTTGTTTTATTGGTAGTCGGAAGGTCCATGGCAAACTTTCAGGTAATAATTTATTATTTATTAACCTCTCAGTGATCCTATTTTATAATTTTTTATTGTTTTAATAGTTTCTCAGTGTTGTAATAGCTCTAAACTGGCAATATCCATGACATTTTACAATATTCGATTACTAAGCCGCGGTTTAGATAAATACCTTAAATACCCGGGTATTTATGAAATTGGTTATTTACCCTGAAGAATAAATACCCGGGTATTTTACAACACTGAGCATGGCTGCCAGCCACCTTTGCTTCTTGCAATTAGAAAAGACACAGTAATATAGACTGAATGGGTAAAGCATTCATTCTTTCTCGGGTTCCCATTTATTTTTTTAATTATAAAATAAAAATAAAATAAAAATATGTATTTATGGCAAAATATGTAAAAATATGGATTTTTGGCAGATTTAAGAATCAGAAAGAAAAAAAAATATGTAAATACAATAACATCCGTTTTCTGCTAATGACACTAGGGATATGAACGGAACCGCGCTAAAATGGACATTTGTTTTTGATTATTGTTACAATTCACTCATACCTTAATGTTTGTTATTTAAGTTTTTTCGATATTATTTCCCGCTAAAATTACCTTGCCCTCCCCCCTCTAAACCTCCAACTAAAAACACATGCGCCCCATTACTAACAGTACAGGAGTAAACAATAAAACCACCAGTCCGAAGGGAGTACTCCAGCCGAGAGGTCCAATTCATCAATGACTCCCTCCGAGGCTAGAAGTATGAATGAACCCGTCAGCTGTGTGTGTAAAGCATGAATGGGCGAGTAGGTGATGCAGTTTACTCATCAATCAGCTGTAATGCACTCGGCTATATCAAAGGATGCACTTATCTCCGTTCGTTCACCCCGGGGGGGTTTTCGTTTATTTTTTAGGCTATCAGTCTTTCTGCTCGGGAGGATTTATATGGAACAAGAATGACCTATTGCCATTTATGGCATTACACTTATTGAAATATATATATATATATATATATATATATATATATATGTATATATATATATATATATATATATATATATATGTATATATATATATATATATATATATATATATATATATATATATATATATATATATATATATATAAACAGGCCACGAGGGCCATCACAGCAGACCTATTGAAGTATCTGATTCATGACTCTACGGTACACGACAGAGATAGTGTGGTCAGTACTATGCTCCGGCCGTCTAATTTTTCCCTTTGCAGGTACACATTAAAAAATTCATTAAAGGCTGGGGTGGCCTAGGGACCGCCAGGGAGGCCTAATCCAACCCATGAACGAAGACTGTAGAAGATAAACTTTTTAGTTTGTGCTCGGGGTTTGAACTCAGGTCCTCCACCTTATTAGTACAGTGCTCTACCACTGAGCTAACCTCAATTTATATATATGTATATATTTATATATATATATATATATATATAGGCAATTACCGATGGATTGTAGCTATTGTGGTTGCACGCATGAAAAATATATGTCTTCAAACCTTCATCCATCATAACTACTTTATAATTATAATGATCTCCTCAATCGATTGTATAACTATATATTGCGTTAAAAAATACTAAATTAACAAAAATAAACGATAATTGTTTCTTAATTACCTCAAAATCACAACAGATCATAATTATTTAAAATAGCGCATCCACAAATCAGATTTGTATATTTTATTTGATTTTATCTATACATAATTATAATATTAGAAATTATTTGTTTGCTTATATATATATATATATATATATATATATATATATATATATATATATATACACACACATACACAAGGTTTCTAAGACAATATTTTGTTATATTTTCAATGCACGCTTTAAAAAGAAGTCTAAAGATCCTTCTTCAGTGCATCTACAGCCTAGGTAAACATAATTTAACAAATTGTCTAATTTTAGGTAAGAGATATGTTTTTCATATTATCAAATATTCAAACCGACTTATTTAGGCTGATTTGTAGTTGTAATGGGCGATTCTCAAATTAGAATCGATTCGAATCGAAATGAAAAACGAATTTTGTAGGAAATTGTAAGTAATCGTGTTATCGACACTTATACAACATCGAGCTAGCTCGAAAATCGATCTTTTCAAACGATCTAAACTCTCCGAGCTGTTTTGTGGATCTCATAATTTCGACTCGAATCTATTCACAAGATCCCACTGAGGCCCATTATACAGGGTTTCCCGCGTTGAGATGTCATAACTTTAGGGGTTTATTCTGCACCCCATTTGTAGTTCAGGGGCGCAGAAATGAGCGTTCTATCCGAAAATGTAGAGGAGCTACTCAATCTTTTGTCTATTTTAAAAGCTACAGGCTTTTTTAAAGAAAACCTGTGTTTTGGGGATTTGTGATCAATGTATCGTAAATAACGACCACGTTTTTGGAATCTACATTAAATTTCCAATAAGACACATTCGATATTGAAATATTACCATGTAAATTAAGAGCTATATTCAAAGGCATATAGATGAGATTGTTTAATATCAGTGTTTTATTAAATTATTCAATATTTTCCGAATCAGCTATTTTTAGACTTAGACATTTGCCTCCACTTCAAAAGTTGCATTATTTAATAAGCTTCAAAATGGCACCTCGTAGTTTTAGAAAAAAAATCGATTTCAATTCAAATAATGCAACTTTTGAAGTGGAGGCAAGTCTCTAAGTCTAAAAATAGCTGATTAAGAAAATATTGAATACTTTAATAAAAATCTAATATTAAACATTCTTACCTATGATAATATTTCAATAACCAGTGTATCTTATTGGAAATTTAATGTAGATTCTAAAAATGTGGTTTTTATTTATGACACTTTGATCAAAAATTCCGAAATCTAAGTTTTTCTTTAAAAAAGCCAGTAGTTTTTAAAATAGACAAATGTTTGTGTAGCTCCTCTACATTTTCGGATAGAACGCTCATTTTTGCGCCCCTGAACTACAAATGATATGCAGAATAAACCCTTAAAGTTATGACACCTCAATGTGGGACACCCTGTATATACACGCATATAGTATTTACTATACCATATTATTGTGTTTGTGTGCAAAATGGCCTCCCTAATGATGCTGATTATACATGCACAAATAATTACAGTGCTTAACGAATGAAAAATCATTATAAGTCAAAACATACATTTACATAAACTCAAATACTTGCTCGTATAATTAAGTCATATTTTTCTTAATTACACGAGTCCATTAATTACCCGCCAAGGCATGACTGAGAAGTCATATCTCGCTCGGGAAGAGTCATTGAGAAATTAGTTCTGCGACTGCGCATCCTCAATACTATAATTAGAGTCGTATTTTTTATTTACACATCAAAGGATTAGTTTAACACTTCGAGGTGTAGAGTAACCGTTTAGCACTTTACGAAGGATTTTAGCTATTGAGGTTACAGTCATGAATGTACTTATGAAATATGGCATATAAAGCAGTAACCTTTTCTTTTTTTTTTACTACTTTATTTAGTTTGTACGCCCTACATGTTATTTAAAAAGGGCCATCATCATCACGGAAAGGTAAGTTAATGAAAATTTGGAAAACATGAAATGTGACATATCACTGAAATGAACTTGGAATTCCAAAATTTCGTTCAGTTTCTTTTTATTGCTTCCAGGCTGGTAAATTGATTCCCACAGTTTGGCCAGTAAAAAATGAGGGTAAAAATGCAGTTTCCAGCCCTCCAAACCGATTTCTTTCAAACTTTGCACAATAACGTATTTTGATGCACTAAACACGAATACGATAAAAAAAAAAAAAAAACGTCGGATTTAACTAGGAAAGAAGTTATTAAGCACATAAGTTCACTGTTGTGCAGGTTATGAGAGCTAATGTAAACAATTAAATTTGTGACGACTTTAAGGCATACATGACTTTAAGGCATAAATGACGACTTTAAGGCACACATGCTATGCGTTTCCGCTCGCTACGCTCGCTCAAAAAGATAACAAAACCCCAGTCAATCCAACTCGCTAAAATTAATAGAATATAATATTAAGCACTAAAGTTAGGAAGGTTATAAAACTAGGCGTCATCAGCGTATTTGTAAACATGCGCATGCGCAGATACGTAACATTGGGAAACAGAGAACTCTCATTTGAAATGTTCAGAAACTATTTATTCAAAGATATTGTTAATTTTAAGGGCATTCTCACCCGTCGTCACCTGTCGCTTAAGGGCATACGTGCTATGCGTTTCCGCTCGCTCCGCTCGCTCAAGAAAATAACAAAACCCCAGTCAATCCAACTCGCTAAAATTAATTGAATTCTATTAATTTTAGCGAGTTGGATTGACTGGGGTTTTGTTATCTTCTTGAGCGAGCGGAAACGCATAGCAAGTTTGCCCTTAAAATCGCCCTAGACATTCTTCTGCATTCCTAATCATTCGTCCTAGACATTCTTCTGCTATTATAAAGGCATTAGCTAATTATTAAGGGATTTCTGATATATAATACTTTTCATGAACGAAACAAGAAATGTGAAGAGTGTTTCATTATTTAAAAAAATGATTGTAAATAAATAACTGCTGATGAATTTCGATAATTTATGGTAAATTTCAATTAAACTTCCTTATTACGAACTTTTCTATACCCGCGCATGCGTATGTTGACAAATTTAGTTGTTTACATTAGCTCTCATAACCTGCACAACAGTGAACTTAAGTGCTTTATAACTTCTTTCCTAGTTAAATCCGACGTTTTCTTTTATCGTATTCGTGTTTAGTGCATCAAAATACGTTATTGTGCAAAGTTTGAAAGAAATCGGTTTGGAGGGCTGGAAACTGCATTTTTGCCAAAATGAGTAATCCATAATTTCTTCATACAAGTTATTTGCAAGTAACAAATCTCCATTCTACTTTTTTTGACAAAAGGGAGCCGATCGTTCAACCAATCCCTCAATAAACTTCTACTTCATTTGCATAGAATTAAACATACTTAATGCTTACTAAATGTAAAAGTTTTCCTGTTAGTAGTGAATCTGTAGTCCATTAAGGGGCTCAGGAAAAAATTCACGAGAAACCTTTGATTCGTCGAGAAAAACAGAAGTGCGTTATTGGACGTCCAAAAAGTATCTTCTATCAATGGGTTTAGTGAATTAAAGTGCTGTTTTCTCAAAGCAAGTTTGGTCTATTTTATCTACTATATATTTGTCGAATACCACTCACTCACTGAGCTATCATCCCCCAGCCCAAACCACTTGACAGAAAATTTTGAAATTTTGCATGGACACTCCCTATATAACGTAGGCACTCACAAAGAAAGGATTTTTTGATATTCGAATTTTTAAGTATTTTTAGAGGGGTTTAAAGTTTTAGTTGGTTAGAGCAGGCGAGCCTAGGCAGCAAGCGTTGCTAGGACGATAACAGAACAGCTGTTGCCTTACATTATCTATTTCATAGTATTATTTTTAATTGAGGTTAATTTCAACTATGATGGCAGTCCTTGAATTACTAGAAATAAAATGTGATTTTGTCCCTCATAGAGTTTACGCCCTGGTGATGGCCCATCCGAGGTAATAATGTCCCGAACCACTTGACACAAAAATTTGAAATTTTGCACGGACAATACGGGTTTAGAGTGAACACACTCGCTAAGAAAGGTTTTTTTGATATTCAAATGTTTAAGTACTTTTAGGGGGGTGTGAATTAATAAGAAGTTCCTCATCGGATCAAAAATGGTTCGATTTTGATAACATTTCGTACAAAAATCTTTCCTGTCATTTAAAAGGTCAAGTTCATTAACCAGTTGAATCCGTTTACTGGAACATGGTTTTTGGACCGAAATTTGTGCGAAAGATTCCTTAACGTAGGAAAACGAATGAAACCATTTTTTAAGCGAGTTCTGTAGCCATTTACCAGAAAAATTGATAGAAATACTTTTCAAAACTAATTTTCTGTTTGGGTATTCAGAAACGAAGTATATGGAAAAAAATTGTCTGAATGGCGATACAAAGTTTTCGGATCTCATTATATTTTCTAAAATATCTCGAAAACGGTTGGGAACTTGTAGTAGGTGGAAGGCGGCTATTCGAAAGGTTACTAAATTCTCTACAATAAGATTCTCTACAATAAGATTCCCTCGGCGCTAATGACCTAGATGTAGATGCGCCGTAAAAAAAAATAAATAAATAAAAAAAAATAATAAAAAAAAAAAAAAATAAGATTCTGGTGTAATGTTCGGTGAGGCGATGTCAATCGAAGAGATAAGTGCTTAAAACTTCAAATTTGTTAGTTTTATGCTTTTCAACGTTTATTTGTCTCTGTTTACCTAACTTTTTAAGCGGTTGTTGTATTTTATTTTTTTTATTTATTTATTTATTTTTTTTTTTTTACTCTCCAACGGAAACAAGCATGTTTACCTCCGCATGGAGTTTCCTGGGTAACATTAAAGTCCGTGCCATAATAAGCTGTACAAAATTATGTAGTAGCGATAATTTTGATCATATCTTATTTAACTCAATATAAAAAATACTTATCGGCCGTGGTGAAGCACGGGTATTCAGCTAGTGATGGAATAATTAGCATTAATTATCTTGAACAGTTTTTAAGCAATTATTTTCCTTTCGGAATAACTGATTTCCCTTTCGGAATCTGACTATACTTCAAATGAACTTTTTTGTTGGAAATGTTTTCTAGAATCATGTCCTAGAGTTTGGCTGCTTCGACATGAATGACGCTGTATATACAGGGTGGGCCCAAAATAGTGTTTAAGCTTCAAGATACTTATAGAAAATTCGATTCTATGCTAAAATGGTACAATCAACATTGTTCCAGAAATGCCTGGGGGCGCTGGAGCTAAAAATACCTGCTAAAACCACGTTTTTTAGACACAAAATCCAGATGTATTCTCAAAATGTTGTGGTAAAGAAGAGAAGGTTTAAATGACAGTTGTAGGCCACTACATTCTGCACATTTTGGTAACACGGAATCTAATTTTTCATCACGGGTTATGGTGATTCTTTGGGTCTATCTTTAATTAATTAACGCCGGCAAAAGATATTTTGTTACCCATTCTTGATTTTCCTATGAATAAATAAGATCCAAGTGCCAATAGAGCGTTAGCATAACTGAATCACCACAGACAGCCTTCATCAACGCTGGTGAAAAATTAATTATTAAAGATAGACCTAACGAATCTCCAGATTCCGTGATGCAAAATACTTAGATTCCTTGGCACCAAAATGTGCCGAATTTACTGTCCTATAAGATTTATTTGAAGATTTTTCCTCTAATGGTGAGATCTCGAGTCCGAAAACGTTGTTTTAGCAGGTTATAAAGGTCTAGCGCCTCTAGGAAGCTTTTCCACACTCCTGTTCCTCTTGATAGAAACGTTTTTTGTTCAGAATCAAATTTATAAGTATCTCATTTTTTTCTTTAGCTTAAAAGGTAAAGGCTAATTTCAGCCCAGCCAACGAACAGTTATAGAGAGAAATTTCTGGAACACAATTTTTGACCTCGTAACTTTGTACTAATTAGGAGGTCAAAATATCAAAAGTCCCCGCCCGTAGCCTTTGACCCGGTGAGAGGCGGGGTTTAGAAGGTCCTATTTTTCGGGTTTTCACTCATATCTCGAAAAGCATGCGTCCTAGCGACATGACCATTCTATAACAAATGAAAACTGATTAAATTTGCTACAAGTTCTACTCAATCAAGTTTTTCGAGATATCTTTAGTTTTCGAGATATCCGCTCTTGAAAGTCTGTCATTTTGGGGCCGTCCGAAATTGGTTGGACACTAACTATCCATGGCGTTGGATTTGACCTGGTGGGCCGGTATCTTGGCTGGCTCGATCTTCAGACCTCACGCTCTTGGATTTCTTCGCATGGAGACACATTAAAGATTAGGTCTACAGGGAGCCCAATGGCTCATATACAAATGAGGACTAAGCGATGAAATAATAAATAAAACAGTGCAAAAAATAAGTTAATTAATGTAATTGTTGATGTCCTGCAATTGCAGCCGAGTTGTGCAGTATGAATATTTATTGCATTAACAGACCTACTTAGAATGCAAGCTGCAATTCTAGACGGTGTAATTACAACGATAAGAAGGCTGTCTCATTAATACAGCCAGGAACCACTCGCTCATGAATCTTAATGGCGAAATAACTCTCGCTTAACAATATTGATTTTTTCATTATTTCATTTTTGTTGTGATTTTTTTCTTTTCGGTGTATCTACTGCTAAATAAATAACACTAATAATTAGATCTTTACTAAAACACCATGTATTCTGATCTGCAACCTCAACCAACTGCTATTTTTCACTTTTTTCTACATTAAGTTTAGGTTCAAGCCACTATTACAACAAGAAAAGTCAGTCCTGTAATATCATACTGGGTGTGGCATTATTCTATAAATGTCTTATTCAATAATCATTCAAATTTATTCTTTCATTAGGTTATTCTTCCACTGATTTTTTTGATTCTATAAATAATTGGGTTTGCTCATTATTCAATAATTTTTTATTGAATAAAAATGTATTCATTTTTTAATTTATTCATCCACTGATTTCCTTTATTCTTTGAATATTAGGGTTGGCTTATTATTCAATAATTTTTTATTGAATTAGAATTTATTAATTGATCAAGTTATTCATCCACTGATTTTTTTTAATCTATATATAACAGGGTTGGCTCATTATTCAATAAATTTCTATTGAATAAGAATTTTTTCATTGATTAATTTATTCACACACAGATTTATTTTATTTTATGAATAACTGGGTTGGCTTATTATTCAATACATTTTTATTGTATAAGAATGTATTAATTGATTTCGTTATTCATGAATTATTTCATGAATAATGAAATAATTCCATTATTTTTCATTCATTATGAATTTTAACAAACATGCCACCTCAAAGTTCACTTCCGGTCTCCCATAATTAATTTTTATTCACTATATTTATCCCTGGGACATTTCCGGATCGAGCTGAGTCAATTCCGATTCACTTACAGGATTTTTTTTTTTTTTTTTTTTTTTTTTTTTTTTCATTTTCATTTAAATAAATCATTTTTATTCAATAATGAATGACAAAAAAAAATGTTCCGTTAGTTCTTGAATACGCGAATAATGAATGAAATATTATTCTTTATTCAAAATGAAATAACAGATTTATTCGTTATTCAGTATTTTGAATGATGCATATGCAGCATTTGTTAAGCACAAAAAAATATATATTTTTTCCATCAAACTAGCACTCAAAAGTTGGTGGTTCCTCTTTACTCCAAATTTTTAATATATATTTAAAGATAAATTACTCAAAAAATAAAGAAACACCTATATTTGTGGTTCGCTTAGTATTCAGGATTAAAATGGCGTACCTATTTCCACACTTAATAGTTTAAATTATATTTTTTGGTATTAACAAATGCTGCATATTTTCAACAATGTTTTCAACAAGAGCTTAAAATCGGGGGTATTTCAATTGTGGTCCACATATAAGGGACGTTTTGTATATATACAATTACATGTGGTCCACATATAAGGGACGTTTTGTATATATACAATTACATGTGGGCCACATATAAGGGACGTTTTGTATATATACAATTACATGTGGGCCACATATAAGGGACGTTTTGTATATATACAATTACATGTGGTCCACATATAAGGGACGTTTTGTATATATACAATTACATGTGGTTCACATATAAGGGACGTTTTGTATATATACAATTACATGTGGTCCACATATAAGGGACGTTTTGTATATATACAATTACATGTGGTCCACATATGAGGGACGTTTTGTATATATAAAATTACATGTGGGCCACATATAAGGGACGTTTTGTATATATACAATTACATGTGGGCCACATATGAGGGACGTTTTGTATATATACAATTACATGTGGGCCACATATAAGGGACGTTTTGTATATATACAATTACATGTGGTCCACATATAAGGGACGTTTTGTATATATACAATTACATGTGGGCCACATATATTTGAGAAATTGTACTGCTTTTTACAATGTGGATTTGAAGGCTTGTGTAGGTGGATTTTGTAGCTGCTGTTAATGACTTTGGAATATACCCTGTCAGACCATTGCATTATACAAATGGGGTAATAAAATTATGCTAATTGCTAATACTTGCAGTTCCTTCTAGAAATACAACTACTGGAACGAAGGAGTTTATTGAACTCATGAACGCCAAATTAGTCAAACGGAAAGAGAAGAAGAAGTCCATATCGCAGGAACTGCTTCATCTCGGAAGCTTATAATTGAAGATCTTGAAATTCTATACAAAATAAACGGAGTGAACAATAAAAACTTTAAGCGAAAATAGTTAATAAAACATTTTATGTGCATAAGGGGTTACAAAACAATTTTCTGAGAAATGAACAAAAGTTCTTATACAGGTTATAGTAAAAACTATCATTTATTTGCTCAAAAGAATTTGTTTTTGTTGCTTAATATGCACTTAAAAAATGTTTTATATTTTATTTTCAAGATTCTTTTATAGACCAATTAAGTGGATATAATTTTTTCCCTATTACTTCTAAGTAATTTGGTTGATAGATAACGAGAGTCATTTCTTTACTATTTCTTTATTAGTTCAATGTGAATGAATGAATGAATGAAAAAAAAAATACTTTATTCTGGGACTTCGTCCCATAAGAGTAAAAATAAATACATACAGTTGAATAAACAAATATAACCTAAAAATATGACTATAAATAAAGAACAAACGAAAGCAGAAAAAAAAAAACGAATACAAATATTATTAGTAAAGCCTTAAATAATAAAATAAAGCATAAGTAAATATGTACATAAATTATAATTGGATTGGAGCAATGATGATACAATATTCAGAGGAGAATATAAATATTTTAAAATAAACAAATAATTAATTAAATAAACATAAAAGAAATGGGGGCTATAAAAGGATATGAATAAAAATAAATGGATTAACAAGAGAAGGGATCTCCCGTGGTCCAGTGGCTAGCGCGCTAGATTCATAAGCGGGAGATGGTGGGTCCGATCCCCACCGGCGCCAGAAATTTTCTCATCTCAGGGCTCGCTGAGAAAATTCCTGGGTGCACTCCTGGATGTCGGCGCTAATAGCCAAGATTTGTTGATGCGCCCTAAAAAAAAAATAAAAAAAAATAATAAAAAAATAAAAAAATAAAAATAAAAAAAAAAATTAACAAGAGAAGAAAACAATGTGCACAGTGGTGACGGAGTAGTTTGTTTTGATTTATTTTTTAAACCGAGTTCAACATCTAACAAACTATTTAATTAATTAATATGATTAATGCACGCGTAAAGCATTACAGTGGCAGTACAAAAAAAAAAAAAAAAATATGCTTTTTCATGATTCTTTATATTTATTTTGCGTGGACTATCACTAGCACTATACTCTATACTGTTTTATGTTAAATATCAGATTATTTATTATTTGAAATTTAAAATCTTTACTAATGTTTATTGTATTTTAATCTAAATAATCTCTCAATTTTTATCACGAGAAGTTACATTTTTAGATATTCATGTACGCTTTGATATATTCAAGATAGTCAATAATATTCTGAAATATTCAATCAAGTTCTTATTTATTCAAATTTTCTTTCGGGAAGGTCAGGAGCGCCCCGGAGTCATTAAACCTACTCTATCAAGTCATGATGAGTTAATTCCTAAGATGTGAAATTTTCTTTACTGTGAATATGGGAACCTATTTCAGACTCTCTGTAATAGGGAGCACTCCGCCAAAATATGATCCACGGTGAGTATATCACCACAATGATTACACGTTGGACGACGCCTACCGACAAGATGATGGCCATGCGTTAGACGAGTGTGTCCAATACGCAGCCTTGTTATTACCACTGAGTCTCGTCGACAAAGGCCATCGTAGACTATTGTAGAGCAAACTGACAGGATGCTCTATAATACTTAAATCATATAATTTTTCTTTATAAGACTATACTTTTTAAGAATAATGTTTTTGTTCCTAAAATTTTTACAAAACGCCTCAGTCGAATTGAAACCTTTTTGTGCTAGATTGACTCATAATTAATTGTTATAAATTATTAAAAAGTTGGAACATTTCTAGGTTTTCCGCACATTATGGCTTTAGCTCTACTCAGAACTTGGGGACATTATTGCTATTTGTGGCATATTTAAATAAATGAAACTGTTTCCAGACTTCCAGCGATTTAAAAAAAAAAAAATGTATTTAACAGTAAAACAAGGTAAGAAAATGAGAGACATTGTTATATTTTTTCTAAGAAAGAACGTTGAGAAAGAGGATGGAGTAATTTCTGCATCGGATACAATCAGTTTCCTGTTGTGACATTTTTCTTATTAAGATTTTATATTATTTTTTTACCCGAACGGAAATGCGCTACATGACGCAGTTTCTACGAGGCGGACTTCTTTTTAATATATTTGTATGACGAGCATAAAAGTGCGATAAATCATTTCAAATATAATAATTTATTAAACTATGAGATATAGTGTGATACAGAGAGTGAGATATATTGTAAATTTCATTTTATGTTGTTGTTCTGTGATTTTTAATTATTTTTTTCAGAGAATCCTGATCATGACATTATGCCAAAATATTGATTTTAATAAATATTTGGAACTGGGAGACCTGATTGGCCTTTTCTTCATTTTTTGAAACCTAAAAAATTGTGTACTTATATTACAGCTGAAGAAGGAGGATCATGCCGAAATGTTGAACGTTTAGACGTTTTCTGAAAATCGAAATGAAACCTATTCCTTGCCTTCGTAGCCTAATAGCACTTTCCTCCGAAGGAAAGTAGCTATTGAGGTTGCACTCATGACGGAATTTTTGAAAAATTTCTTCAAATCTTTATCGATCCTACCTAGTAGACACCGAAAATGGCCCCCGTGATTTTTGGTATATTTCGACGAAACTCGGTATTCGTAGTGGTAATCCACAGGTAAATATGTGTTGTAAAAATAAACTAAATCGGTTCATTAGGAAGGGGGGGGGGGTTTACTCCGGACCCACAATACCAATTCGCCACTACCAGCCCTGATTTTTGGCATATTTCGACGAAACTCGGTGTTTGTAGTGGTAATCTACAGGTAAACATGTGTTGTAAAAATAAACTAAATCGGTTCATTAGAAGGGGGGGGGGTTTACTCCGGACCCAAATTCCTAATATACTCATACCGGTTGTAATTTCTACTATATTGTAACGAAACGCGGTATACGTCGTGGGTAACTCATGAGAAAGAAGTGTTGTAAAAATGAGCTGAATCGGTCAATCGCAAAGCGGGGGTTTAATTTGTAATATATTTCAATAGAAAAGCCCGCCAGACGTAGTTTCACAAAGCCGCCGCAAGGAGCGCTTTCTACCACTAGAGTGACTGTATCCTGTTCCTGCGTTTGATCAAAATACGATAATATGAGGGTTTTTGTATTTATTACGTAGTGTAATAGTTACCATGTGTAAACATAACTCTGGAAGCAAATTAATAATTGATCAGTTACTCATTACAAATTTAAAAGAGAACTATTCATGTTTTTATTTTATTTATGTAGGATATTTTAAGCGAATTGTTCTGGAAAGCAGTCTACACTACCCAAATTCTGAGGAAAGTGCTTTGTTATGCAGCTCCTGCGTGACGGACTTTTATTATGTACATATTTGGTTCATGTTGTATGTTTTCTCCTAAATTATATGATGTATGTTTATGATTTTTACCTGTATGTAACTATATGATGGCTATATTATATCAAGATATCTATATGATGTCCAGCTTGAGAAAGTACAGCTGTATTCTTGTGTTCTATGTGGTAATTTGAGAAATTCCCTTCCATCCCTTCTTTTTATCCAGAGATCCTCTCGGCCATAAGCAGGAAGGTGGACAGAAGGCGTATCTTGCATCGAACAAATGCTCCGTGGCCGGCTGTTTCTTGAAAGGTGCTTTTTAGGATAAGAGGCTTTCGGCTACTTCTTATTGGGGGCTGTAATTTCCCAAGAAAATGGAATGCCTTTAAAAAAAAAGTTCAGGATAAGTATTTGACATTTACTCCAATTTCTATACATTTCAAATTGTTTGCTTTCCCCCCTCCGATGGGTACTTACCTTTTATCCCGACCTTGATGTAATAGTAAAAAACTATCTTCTTTCATCTTCTTGCATTGAAATATTTGGGGCAATTCCTATTCAAAGCATAGACTACAAATATTGGAGTTTGAAGTTGGAATTTTTTACTTTATGCTATTTTTGTTGATACAATATATTTATTTGTTGTTATTTTTTACTAACCATCGGCTGATAAATGAATTTAGCACCAAAGTAGCGGGATTCAATTAATAAATATTATCGAACTGTTCAGAATATCCCTGGCTATATTGCGTACCTTGAGGTTCATTAGAGAACACAGAAGAAAGAACCATGGGCGTATATAGAAAATAATATCGGGAAGGGCTGGAAGAATTTCGGGGGGGGGCTGAGAATATTTGGGGGTATGGAATCAAACAATCTATAACTTGTAATAGTTAGCAAATTAAAACGCAACTACACCCAATGAAAACTATTTTTTTCTGAACTTATATTTAATTTTAAGGGGTTTATGATACATTTTTACCAATTGAAGGGGGGGGGGGCTGCAGCCCCCTCAGCCCCCCCATTATATAAGCCCTTGGAAAGAACAAGAGACTTGTACACAGGATGAAGGAAGGGAGAACGGACCACCCCAAGCTTCTTGGAACTGGGGTCTCACAAGGTACCTGCTTCCACCCTCTTATTTTCTATCTGGTCCTTAGCACACTTCATTGAACACTTTCCAAGACTTCGGCCCAAATTGGGGCTCAAAGGAAATATTTGTTTTTACGACTCACCAAAAGGAATTCATGGGTTTACTTTTGCCCAGGGATTTTCAAGCTTTGTTCTCTTCGAAAAATGCATCCGAAGATATTAGGCGTATATAAGGGACTGAACCCCCCCCCCCCGAAATTTTCTTTCGATCGGTAAAAATTGTCATACAACCTTTAAAATAAATTAAATAAAATTACTTAGTTGATAAAAAATATTTGATCCATGCTCTATGTTGTAAGTATTACATTCCCGGAAATGGTCCCCCCCGAATTTTTTGTAGTCCCTCCCTTCCCAAAATTTTCGCAGCCCCCCTCCCCGAAATTATTGTCTATACACGCCCATAGTTTTCGGGTTTGCACAAATTTTCTCTTGCAAGTATCAGGATTCGAATGTTTAATATCAACAATATCAGTGCTCATATTAAGTTAGATGAAAAATAAAATATTATTTTATGTTGAAATAGGTACGTAACTGAATAAACAAGGGAAACTTGCAAAAGTGCATTGAAATCGGTCAAGATTTGGAGGCTGTAGCCTTTTTTTAAAACACGAAAGGCCATTTGGCCTCACCGTGCGCCGGCGGAGTGCTAAAATAAAGCGAGAAAAAGAAGAAAAGCTATCCAAAGATGCTGCCACTTTTCCATAACGACCTTCCCGAGTTGATGTCCCCTCCTACTAATGGAGTTAATCTTCACGAGCTGGTGAAAGGAAATTGCCAAATTGCAAGATTACAATGTTGTCAAGAAGCCCACCTTAGCGCGGGAATTCGTCCACTCATCTTTTTCGCACGACCGTACGCCCTCTTATGGCGTGGTTTCGCTAAGGCAAGGCTCTTATAACGCTAGGACTTTGACGTCTCATCCAGCTGTTCAGACTAAGAGCCTTCAGGAGTACCAACCGCAACCAGTTCTATTATCAACTTATCTCAGCAACTTCAACCAAGCTAATCATACATTATTTTATTTAATTTTAATGTTGCCTATCCTTCTTTCTTTGTAAACGTTTTGAAGCAAAATTTAATCAAGTTTGAAATTATATCCTTGCAATTACTAAGATATCATATTTTGTCGGGAGGTACATACAAGAAGGTAACGTACTATACTAAACTATAGAGGTATCTGGTTCATGACCGTACGCACACTAGGGAAATAATGTGGTTAGTACTATGCTCCGACCGCCTGAATTCCGCCTTTGGAACTTCTACTGCTAGGGTCATTAGCACAAAGGTACAAATAAATAAATATTTAATAATTATAAATATTTAATGTATATTAAATATTTAATAAATAAAATAAAATTAGTTTTACTAAGAAAATAAGACCAAACCCTTACTAAACCTGCCGTCTAATGTTATTTGAAGTTTCATTACCGTGGAAAACTATGGTTCAGAACCGGGGAAACTTATGTTGCAGATCATGAAACCTTTTTCCGGTGTTGTTATCGAAATCCACTGTTTGTTTTGTTTTGTTTTTTTTCTTAAGAGATTATTTAAAGAAAAACGTCGACGAAGTAATGTTGGTTGTAAAGAAGATTTCTTTTTTGGAGTGTACTTTACCTCTTACTCTCATATGGTAACACCTTGAGGTTAATGTTCTTTGTGTTTCCAAGTTTCCGATTAGGTTCAGGAAGTTTGTTCGTATTAGGGATTTGTTGGTTTCCGAGTTTAAGTAGTTTTCTTGTGAGTTAGACTGTGAGTTATGTCAACAATCTGCAATTCTCTCTCTCTCTCTCTCTCTCTCTCTCTCTCTCTCTCTCTCTCTCTCTCTCTCTCTCTCTCTCCCTCTCTCTCTCTCCCTCTCCCTCTCTTTATCTCTCTCTCTCTCTCTCTCGCGCTGGTAAATCTTCATTTTGGAATTATCAGCAATTTAAAAGGAAAAAAAGAAAACAAACACAAGTTACAATAAAAGCAACGGAACAATCTTAAATATAAAACATAACTTGAGAGCAGTTTTTGTAGTGAATTTACAACGATTTTGCATGGTTTAAAATCTCCGTTCCACGATATTCCAACAGAGTTTTGAGAAACTATTCGATAGGTAATATACAAAAACTGTTCAAGCATAAAAAAAAAAAAAAAAAAAAAAAAAAATGTATTATGACACTTCCATAACTTCAAACGCAATAAAAATTTAAATATCTCAGTTTAGATTAATTTTAAACATCTAGAAAATCCTAAGTAACAAATCCGAAATTTAGTTAGGAAAACTATAATTGAAGGGGTCGGGGCAAAATAGTTCCAAGCAAAATTTTTAACAACCCTTAACTGTAGCTGCTATATGTTGGATATTATGTGGGACTATCAGTTGAAATGGTTAGGGACAACAAGATTAAGTAGCACACAGAGCTTGTAGTCATATTTTAGTAGCATTTGCATCATAGACTGATAGTCCCACATAATATCCAACATATAGCAGCAACAGTTAAGCATTGTTAAAAATATTGCTTGGCACTATTTTGCCCTGACGCGTTCAATTATAGTTTTCCTAACTAAATTTCGGATTTGTTACTTACGAATGATGGATTCTGTTCAAAGATGTTTCAGATGTTTAAAATTAATCTAAACTGAGATATTAAAATTTTTATTACGTTTGAAGTTATGAATGTGACGTAATAAATAATTGTTTATTTAAATGCTTGAAGAGTTTCTGTATTTCCGTATAGTTTCTCAAAGCTCTGTTGGAATATCGTGGAACGGAGATTTTAAACCATACAAAATGTATGTATGAATAAGGTTTAAGGACGAAGAACGTCAAAAGTTGCCATCTTCCTGAAACCATACAAAAGCTTTGTAGATTCCCTGCGAAAACTGTTCTCAAGTAATTTTGTATAAGTTTGTTCTGTTGATTTTATTGTAACTTGGGTTTGTTTTCCCTTTTTTCTTATTTTTTTCAATTATCCACTTTTTATTAAAACATATATCGCTAATCGCTAATCTCTAAGTAGTAAGATTTGTTTCGCACGGTGTCCAGAGAATTGAGTGATGTCCAAAGGACCCCGCCCTTTCATAATGGAAAATGGCTTTCGGTCAAATTGAACGAAACTATGCTCGTTGGATAGAGAAAGTCTTTCTGAACAAAAGTCTCCATGGGCACAAAACCCGAAAGTTGAAACTTTTGGTACTTTTGGGTATCCGAAGTTTTCCATTTTTAATTTTTGCAAAATCTCGAGATCTCTGGTTGGAAGGTTTCCCAAGCCATTTGGCAAGTGAAAAAAATACCTATCAATTATTTTTCGAAGTCCTTTCGAACGACACCACATTTGACACTCCACATTTGCTGAATCATACAGCTTAGATGCAGCTGATCGATAGCAAACGGAAAGTCAAAACAGTTGACAGTAGTCTAAGAGACAAAAAGCGGCCCTTTTCAGGGCCACTAATGTTAAAGTCTGCTAACGGAACACTTTTTTTGCGAAAAAAGGACTTTTTTGGAAACATACGAGCTGGAGTTGGGTTGGGGTTTGGGGTGGGGGTGGGATAAGGGTGTGAGGCAAGGTTTCAGTGTATTGCCTTCGAAAAGATCTGCAAATGATAATGGATAGACGATAATTACAAAAAGAAGCGTCCCCCCCACTCCCGTGGGGGTAGGAGTGTCAAATGTGGTGTCGTTCGAAAGGACTTCGAAAAATAATTGATAGGTATTTTTTTCACTGGCCAAATGGCTTGGGAAACCTTTCAACCAGAGATCTCGAGATTTTGCAAAAATCAAAAATGGAAAACTTCGGATACCCAAAAGTACCAAAAGTTCGAACTTTTGGGTTTTGTGCCCATGGAGACTTTTGTTGAGAAAGACTTTCTCTATACAACGAGCATAGTTTCGTTCAATTTGACCGAAAGCCATTTTCGACTAGGAAAGGGCGGGGTCCTTTATCGTATTAGTAGATCTTCATTTCAGAAAATAAATAAAATAGTCTTGAAATGATAAAGTAATGAAAGTACAATAATACAAAATTTGAAAGTTTAAAGTCCTGTATCGATCCATTGAGTAAAAGTAACTCTTTTCTTTTGCTTAAATGTCAACTTTGCCTGTATTTTTAATGACAAAACGCGCCTATAAGGGCTTTAATGATTCATTTAATTACAGCAATCATCATAAAAGAGTTACAGCCGCCACGTTCCAGTCCTTTCTCCATTCAGCGATGAGCGTAACAGATTTTATGTTCTGGAGAACTCCCAATGGGAGAAACGTGAAAGGCGCTATTAGCAACAAGAATTTATTTCCTAAATGAGAAAAACATAAAGTCACACGAAGAAAAGTTGCAATAAATGTATGGAAGTTGGCTTCGGCACGAAATTTCAGTGGTTATCTGTCCGGTAGGGATTCCAACTGCTCAGCGGTACGGGACATATGTGTCCCGTAAATATCTATACATATATATACATCTCACGAAGTCAAAACAAATTTTCTAAAGGTTATTGGTTAATATTTTTGTGACTGAAGGTTATATGATAACTAGAGCCCGGAAGTTAGGCAAAATGCCTTTTTTATCTGAATGGATATATTGAAGAATCAGATAGAAATAAATATGTTTCCGTGCATTTAGGAAGTAAAGAGACAATTTTCATTTTGCCTTTTTTGCCTACTTTGGCTATTTTAATATTGAAAGCATTTTTTTGCCTTTTTTGCTCGTTATGCAATTTTTTCCTGCGATTTAAACATTTTAAAAAGCACATAACGAATTTCACGAAAAGCACATAACGAAAACAGAACAGGTTTCACAAATTAAATTACATTTTGCCGTAACAAATTTATTTATTTTCCCAACCTGTGGATTGACCCTCTGTAAATAACAGAGCCCTCCTTGGTAGAATGAATGCACAAGCATAATGAATAGCAGGAAAGAGAGAGGATGAGAGAAGTACGTCTCCTTCCTCACACCCCTTTCGCTGTGACAATGGTGTACCAGGTATTCCGGATTTAGAAATGATAAGATAATGCAGAGGAAGTTTTTCCATGACGAAAAACATTTTTTCTTAGAAGGTCTATGAGAGTTGATATACATCTTGTTGTTGCTTGTAAGAAGGGAAAGTAAGAGTAAGTACAGTAAGAGTAAGTAGACTGATTCTGTGATAAATTGGTAATAAAGAAATGAATGAGTATTTAAAATACATTTTTTTTTTTTTTTTTTTTTTTTTTTTTTTACGACAAATCGACATAATTCTTGGCCATTAGTGCCGAGATCCAGGATGCAACCAGGAATTCTCCCAGCGAGCCCTGAGATGAGAAAATGTCTGGCGCCGGTGGGGATGGAACCCACCATCTCCCGCTTATGAATCTAGCGTGCTAGCCACTAGACCACGGGAGACCCCATTTAAAATACATATTTCATTAATAATGAGTGAGATTCCGCTTTGCCTTTACTCCTAATAAATGGCCATTTTAATTACTAAAGGGGCCCTCACACTGGCAAAAAATGTTCTCAAAATTTTGAACACAAATATTATTATATTATAGTTTATTTTTGTACAAAATATTGAATGGTCTTGGACCCCTCACACTGCACAAAAATATTGCACAAATTTGTATAATTGTTTAACGGCCGTTATCTTTTTTAAGGCAGTTCAACCACTCGGGTCATTGTTTCCTATATATGTGCAATTGAATATGCATTGACATAAAAATGCAGAAGAATGAATTATTTGAATCAAAATATTAAATCAAATGAATATATTTTTAATAGACAGGAATGAATAAAGATGAAATAAGTCCGTCACGCAGGAGCTGCATAACTAAGCACTTTCCTCAGAATTTGGGTAGTGTAGATTGCTTTCCAGAACAATTTGCTTAAAATATCCTACATAAATAAAATAAAAACATGAATAGTTCTCTTTTAAATTTGTAATGAGTAACTGATCAATTAATAATTTGCTTCCAGAGTTATGTTTACACATGGTACCTATTACACTACGTAATAAATACAAAAAAACTCATATTATCGTATTTTGATCTAACGCAGGAACAGGATACAGTCACTCCAGTGGTAGAAAGCGCTCCTTGCGGCGCCTTTGTGAACCTACGTCTGACGGGCTTTTCTATTGAAATATATTACAAATTAAACCCCCGCTTTCCGATTGACCGATTCAGCTCATTTTTACAACACTTCTTTCTCATGAGTTACCCACGACGTATACCGCGTTTCGTTACAATACAGCAGAAATTACGACCGGTATGAATATATTAAGAATTTGGGTCAAGAGTAAACCCCCCCTTCTAATGAACCGATTTAGTTTATTTTTACAACACATATTTACCTGTAGATTACCACTACGAATACCGAGTTTCGTCGAAATATACCAAAAATCACGGCTGGTAGTGGCGAATTGGTATTGTGGGTCCGGAGTAAACCCCCCCTCCTAATGAACCGATTTAGTTTATTTTTACAACAGTTATTTACCTGTGGATTACCACTACGAATACCGAGTTTCATCGAAATATACCAAAAATCACGGCTGTTAGTGGCGAATTGGTATTGTGGGTCCGGAGTAAACCCCCCCTTCTAATGAACCGATTTAGTTCATTTTTATATCTCACTTTTCTCTCTATATTACCACTACGAATACCAAGTTTCGTTGAAATATAACAAATATTACGGCTGACATAGTCAAATTAGTGTTTTGGGTTCGGGGTAAACACCCCCTTCCGGTGGACCGACTTTGGTGGTTAACGAACTCGTTCAATCGTTTGCTAATTGAATGCTATATACCAAGTTTCGTGACGAAAAAACAAAAACTCTGGCCGCTATCGTGTTAACAGACATATATATATATATATATATATATATATATATATATATATATATATATATATATATATGCATATATATATATATATATATATATATATATATATATATAAATTTTAACGGGGGTCATTTTCGGTGTCTACTAGGTAGGATCGATAAAGATTTGAAGAAATTTTTCAAAAATTCCGTCATGAGTCCAACCTCAATAGCTACTTTCCTTCGGAGGAAAGTGCTAAAAGAATATAAAATAAATAAAAATGTATATTAAACTCAAATTTGCTAAATGACACATATTAAATTCACATTTGCTAAATAGTTTGTCAGCCCCCTCACACAGCACTCTCATGCTACAACATTTTGACAGGTCAGCAAATATTTTCTAAATTTTCACGAAACTTTTGAGGGCCCTACAAAATATTGAATACCCCTTTTTTTGAACGAAATTTCTCCTCTCACTCGCAATATTTTTGAACAAGACCGACTTCTTCAAAATTGTAAGCAATATTTTTTTTTGCCAGTGTGAAGGCCCCTTAACAATTTAGTGTTACAGATTCTCCACTCCCGTTACTCGCTAGGCTAAAAAAAAAAAGGCTAAAAACTCACCATTTTGCTTCTAATACAATTTTTATTCCACCCCCCCCCCCAATTCTCGGTAGTCCTCTCCCATATTAATGTGTCCCGGTTTCACTCACCAAAAATATTCCAATCCTAACTATAAAGATATATTATTGAATTAAAGGTCACGGAATTTTCCTTCAGTCTATAGGAAGAGGGGAAACAAATAATTACAAAAAAAAAAAAAAAAAAAAAAAAAAGTAGGAAAAAACCCCACCTTGCTTGTTCCTAGAGAGTACACATTTTTCTTATTCTTCAGCGGAAATGAAGAAAGAGCCGCAAACCAGTAATCAAACATTGTCAATGTCGAATTTCTAAATAGGCACTCAGGGCGGCAAGGATGGACTAGTCATTCGTGAATACACAGACATAAGGCCGTGGACATGAGATAATATAGAGGATGTAAAAAAGAAAACAAAAAAGTCCGACTCGCAGGAACTGCGTCATCTTAGCGCGGTTAAGTTCTTATCCCTAGTGTCATTTGGGAAGCTTGAAAAGAAACTGTTATTATTTTGGTTCAACCTTTCCCCCGTAAACAAAGGGCCCGTCACCAAGGGGCAGCGTAACCTTATAACTGGAATGGCACCCACTGGTTGGCAAACCCAACTAATACTAACAGTTATTTCAAATATCAAAATGTTTCTAATTTTCTTGATTTCTTCTACAGTAATACTAATTCTATAAATAAATGCAATTAAAAAAAACAACAACCCATTAAAATGTGAGCTAAACAACTACAAAAACCCGGTCAAAAGAACAAAACAAACACATTTGAAGTTTTAAGCACTTATTTCTCCGATTGACAATGCCTAATCAAAAATTTCTTTAGAATCTTTTTTGTAGAGAATTTAGTAAGCTTTCGAATGGTAAACTTCCGTTTCCCAAGATTCTCAACCGTTTTAGAGATATTAAGGAAAATTTACAAAGTTACTAAAACGTTTCATGTCTGTTAATAAAATATCTTATTTCAACCCTTCCTTAACACCAAACGTAACCAAAATTTCAACATATTAGTTTTGATGAAAGTTGAACATGCAGACAAAGTTTCAACTGAATCCCATGATTCTAAGTACCCAAACCAAAAGCGGTATTCAAAAACTATTTTTCCAATTTTCTCGAAAACGGTAGAAGCTATGGCCTTGAAAATGGTTTCATTCGTTTTCCTTGGCCAAGAAGCCTATAAAACGAGTACTTACAACCATATGAACTCAAAAACGTACGCGTTACGATTTTTTTTGCGCGAATTACGCCCCAAACGCCATCTTCCAGTAGGCGGATCCTTACCAAGTTGCATAGCTTAGACCTCATTGCTAAGGTCTTGAAACAATATATCGCACTAGTATTTCTAAAGTGATACAACTCAAAATAAAACTGAACTGAAAATGTGTCACTCTTGCCTATGTAGGGGCCTTAGGATTAAGACGGGAAGATTGACACAAGTCCCCTCTGGTGTAGAAGCTGGTTAGCGCCTTGGATTCATAAGCGGGAGATGGTGGGTTCGATCCCCACCTCCGGCAGGAATTTTCTCATCTCAGGGCTCGTTGGGAAAATTCCTCGCTGTACCCTGCATGTCGGCGCTAATGACCTAGAAGTAGATGCGCCGTAAAAAAAAAAAAAATAAAAAAATAAAATAAATAGAAAAATAAATAAAATTAAAGTGAAAAAGTTATGTTAATTATTTAAATTAGATCTCCCCTTGGTCTAATGGCTAATTCCTCGGATTCAGATGTGAGAGATGGTGGGTTCGAGTCCCACCGGCAGCAAGGGTTTTATCATTTCAGGGTCTGTTGGGAAAATTCCCGGCTGCACGTAGGACCAAGATGTCGAGGCGCCTTAAACATTTGGTTACCTTTTTGGTACCTTAAACATCCTTCTTTTTAAGATTCCTTCTTGCAATAAAAAAAAAAAAATATATTTATTATTGTTTGTTTTCTTACATTCTGTATAGTAAATTATGAAATAAATTATTTGGTTTGATTTACCTATTTATTTTATTTTATATTAATATTATTTTTTTTTTTTAATTTTAACATTTTATTTTCTGGATTTTTTTTTTTTACTAACGGCACTAGGGATATGAACGGAACCTCGCGCTAAGATGACGCAGTTCCCGCGAGTCGGGATTTTCTTGTATTTTATACTATTTCATTTTTCGGGCCTTCCATTGCCTTTGCATTCACATTGCCCATTTTCGTGATTTTTTTTTTTATTGCAAGCGCATACTTAAGTAATAGTTTTTTAGGGTATAGATTATCCAGAAAAGTTTGAAATATTATCGGCTTAATTTGATGTTACCTATTAAATTTGGTAGTTTTTATTGATTTTCTTATACATTTATTAAATAGGTTCCTTTTTATATGTTCCGGGTGGTTCAAATAATGGTTATAATTTGATTACTCTAAAAAAACTAATAAGATAATAAGAACCCAAACATTTGTTACAAAAACTAGTTTTAACACCTTTTCTCGCCTTGAATATGGTTCCATGGTCTTATGTACTTTGAAATTTTACCATTTTTCTTCGTTGCCTGTAAAGTGTATTATTCGGTTAACAGAGACAAAACACCCTTCAATCAGTAAACGATGGGGTACCCTAAGAGACAATAAAAAAAATCAGTTCGTAACAGTCCTTGAGAACCCAGAGGGGGAGACACTATAGAGGTATCTGATGGCCATACGGCACACTAGGGAAATTGCAATGGCCAAGGAGGCCGAATCCAACTCATGAACGAAGACACTAGAAGATAGAAATCTTTAGTGCTTGCTCGGGATTTGAACTCAGGTCGGATACAAGAAGGTACGAGAGCCCTGAGGGGCAGATACTAAAGAGGTATCTGATTCATTACCATAAGGCACACTAGGGAGATAGTGTGGTCAGTACTATGCTCCGGCCACCTGATTTTTCCCTTTGTTGCTTCGACTCCAAAGATCCATTAGCACCAAGGTACCCATTAATAAATTAATTAAAGGCTGGGTTGGCCTAGGGACGATCAGGGAGGCCAAATCCAACCCACGAACGAAGACACTAGAAGATGTAAATCTTTAGTACTATGCTCGGGATTTGTACTCAGGTCCTCCAGCATATTAGTCCAGTGATCTACCACTGAGCTAAACTCGCCTCCAAGAGAGATCCAGCCTGCTAACATTCCCACAGGATGTTTGCAAACAGAGCCCCATAAAGACACAAGGTTATGGTTGTGTTCCTACGTAAGCCGTGGTCTATTTCTAGGTGTAAATATGAGGTTTTTATTCGCCTGTAATAGAATCTTATCAATGAAGGACAGCGTGGATTATATATACACACGATTCGGATTCTCACCGTCCTGAATACTATCCTTCCCATTAATAACTATACTTTCATTCATAGGCAACGTCCATTCATAAAATAAGACACTGTTCCTTTCTCTTCAACACACAAGGAAAATGTGTAATTTTTTCTACCACACACAGAAAATAAAATTCTAACGGATCGTTGTCTGTAATTGGAATATATATGGGACATACACGTGATTTTTATATATATAGACGAGCTGTTCTCTGGCTTGCTACACCTACTTTCTGCATCTAGAAAAGCAAAAATAAATTAGAAACCAAAAAAACTTTCGACCCCGTGGCCTCCCAACACTGTGAGTTATTAGTAATAACACTTCCAATATCCTTTTTTTATTCCACCTTCAATATTCCTCCTAGTTAGCTACAAAGATATTTAAACATTTTAAATGAATTAGCGATTAGCGCACTGCCGTCGCTATGCGCTAATCGTTAGCGCAGGCTCTTATCAGTACCGCTAAATTAGCGGGAAGGTATTAGGTATTAGCGCGCGCTAACGTTTGCCCAACTCTGATTCTAAGTACCCAAACCAAAAACGGTATTAAAAAACTATTTTTCCAATTTTCTCAAAAACGGTTAAAGCTATCGCCTTGGAAATATATATATATATATATATATATATATATATATATATATATATATATATATATATATACAAATTTGAACCACCGTTATTTTCGGTTTCTAGGGGTTCTGAAACGCGAAATTTTCTAGTCGGCACTTCCGGATTGTTTCATTGTATCAACCTTATGAGCGGGGTTCCTCCCTATCGGGGAGGGAGGAACCGCGCTAAAACACACCAATACAAAAGTTGTAGCTTATTTAATTATCTTTAAGATGGGACCAAGTTCAGCGTCATAGCTTGAATATTTTACGAGATAATCGAGGTGTCATAACTTGGTCTCATCTTAAAGATAATTTAATAAGCTACAACTTTTGTATTTAGGTTTTTTTCCCAACAACACTTCGATTTAGCGATAAATCGGGATTTGTCCAATAAACACGGGGTTTGGCGTTTTTCTCAAAAACGAAGCGAAAACGGGAAAATCGCCAAAGGACTTTTTGACTTAGTTTTCGATATACGAAGTCTGTCGGTTTAAGTCTAGGACACCTGTTTGTTCCTTATACAAATTCACAACGCTAGACCAAACTTGGCTCATAGGTAGGTCTTGACCTAACATAGGTAGTCATAGGCTAGGTCAAACATTTCTACCAGCTGTCTGTCTGTATGTTTGTTCCTTATACAAATCCACACCTTTTGATCAAACTTTGCACACAGATAGATCTTAATACGGGGGGGGGGGGGTCATAAGCTTAGTCAAAGTCCTAGGACTATCAGTGTTGGGAGGCCACGGGGTCGAAAGTTTTTTTGGTTTCTAATTTATTTTTGCTTTTCTAGATGCAGAAAGTAGGTGTAGCAAGCCAGAGAACAGCTCGTCTATATATATAAAAATCACGTGTATGTCCCATATATATTCCAATTACAGACAACGATCCGTTAGAATTTTATTTTCTGTGTGTGGTAGAAAAAATTACACATTTTCCTTGTGTGTTGAAGAGAAAGGAACAGTGTCTTATTTTATGAATGGACGTTGTCTATGAATGAAGTATAGTTATTAATGGGAAGGATAGTATTCAGGACGGTGAGAATCCGAATCGTGTGTATATATAATCCACGCTGTCCTTCATTGATAAGATTGTATTACAGGCGAATAAAAACCTCATATTTACACCTAGAAATAGACCACGGCTTACGTAGGAACACAACCATAATCAGGTGTCTTTATGGGGCTCTGTTTGCAAACATCCTGTGGAAATGTTAGCAGGCTGGATCTCTCTTGGGGCGAGTTTAGCTCAGTGGTAGATCACTGGACTAATATGCTGGAGGACCTGAGTACAAATCCCGAGCATAGTACTAAAGATTTATATCTTTTAGTGTCTTCTTTCGTGGGTTGGATTCGGCCTCCCTGATCGTCCCTAGGCCAATCCAGCCTTTAATTGATTTATTAATGGTGCTAATGGCCCTTTGGAGTCGAAGCTTCAAAGGGAAAAATCAGGTGGCCGGAGCATAGTACTGACTACACTATCTCCCTAGTGTGCCTCATGGTCATGAATCAGATACATCTATAATATCTGCCCCTCTGGGTTCTCAAGGACTGTTACGAACTGATTTTTTTTATTCTCTCTTAGGGTACCCCATCTTTTACTGATTGAAGGGTGTTTTGTCTCTGTTAACCGAATACTACACTTTACAGGCAACGAAGAAAAATGGTAAAATTTCAAAGTACATAAGACCATGGAACCATATTCAAGGCGATATCTATACCTTAACGAGAAAAGGTGTTAAAACTAGTTTTTGTAACAAATGTTTGGGTTCTTATTAGTTTTTTTAGAGTAATCAAATTATAACCATTATTTGAACCACCCGGAACATATAAAAAGGAACCTATTTAATAAATGTATAAGAAAATCAATAAAAACTACCAAATTTAATAGGTAACATCAAATTAGGCCGATAATATTTCAAACGTTTCTGGATAATCTATATCCTAAAAAACTATTACTAAAGTATGCGCTTGCATTAAAAAAAAAATCACGAAAATGGGCAATGTGAATGCAAAGGCAATGGAAGGCACGAAAAATGAAATAGTATAAAATACAAGAAAAGCCCGACTCGCAGGAACTGCGTCATCTTAGCGCGGTTCCGTTCATATCCCTAGTGCCGTTAGTAAAAAAAAAAATCCAGAAAATAAAATGTTAAAATTAAAAAAAAAATAATAATATTAATATAAAATAAAATAAATAGGTAAATCAAACCAAATAATTTATTTCATAATTTACTATACAGAATGTAAGAAAACAAACAATAATAATTTTTTTTTTTTTTATTGCAAGAAGGAATCTTAAAAAGAAGGATGTTTAAGGTACCAAAAAGGTAACCAAATGTTTAAGGCGCCTCGACATCTTGGTCCTACGTGCAGCCGGGAATTTTCTCAACAGACCCTGAAATGATAAAACCCTTGCTGCCGGTGGGACTCGAACCCACCATCTCTCACATCTGAATCCGAGGAATTAGCCATTAGACCATGGGGAGATCTAATTTAAATAATTAACATAACTTTTTCACTTTAATTTTATTTATTTTTCTATTTATTTTATTTTTTTTTTACGGCGCATCTACTTCTACGTCATTAGCGCCGACATCCAGGGTACAGCGAGGAATTTTCCCAACGAGCCCTGAGATGAGAAAATTCCTGCCGGAGGTGGGGATCGAACCCACGATCTCCCGCTTATGAATCCAAGGCGCTAACCATTAGACCACGGGAGACCCCTTTTCTATTTATTTACTTAATTTTGTTTTCTTGGGTATATATATCTTAAATATACAAATAGTCACCAATTGTTGATGATAACTAATATTTTGGAGCGGTGTCGTTGGGTGCAGTGCCTACAAAGGCTTATTAAAAATAATTAAATAATAATTAGCACCCAAAATATATATTTTTTTGAAAATTTGATTGTATATTAGCTAAATCCCAACTATTCGTTGTCTTGCCTATGTCTCTAATTGTCCTCAGTATGCCCGACTAAAGGACCCACATCTCTATATTTTCGAGTCAATAATAGTCAAATTGGACTCAATGAGAAGGAACTATTTTTCATGGCCAACGTCAAGAGGTTATTCCCTGACAATGTGCAGTGGAAACTGCTACTCAGCATAAATCTCCATTGTCAGAATAGCCAATTGTATGGGGTTCCTCATTCTTCGCTGAGACCATTTATTTTCGTCATTTTCTACTATCATACAGGAGGAAATACTTAATTTTTTCTTTTTTCGGTGTGTGTCTTATTGAGGCATTTATCTATTGAATTATCTATAAGATCAAACGGTCACCCATCCAAGTATAGGCTACGGCCAACGATCAGTAACTTCGGTCATCAACGGGAACCTGTGTATTCAACGTAACATGACGGCTGAATCTTGGCCTGCTTTAAGCCAAATATAGTTTGGACCTTGGTTTCCCGAAATAACCCTTGAAATGCGATTTGGTTCATAGCTATAAGAGCGAAAACCCAATTAAATTTGCGTTAATTTAATAAGAAGGGACTGGTGCCTACTCAAAATTCACCTACAAAATAATTTGATATCCCCAAAAAACTAAAGTTGAATGAAAGTCCAAGTTCCAGGCCCCTCCCAAAAACAGTTTTCCTATGAGGTATGATATTATAGTATTGGACCAAGTTTTAGGCTCTTAATTCATTGTCAAGAACCAAATAATATAGTTTTCGTTAAATGATAACCGTTTTAACTTTCATAGAGTTCATAAAAGCCCGATTGTTTTAAGGCGTTACAGATTTTATAATAATCCTGAATCGTTACCCTAAGGGCCTGGATCTTTAAATGCCAGTAATTTTATAATAAAGCTGTTCGACGTTGCGGCCATTATTTAACGAAAACTGGCCAGGTTTGAAATTTCCAAATGAGTGAGAGGTTAATATTAATTCCTTGACTGGGTATTAAGGGCCTAAAACTTGGCCCACTACTATGATATCATAACATTCACAGGGAAATATCACTGTATCGATGAATCGATTAAATCGAAAGTTCGCAGGGGGGCGCCCCCCCCCTTGTATACGCATATACTGTACTTCCTGAAGCTAAGTTCATTATTTGCCGATTCGTCCAGACAGACGTCTGGGCAGAAGTTGGATTGTACCCGGGTGCAGTCCACGCCCGGAGACGATAACGGGATATTGGACGGGATGTTGGACTACTGCGTAACGCGTCAAATGTAGTACGGGTCTAGTCCAAAATACCCAAAACAAGACTCGTCCAGACAGTCCCAAGACTCCTCCAGACAGTCCGTTACGTCCGGGCAGAAGCCGGAATGTCCCCGGGTGCAGTCCACGTCCGGAGACGACAACGGGAAATTGGACTTTGGACTACTGCGTAACGCGTCAAATGTAGTACGGGCCTAGTCCAAAATACCCAAATAAGACTCGTCCAGACAGTCCCAAGACTCCTCCAGACAGTCCGTTACGTCCGGGCAGAAGCCGGAATGTACCCGGGTGCAGTCCACGTCCGGAGACGATAACGGGATATTGGACTTTGGACTACTGCGTAACGCGTCAAATGTAGTACGGCCCTAGTCCAAAATACCCAAAACAAGACTCCTCCAGACAGTCCCAAGACTCGTCCAGACATTCCCAAGACTCCTCCAGACAGTCCGTTACGTCCGGGCAGAAGCCGGAATGTCCCCGGGTGCAGTCCACATCCGGAGAGGATAACGGGACACAAATTAATGCGGCGAATTCTGAAAACTCCTCACATCCCCGTTTCCTCTCTCCCCCCGTCTCGTTTTTTTTTGTCTCATAAATTTTAATGACTTCTTTCTCAGGCTCTTTATTCTAATGAATGTGCCCCTTTGGACCTAGACCTACCTCTACATGAGATAAATTTCAATTTAACATTGTTTTTTAAAATTGCCCTTTTCCCGCAGTTATAAATGTTACCTTGACCCATATGAGCATATTAATGTCTCTAAAATAGATATACTACACGTCTAGGTAGAATTTAAATAGACTATTAAAAGAAAACAACCTACTATATATTCATTATAAGCTCTAAATGGGAAAATTAGATTGTATATCAACTTACTATCAATTCAACAGACCTATAAGGCTCAATATTAGAGTAGACATTATGATTCTGTCAGTTGTATTTCAGAACATGCTGGATGAATGTAGTTCTTCTCGAATTCTGAACTGCAACGATTCTGCGTTTGAAAAAAATAAACCCCTCAAAGCCTAAGATGTTTTAACTAACATTTTGTATACCTATTTAGTTTTGGAATACTGCTCTAATATTGATTTTCCATTTTTTTCATTGGGGGTTCGGCCTTTTATGTGTGATTTTATTAATAGTTCTGATCACATAACACCTTTTCCTCCAACGTTTTCTCACTGATGTGAGTAAAAATCTCATTTTTTCGTGAAACGTAAAATAATATTTTATTCCATTTGTTTTGTTCTTGAAAAATTGATGTTACCCCGGAGGACTCATGAGTATATGTATCTTTTAGGCGATTTTACTTTTCGCCAAAATGTACCATGGACTCGGTGCATTTAGGTTATGAAAATATCTGTAATGAAACTCAATTATCCCTAGTTTATTTGGTGTACGAAAAAAAAAGCGGAACTTAGCTATCATCTCCGCTTATTTTTACCTTTTTAAGTGCATTTTTAGAAGTTGCTGTGTTATAAATTTCATTATGTGTGCACAGCCTAATAATATGAAGGTGTCAATTACCAATACGATTATTTTACGAAAAACGACTTAAACATTATTAATTTCTGCAGAGAGTTGTTAAATATTTTGTGCTAGCAAGTAACTAAACATTAACAGTGTGATCCATGTACTTTCTCGTGTGTAACTGTTAAATTTATTCGTCATATACCTTAGTTTTTAATTTATTCGACTCAGCACACAGAAATACATTTCGGATTATTCATATCTCCACCTATTGAGTAAAATATGAATTTTTTAAATTGAATACTAGCAGTTTTTCAGGTTTTTCTTAATATAAAATCCGTGTATCTTCCAAAATAATTATCCTCAGCACAAACAAATACCTCAAATGTGATACCAAAATCAGAACGATTCAAGTAACTACAGTTTTTTTTTTCTTAAAATCAGGCGTTTGGCGTCACATTGCGCCGGCGGAGTGCTAAAATAAAGCGAGAAAAAGAAGAAAAGCTATCCAAAGGTGCTGCCACTTTTCCATAACGACCTTCCCTTCCCCCTAAGAGCCTTCAAGAGTACTAACAGCAACCCGTTCTATTATCAGCTTATCTCAACAATTTATCAACTTCAACCAAACTATTCATCAGTCAGTAACCCGTAACAGGCCACAAGGTAGAGGTATCTGATTCATGACCATACGGCACACAAGGGAGATAGTGTGGTCAGTACTATGCTCCGGCCGCCTGATTTTCCCCTTGGCTTCTTCGACTGCTAGCAGACATTATCATTACAAGGTACCCATTATTAAATTAATTAAAGGCTGGGTTGGCCTAGGGACGGTCAGGGAGGCCGAATTCAACCATTGAACGAAGACACTAGAAGAAAAAATCTTTAGTACTTGCTCGGGATTTGAACTCAGGTCCTCCAGCTTATTAGTCCAGTGCTCTACCACTGAGCTAACCTCGCCCCTATAATAATTTATTATATTATAATTGTCATCCCATTTTTTGACTGTTCTCTATGGATTTTTAGAACCTTCAGAATACTCTTATTTCTAGTTTTTTTTGCTAAACTGTTTTTTTTTTTTTTTTTTTTTTTTTTTTTTTTTTTTTTTTTTTTTTTTTTTTTTTTTGGTTTAAATACTACCGCTTCTTCTGTTATTCAGTGTTATACCTTAAATTAGGTTGTTGCTATCAGGTAGCCATTCTTATGAATTGCTACACGTATCATTAGTCCCAGAAATGAAAGAGAGACCGGTGGGATAGGATTCCAGCTTTCACAACTAAACAAAATGAATGTTTTAAGCATTTTGTATTGAGTTTAAAACAAACAAATATTTTTATTAGGTTGTACATAACAAAATTGATGGAGTATTTTTTAATTTTTTATTTATCTGCCCCTTATATTTCTCAAGAAAACAGTGCGATACGGGAAAAAAGGACATAATAATATTCTGTATTCTATGCAGCTGATCAAAACATGTTTGGCATAAAAATTATTTTTATAAATGTCTTTAATTCTTCATCTAGCCCAAACGTTGGGTACCGAAAATAATCCTGGAAATATCTATCTTCTGTAAAACCTATGACTATTCTTCGCAAAGTTTTCCTAACATTAATTTTTAACTTATAAAATAAAAGCTTTTTTTAACAGTTAAATTTTAACTGTTTTGTTAAAAAAAAAATAACTGTTTCGATACCTACCTGCTTTTTGAATCTATTTACTTTTTTTAACCTTTAAGTACTGAGGTATGGTCCCTGGGACCTTTTCTTTACTGAAATTGGAAAGAAATTTGAATGTGTGCAATCAAAAGGGAACTACTAGGGGGGGGGATTTCTAGAAATGGCTACCATAAGGCCCCAGGGACCATACGTCAGTACTTAAAGGTTAAATCCAGTTAAGTAATGTGCTTAACTCCTTAGAGACATAATTTATTTATAATTTTATAATTTGAATGTGTGCAATCAAAAGGGAACTACTGGGGGGATTTCTAGAAATGGCTACCATAAGGCCCCAGGGACCATACGTCAGTACTTAAAGGTTAAATCCAGTTAAGTAACGTGCTTAACTCCTTAGAGACATAATTTATTTATAATTTTATAATTTGAATGTGTGCAATCAAAAGGGAACTACTAGGGGGGGGGATTTCTAGAAATGGCTACCATAAGGCCCCAGGGACCATACGTCAGTACTTAAAGGTTAAATCCAGTTAAGTAATGTGCTTAACTCCTTAGAGACATAATTTATTTATAATTTTATAATTTGAATGTGTGCAATCAAAAGGGAACTACTGGGGGGATTTCTAGAAATGGCTACCATAAGGCCCCAGGGACCATACGTCAGTACTTAAAGGTTAAATCCAGTTAAGTAACGTGCTTAACTCCTTAGAGACATAATTTATTTATAATTTTATAATTTGAATGTGTGCAATCAAAAGGGAACTACTAGGGGGGGGGGGATTTCTAGAAATGGCTACCATAAGGCCCCAGGGACCATACGTCAGTACTTAAAGGTTAAATCCAGTTAAGTAATGTGCTTAACTCCTTAGAGACATAATTTATTTATAATTTTATAATTTGAATGTGTGCAATCAAAAGGGAACTACTGGGGGGATTTCTAGAAATGGCTACCATAAGGCCCCAGGGACCATACGTCAGTACTTAAAGGTTAAATCCAGTTAAGTAACGTGCTTAACTCCTTAGAGACATAATTTATTTATAATTTTATAATTTGAATGTGTGCAATCAAAAGGGAACTACTAGGGGGGGGGGATTTCTAGAAATGGCTACCATAAGGCCCCAGGGACCATACGTCAGTACTTAAAGGTTAAATCCAGTTAAGTAACGTGCTTAACTCCTTAGAGACATAATTTATTTATAATTTTATAATTTGAAATAGGAAAGAGTTTTAGATTTTTTTGTAGTCACTATTTTTGTGCAGAATGTGCTCAATGTACCCACAGCATGCGGGTCTATTTTGTTAACTAGCGGCATATAAATGTTTACTATTTTAAACCACATCTAATCATAGATAAAAATATTAAAATTGCCTATTAAATATAATTGCTTTTTTAATGGGTAGTTGTCATTGATAATTATGTCCAACAAGTCATGTTAATCAGCTATTATTAAATGAATCATCAAGATAGACATCTCGTTCTAATTAAAGGAAGGGGATCTATCGTACGGCGCAAGTTTGATGCAGTAAGTCCATGCTATTAGAAGTTTCATTGCTTACAATTGGTCATTAGAAGCAAATATTTTTTTTGAAGAAACTATTCCCTCCATAGGGAGGAAACCTGCTTATGAGGTTGACCTAATGCTTTTCTCTATCAAAATAAGCTATAATAGTGATACTATAGGCAATAGTGTCATCCACTAATCGCGCAAAGTTATTTTTTATACTTTTTCATTAGGTAGGTTCAGTAAGTAATACCTCAGAAATCACAATTACCACATGCACCATAATTTTTTTTAGAATGATCAAACAATGTAATAGTTATTTTCAAAAAATAAAAATTGTGTTTTTGGCGGTTATGAAAAAAAAAAAATTAGTGGCATGACAGTATTGCCTATAGTATCACTATTATAGCTTATTTTGATAGAGAAAAGCATTAGCTTTAATTTGATACCAAGAACAGCCGGATTTGTTGGAAAAAAAAAGTAAAACACAAATGTTTTTCAAAACTGTAGAAAGGCAGTAACCAAAATCATGCAAAAAACAAGAATTTCAAAAAATTCTCCCTGGCTCAATTTTTGATAAAAAAATCTGATAAAATTAATTTGAGATTATATCATACATCTTTATTCATGAAAAAATTTTGAAAAATATCTGAGACATGACGGCACATAGTACTGGGCGTTTTGATATGAAATGACCCCGTTGGGACAAATAAAAATACCAAATTTCAAATTTGGTATTTTTATTTACTAATGTATTATGCACCGTGAATCCCATAACTCCAAAAGGGAGAAATTATGTGGTAACCGAATATGAAATTTGAAGAAGCAATGAAATGTTATCCCAGTACCTCCAACACTTCCCATCTTATGTAAATTTCACTGTAAAATATTCAACCACTTTAATAGTTTAACATTTATATATATGTAAATTGTTGATATTTATGTTTTATTTAAGTTCCTAGTCAATTAAAATATTTTGAGTACAATATATCATTACATTTTAGACAAATATTTTAAATTAAACTAGATACAACAAATTACTAATGTATAATATTTTTTTAAAATAAGCTTTGTAATTAAGATAATGAAGTTGATGTGTGTATAAAACATATACAACAGTAAAGTTTGGATTAAATTTTATAATTAAGTATTAAAAAGCTTTTATACATAATAATACGTAAAAGTAGTTCAAAGCCAAGGTATTAAATTATTTTGACTAAGAACCCATTTCAATCCCATAACCAAATTTGCTATAGAAATTAGTAATAATATGACCTATTATATAAAATTTTTTCAACATTTTTAACGATGTGTTTTTAAAAATATTTAGATTCAAAATTTTTTTTTTTGATTTTGAAAAAAATTATGTTCTCATAACCTATCATGTGTTGCATGTCGTTTGAAAGGGAATATAAAGAGCTAAACATTGACACCTTCCCCATGCTTGTAACGTAAACAATAGAGGAGTTATGACTATTTAAATGTTTTGAAAAAGCGAGATTTTGAACGCTTTTTGAACACTTTACATGGCCGTATTTTGAAAACAGTTTTAGATAAAAATTTGAAATTTGGTATTTTTATTTGTCCCATCGCCTACTTTGGGTATACCAATTTTCATTAATATCTGAAAGGGTGAGGTAAAAAGGTGTGTTGATTTGACATGGAATGACCCTTCTTTAACCTGCGTTGAAGCTAATACGTAACTATCTTGATCTATTTGTGAGTCATAGCGAATCTCATGCGCACAAACTTATTGACTATCCTAATCCTATGACTAATCTTCATGACTAATCCTATTTTAATCATAAGCCCATGAAGTACAATACGCACTAAGTGATGGCGTTTACGAGGTGCCAGCAAACAGATACTAACCGATGACTGACAGTTACTCGCCCGTGACATCGGGTGTTTACGATCCGGTGCCGTATCACGACCATTTCCCGCGTAGAGTTCCCGCCTAATTAGTCCTGATAAGAGGTCCCTATTATCAGAAGGTTCACACGTCCCTTATCACCGGGTAGCTGTCACCCTCCGCGAAATTTACGACCCTGGATATCTACGGGTTTTTACAACCAGGCACAGTTTTTACTCGCCCCTCTCTGACAAATGAGCTTAAGCCGGAAAGGTTATCCTGAACTGTTTACTCAACTCTGACCAATAACTAGCTTTAACAACGGTTTGTATTTCAATCATATACGCCAATGGTTTTGCGTAATTGTATGTGTTTTGTACAACATTAATTTATTTTTTTTTGGAGGACCCCACGGAATGCGATGAACCTGATGGAAACGCCATACAGGACCTGAGTTCAAAATTCGGATGCACTTAAGATTTTATTTTTTAATTTCGTTGTCCGAGGATTGGATTTGGGGTCCCAGGCCTTCCCTAGTCCCACAAACCCTTTTATTAATGGGTGCGTGCAAAGGAGAAAATTAGGCAGCCGGATACTATCTCCCGAGTGAGCTGAATGGTCAAGAATCAGATACCTCTACGGCCTCTGGGACCATTTATGAAGTCATTTAAGCAGAAATAACTAGAGCTTCCATGGTTTTGAGGGACGCTGAATTCCAATCCGAGGTCCGTTGTAACCCATCGGCGCAAAATCAAGATCATTTCAAGCACAAATATGTTCATTTTGCAAAAAAATGTATCTGTAGTCAACAAATAATTTCTTGCAAAATAGACGTATTTGTCCTCGAAATGACCAGGATTTTGCGCCGATGGGGTTAAATAGACCTCGGATTCGGATTCAGCAACCTTCAAGACTATGGAACCTCTAGATATTTCTTCTAAAATGACTTCATACGGAATTTGACCTTCAAATGCTCCTTAAACCTGACGTGCTGGAGTGAAACGGACTCCGGATTCGGATTCAGCGTGTCGAAATACATAAGAATATATGTATGGCGTCTTTGGAAATTACCACATTTTTTATTTTTTGTGCCCGTGTTATCAATGTATATTTCCATAACATAAAATTCATACTTTAAAAAAATCAGTCCCGTAACAGCCCACGACGGCCCTGAGGGGCAGATACTATAGAGGTATCTGATTCATGACCATACTAGGGAGATAGTGTGGTCAGTACTATGCTCCGGCCGCCTGATTTTCCCCTTGGCTGCTTCCTGGCCTAGGGACGGTCAGGGAGGCCGAATACAATTCATTAACGAAGACACTAGAATAAAAAATCTTTAGTGCTTGCTCGGGATTTGAACTCAGGCCTCCAGCTTATTAGTCCAGTGCTCTACCACTGAGCTAACCTCGCCCCCCTCAAATCATATTATTTAATTGCAATTGCTGTTTTTTTTTTTTTTTAGTTCTTCAAGACCCAATCGCTAAAGTTGCGAAGGTCATAAAAGACATTAATAAAGATAATGAAAAATATAGTAGGCATAATTCTTAAAAAAATGTAGGCATGTAAAAAGTGTACAAAAAACAAAACGATTAAATTGATGTGCTGCACATATTATGTTTATGTGACTGCAACTAAAACTTCTAACATACAGAGAATACAGGCAATTCCAATCCAAAGTCCTTCGCAAAATAGTCAATGCTCCTTTTTACATTTCCAATAAAACTCTTCATAATGACCTCAACATTCCTTGTGTTCAAGAACTAGCAAAATCCCGTCTCCTAACCTTTCATTCTAAATTGTCTTTCCATCCCAATCCCAGAGCACAAACACTTTCCTCCCAAACCCACACAAACCCCGCCTAGAGACATTGGCCTCGTGATAAATTAACTTACTAAGGACAAAAAAGCATTCCAAAGTAGGAAGTGTCAATATTGATTGCATCCTTCCAAACGTTTTATTGCCATTATTTCTTACTCAATGTTTCTTTTTATTTACTTGTTTTTATTTAGTTATTTTTATTTACTCTTTTTTTTATTTATTAATTTTTTTATTATTATTTTTTTACTTATTTTGTCAGTTTTATTGATCAATTTCTGTATATACTATGATTTAAATTGTGAGCAAACTTAATTAATGTACAGATGTTAAATAAACGTATTAATTATTAAAAAAAAATGTGACTGCAAGGAGTTTTGTTTAGCCTGAGAGTTTTGTTTTGTTTGATTTAGTTCATGAAATACTAAGTTCGCAATGAATGTCAACTATAACGACTATCTACAACTACTGATTTTTTTTTTTTTTTTTTTTATTAATAGTTCAGTCATTTTAGATTGGTACTAGTATTAGTACAATATAACAAAGCATTGTTATTGTTAGTATGAAGAAAAGTTGATGGTCCTAATCAAATATAGTGTAATCGGTAGTATATATTAAAAAAAATACAAATAAATAAATGTGAGATAAAAATAAATAAATAAGTATATATACAAAAAAAAAGAATAAACAAAAGAAGAAGGAAAAAAAGAAAAGAAGGGGGGAAAACTATTAATTACTAATATGTAAAAGTAAAAAACAAAAAATAAATAAATAAAAATAAAAATAATAAATAAATAAATAAATAGATAATATAATGAATATATACATTTTTAAGTGCGTTTTCCTTTCTCTTTAAGGACATCTGAATCTAGTTCTTATATTTATGCAATAATAATAGTTTCGAAGCATGATTCTAACAAATACAATTTTAGATACACAACCCTGTCCCAAACACACAACACTGAAAACATATCCTAACATTAAACTCGCACAATTCAATTATACTCTAAGGGCGGAGATGACCGAGCAGTTTTCTGCCCTTAAACCACCAACCTAACCTACAAGTACTGAGACTAGTATTAGAAGTTCTCCAACGAACTATACATACCTTGAGACCTTATAATCGGCTAACTTCAGAACTCCAAACAGCGATGAACTAACTTATTTCTTACTGCTCCCAAGAAGTAAGCGTAACGACGCAATCGAAAACCATAACATCGATTATGCGCATGCTGTTAGCGCAGTTCAGAACGGCGTCTAGCTAAGACCACACATGTGGCCTAATGCACTCAGGAACTGCATAACTAACGAACCACATTAGAAGCTCGTGTGCTTGAAGCTATAACCACCTGCACACAATATGGGGCTGCCGGCGTGTCGTCGATGTTTATTGCTGCTTGTGTTGTTCACACCCATTATCGTTCAACACGGACCGGTTAGTGGTAACATAATTTTTCATTAAGCTTTGAACAGCTGTACCAGTTGTAAAGGAAGGCTTTCATAGTTGAGTGGTGTTCTCACAGGGGCATCCTTAGTGTCAACACTCGATCAACACTTGAATAGCTGAATAGTGCTTGTTAGCTGATTCAACTTCATTGATTTTCTTAATATAATAATGAACCGATGAAGGGTTTTAGCTAGGCTTGCCATATTTTTGGTTAGTGAAACCGGTACACATTACTATGGGATGGGCATTTCAGGGAGGGGGAGGGGGTTTGAAATGAAATAAACACACACACACACACACATATATATACACACACACACACCGTTATTTTATTTATCTGTAAGTTCTAAACCAAGACATTTTGTAATCATCACTTCCGCTTCATGAGCCTATGCTCGCTTGAGTACCGTGTTGTAGTGACTGAATTTTGCGTGCTTAGAGATTGATTCCTTATTATTAAAACTACATAATATATATAATGAGTTCCTATAATGAAATCCGATACCAGTTATGTTTTATATATTCAGAAGAGAGCGAAAAAAAAAACAGAATGTAATTATATACTAGCTGTTCCCCGGCGTGCCGTGCTACACCTACTTTCCGCATCTAGAAGAGCAAAAAATAAATTAGAAACCCAAAAAGCAATATTAAAATCTAATAACAAATCTGTAACTGGATTCAAAGTTTCGAATCCGTGACCTCGGAACTATGAGTTCTAGACGATTTTGACCTCCCGTATGAAGATCTACCTGTGTGCCAACTGTGATCCAAATCGACCAACGGTGTGGACACGTATAAGGAGCAAACATACAGAAAGACAGCTGGTATACGTTTTTGATCAGGCCTATGGCACTCCCCGTATCAAGATCTACCTGTGTGCAAATTTTGACCAAAATCGGTCAAACGGTGTTGATTTGTATAAGGAACAAGCAGACTCCTGATTTATATATATATATATATATATATATATATATATATATATATATATATATATATATATATATATATATATATATATATATATATATATTATAGATTTATTTTCCTTTTAGCACTTTCCTCCGAAGGAAAGTAGCTATTGAGGTTGCTCTCATGACGGAATTTTTGAACAATTTCTTCAAATCTTTATCGATCCTACCTAGTAGACACCGAAAATGACCCCCGTTAAAATTTATATGTGTATATATATATATATATATATATATATATATTCGTAGTAGTAATCTAGAGAGAAAAGTGAGATATAAAAGTAAACTAAATCGGTTCATTAGGAGGGGGGGGGGGGTTTACTTCGGACCCACAATACTAATTCGCCACTACCAGCCGTGATTTTTGTTATATTTCGACAAAACTCGGTATTTGTAGTGGCAATCTACAGGTACAAATTTGTTGTAAAAATAAAATAAATCGGTTCATTAGGAGGGGGGGTTAACTCCGGAGCCAAATTACTAATATACTCATACCGGTCGTAATTTCTGCTGTATTGTAACGAAACGCGGTATACGTCATGGGTAACTCATGGGAAAGAAGTGTTGTAAAAATGAGCTACATTGGTCTATCGGTAAGAGGGGTTTACTTTGTAATATATTTCAATAGAATAGCCCGCCAGACGTAGGTTCGCAAGGCCGCCGCAAGGAGCGCTATCTCCCACTAGAGGGACTGTATACTGTCAAACTCTGGAAGCAAATTAATAATTGAACAGTTTCTCATTACAAAATTAAAAGAGAACTGTTCATGTTTTTATTTTATTTATGTAGGATATTTTAAGCAAATTGTTCTGGAAATCAGTCTACAGAACCCAAATTCTGAAGAAACTGCTTAGTTATGCATCTTCTGCGTGAAGGACTTTTTTTTTATTTCTTCTCTCATAGTTCCAAATTTAAATTGATTGTTCCAAATCTAAATTCTACTAAAGTATTTTAAAAGAACAGTTGATATTCATGTTTCCGGAATGAGTTTCATCTGAAATGTAATCATCATATATCAGGGAAAAATTGTTTTTACTACCAGAAAACTAAAGAAACTGGTTCGGATTGGAGAACTATTACCCAGAATTCTCTTAATATTTTCTCTTAAAAGGAACTAAAGAATTCATTAATTTTATCACAAAATAAATTTGTGTTGTTATTTATTGCTTACTCTCTTAAATAAAAAGGGCCGACTCCCCGTTCATATCCCTGGTGCCATTAGTAAAGGAATAGAAGCAGTTATTGGTAGGTTTTGATCTTTCGCGATAAATATAGAATCCCCCATTATATATATATATATATATATATATATATATATATATATATATATATATATATATATATATATATAAATCAGTCCCGTAACAGGCCACGCCCAGAGGGGCAGATACTGTAGAGGTATCTGATTCTTGACCATACGGCACACTAGGGAGATAGTGTGGTCAACACTATGCTCCGGCCGCCTGATTTTCCCCTTGGCTGCTTCGACTGCTAGAGTCATTAGCACCCAAGGTACCCATTATTAATTTTTTTTTTTTTTTTTTTTTTTTTTTTCTTTTTTTACGGCGCATCTACATCTAGGTCATTAGCGCCGACATCCAGGGTGCAGCGAGGAATTTTACCAGCGAGCCGTGGGATGATAAAATTCCTGCCGGAGGTTGGGAATCGAACCCACCATCTCCCGCTTATGAATCCAAGGCGCTAGCCATTAGACCACGGGAGACCCCCCCCATTATTAATTAAATTAATTAAAGGCTGGGTGAGCCTAGGGACGATCTGGGACCCCAAATAATATATATATATATATATATATATATATATATATATATATATATATATATATATATATACATATATAAACTTTGTTAGCCACCAGACTCTTCGATGTCTACAAGCTAGAAAGACTCTTCTAGGCTGAAATCAGAGCCAACCCTAATGTGTGTGTTGTCTTTAAAGACACATAATTAGATGCTTATAAAAAGCTGTTTATTATTTTAATAATTTTATGTATTTTTGTTTATCATTATTATTATTATTATTATAGGAATTGAAATTTAATTTTGTGTGCCAACTCCTTGCTGTAAGTTTTTTTTTTTTTTACTTAAAAGCCAACTTAAACACATTCATATGTAAAATTCGAACCATGTTATTTTCGAGATCTATGGGTTCTGAAATGTAAAATATCGTGATATGATGAGGTCATATAATTAGAACGTTGTGATATGTTTATATCAAATATTGAATGTATTTTGATATCAATAGGGAAAAACGGGCTATATTATTGTCGTACTTGGATGACGTGAGGTTAATTTCACTTCGATCCAACCAAATATTAAATATATTCATGCGATTTGTATTCTGTTTGGGTTTGAATTTTAAGGAACATGTTTTTGTGATAGGATTTTGTGATTTGTTTCTTTTCCTTTCCATTAACCCGAGCCATTTAGTTTGAGAGAAGGGGAATGGGAAAATGTCGGAAAAAGCTTCTCTAGTTTAATTGATTTTTTTTTTTATTTGTTACTGGGTTCCATTTTATCCTCCTAGAAAGACTATATACATTGAATTTTTAAAGGCTATTTCGGATTCGAACGAACGAGAGGAATTAGAAGATGCGTTTCAGCATGGATCATGCTTTAGGCGAGATCTGTCTATCAGAAAACAAGCTGGGGTGGATTCAAAATGCGAACTCTCGTGTAGTATTTTGTCGTCCTAGTGGGCAAAATTTCTCCTGATGGAAGGTTTTTCAGCTATATTTATATGTATATATATATATATATATATATATATATATATATATATATATATATATATCTGTTTGACAGATTTTGACCAAACTTGTGATGTGATGTAGCATGGCTGATTGGGTCCGAACCCTGTTAGCGAAAATTTGGATTAAGCGGAGTTTTGTCGTGTATCGCCAAATATGGACTTTAGCAGGCATATTGAGCAGCTGATATGTCAAGAGTTAATGGTAAGAAATTACGTGTTCTCCTAGATTGCACTGTAGTTTGACTCTGGTCAGAGGTCAAATCTATATTTCGGGCGGCGGTATGTGTAAATGGCAAAACATTGCTTCTTCTCGTAGTTTTAGTTCATAGTGTCAGAAGAAGATTATGGATTTTATCTTGTAGATTATGGTTTGCTGTACAGAACATGGATTCCATATATTTAAGTAAATTCGAACTAGATTCAATTTTAAGCAAGTCTGTTTATGGATTTGTAATTACACATCTTGAAAAACCTTATTTTCTTTACTTATTTTCCTGTTCAGAATTTTTTTCTTTTCTTAGTACTCCGTTTCTGATGAGGCTCTGTCTATAAAGCACAACTTAGTCCACTGCCACCACTACAGGAAGGAAGTAGACAATTTGAAAATACCTGCAAATATCAGCATTGCGTTGGTTAATGACAGTAAAATAATAACCTTTCTTACATAATTCTTACATAAATACATAAACGAGAAATAAACATTAAAAAAAAGAAGTAAAATGTGGAGAAAAATAAATAAAAAACAAAATAAAACATTTTTTTTTAATTAATACCTAATTAGTTAGAAAAAAAAGAAGAGAGAGAGAAAGAGAGAGAGTGAGAGAGAGAGAGAAAACAACATATACATGTAAACAACATATAAACTAAGGGGACACCAAAATAAAAAAAAAATAAAAATAAATAAATAAAAATAAAAAAAAATGGGCAATTATAACCTCCTGAAGGTTATACAAACAACCAAATTTGCCCAAAAAAGTAAACAAAACAAAAAAACAAGGACATTTTAATAGAGGTAATGTTTTGTATTTATTGGGTTTCTTTTATTATTCCAACCCAAAAGGCCATATCTGTTCCAACATTCCAGCATATTAGTCCAGTGCTATATCACTGAGCTAGCATTCGTTAGTATTTTTTTTTTTTAAATTTTTTTTCCAGCCACCGGTGGGGATCGAACCCACGATCTCCCGCATTTGAATCTAAGGCGTTAGCCACTAGACCATGGGGAGGCCTCCGTAAATATTTGTTATGTGTATTTTGAAAACAAGCTTATAAAGCCGAGAGCTAACTATTTTGAACTATGACTCCTAGACACCGCATTTAGACAGGGCCCCTAGACCGGCCTCCCCGTGGGGGGTAGATTGGGGAATTCAACAGATATAGGGGCACCGCCCCCCTCACTCAATTATATCAATTCTATAGTTAATTACAGGGCTATTAGCCTATTGTAATGGCTTCATCTATAGCGTGTGCGCTTTATCAAAGCAAGTGCTCACTTCCTTCTCAGCGATTATTAGAAATGACGTACGGCTTGGAGGATAATTTTACAATTATTGTTATTATTATTAGTATAATACTTATGGTGTTTTTTTTTGTGGGTAGAGATACGCATGGGAAGTAGTGAAGCTGAAAGGCGTGGGACGTTAGAAAGGGAAACTTCATAGGGGCAGGATGGTTATTCAATGGTACCATGATCCACAGAATTGACAAGCCGCAGAATTAACAGAGAAACGCCTAAAGTATCTTAATGTTCGCAAAAAGGATATACCTAAACGTTGGCAGTAACCATGGCGATTCAGTGCTGTCATGATCCATAATTAGCATCATCCGCAGTGTAGACTTAAAGATCTTCAGCGCAACTATCACAGACAAGCGCATTGTGATGTGGGAATGCAACCATCTACCGCCAAAGAGACATGTGCGCATTGGAAACAATTATCCATGAACGCTACCATCCAACCCTAAAGAAAAACCGTAGAGTAGACAACTAGATCAACCATCCACCTTCATAGAGGCAAGCGAAGTGTGTCAGGATGATCTTCAACACAACCATCTACTGGCAAAGAGACAAGCGCAGAGTGGCAAAGTCGATCTTGAACGCAACCATCCACCTTCATAGAGGCAAGCGAAGTGTGTCAGGATGATCTTCAACACAACCATCTACTGGCAAAGAGACAAGCTCAGAGTGGCAAAGTCGATCTTGAACGCAACCATCCACCTTCATAGAGGCAAGCGAAGTGTGTCAGGATGATCTTCAACACAACCATCTACTGGCAAAGAGACAAGCTCAGAGTGGCAAAGTCGATCTTGAACGCAACCATCCACCTTCATAGAGGCAAGCGAAGTGTGTCAGGATGATCTTCAACACAACCATCTACTGGCAAAGAGACAAGCGCAGAGTGGCAAAGTCGATCTTGAACGCAACCATCCACCTTCATAGAGGCAAGCGAAGTGTGTCAGGATGATCTTCAACACAACCATCTACTGGCAAAGAGACAAGCTCAGAGTGGCAAAGTCGATCTTGAACGCAACCATCCACCTTCATAGAGGCAAGCGAAGTGTGTCAGGATGATCTTCAACACAACCATTCTACTGGCAAAGAGACAAGCGCAGAGTGGCAAAGTCGATCTTGAACGCAACCATCCACCTTCATAGAGGCAAGCGAAGTGTGTCAGGATGATCATCAACACAACCATCTACTGGCAAAGAGACAAGCTCAGAGTGGCAAAGTCGATCTTGAACGCAACCATCCACCTTCATAGAGGCAAGCGAAGTGTGACCAGGATGATCTTCAACACAAAGAGACAAGCGCAGTGCCAACAGAATAAACAATAAACGCTACCGCCAAAGAGACCAGAGCAGAGTGATCTGGACTATCAATGAACGTGACCATCAGCCGCCAAAGAGACAAGCTCACTGTGGTCTAGGGAAGCTACCATCCAGGTAGCCAGGTTTGACAGGATGATCTTCACAGCAACCAACTACCGCCAAAAGGACAAGCGCAGTCTGGACTATCAATGAACGCGACCATCAGCCGCCAAAGAGACAAGCGCAGAGTGACCTAGATTATCAATAAATGCATCCACCCGCCGTCAGAGAGACTAGCTCAGTGTGGTGAGGATTAACAATGGACGCTACCATCCACCGCCAAAGAGACAAACGCTTTGTCAACAACCATCAAGAGGAAAAACTCACTTTGACCAAGACAATCCTGAACGCTATCCACCGTAAGACAAGACACAGCGGTTTCGGCCGAGTCTGCGGAATTGGCCTGTGTTTTGAAGTCATGAAGCCACACACCGCGGTCCAAGCATACTCGGCACGTCATTCCATTGTTGCGTCGAGTCGGCTTTATTGATAACGTTTGATTCTACTTGGAAAGACTCGGCTGCCGACTCGGCTGAAACCGCTTTTTGTGTCTTTAGCCTTAAAGTGACACACAAAGAGCTTCGAGGTTCGTTAAAACTTAGCCCTGTTGGTCACATAAATATTCCATGTACTTATACATGGAAAGTTTAATGAGGTAGGAATATTTTCTATTTAAACGTCATGTAGAGTTCCAGCTGACCAGAATGTAATCTGTCAGACACCCTTGCAGTGTATGTTTAGAAAAAGAACAGAACATATATGATGAATTCAGCAATCACGAGGGTATATTTGTGGGAAGAGATCGTCCATCATTGAGATTTTCGGGGTTCGGCCATAATCAGATTCTAAGTGCCTTCATCACTTAGTACTGAAAATATATTACATCCGGTTGAATTTAGATCCAGGAATATTTCAGAGCATTTTATCTTTTCTGTTTAGAGATATATTTTGACGATGACTTGTTATCGTTAATTAGACGTCACATTCCGTTTTTGTCTCGATGGAAAGTTAATAAATGTTCTAAAAGAAATTTGTAAAAGGCCATCTTCCTGCTTTCTATAAGGGTGCAGTTAATTTATCGGAGAAATTCTAAAAAAGCTCATTCCTTGGCAGTTTTTTTTAAAGAAGATATATTCTTGGAGAAAAGAGAATTTAGAAGTCCCCGGAGTTGATATATTAACCTCCGAGGGTGGGGTCATTTGTATGGCGCTCGGCGGGGATGTTGGTCCTCTCGGTTTTCAGGAAGAAAAATGTCACTTCTGCCGAATAACGGAGTCATTCCAAAGGACGAAGGTGTAACGCGGAAAGGTAACTAATGTTTCCTTTTTGTCAAGGGTAGAAATTACAATTTTGTGAGTGTTTGAAGAGATGACTCGGGGAGTATAGATGTGTTTACTCTTTTGTGTGTAGAGTGTAAAATTTTGGTAGACAAGAATGTCTATCAAAAGTTGTAGGCTTCTCTGGATGAAAGCAAATGTTTTTGGTCGTATTAACACTCTTGGCAATGGTTGAAGAGATGTCTGCTGAAGTATGGATGAATTTTAGAATGTTGACACTTTTTTTTTTTTGTAAAAAAAGTAAAGTTATTTAGGAGATGAATTGCTGCCTTTGGAGCATTTATACTAACATCAAATGCTTTGGGCTTCTCTGTACTTTTTAAACGTAAAATTATATATTGAGGCTATATGTATAAATATTTATAAATTTGAACGTCGTTTTCTTTCGCAGCCTATCGATTGTCATGCGTTTTATAATGACGTTGCCTGTCGGTACTTGGGTCGACAGTATAAACGGGTTTCTTCTGAAACAAAACTGAAACCCTACAAAATTAAGAACAGTTAACTCCCCCTTCCACGCTAAAAAAAACTATTTGATAAAATTGTTGATAATTTGTCGTACACCGGGCCAAGTCCTGCTCCAAATCCCTCCCCGAGCACAAAAAGGGAGACAGGCTAACGGTTCGAAGGGTGTAAGGACAGGATGTTGGGGTGTTTTTTTGCCACCCTTAATACAATATGAGATGGCAGGTACACCGAACATCGAGGTACTCTACGCTTCTATAAAGCACCGACACACTAGGTTTTTTTCTTTTTTTTTTTTTTTTTTTTTTTTTTTATTTTACTTACATTTTTTTTGTTATTCTAATGGGCGCACACCTTAAAAAATGATACCGGAAATTCCTATTATATTCTCACTAGTTCCCACTGTCGTCTAGGAATAGGAAAAAACTATCATGAAACTAGACCATGAGAAAGAAATATCCTCATTCACTTTAATGAGATTAATAAAATAAAAAAAAAATAAAAAAAAATTAAAAAAAACGTTTGAAATCATATTTCCTTTTAATAGAAAGCTGAAGTACGGCAGCATTTTTTACTGATTTCTAGGGAACGGATGTTATTGTATTTAAATATTTTTTCTGATTGTTTAATCGTGATTTTTTATTTAATGCTGCATGTTTTAAGTGATTTAAAAGCACTTAAGCAGGTTTTATTTTACACTAACTGTTACCCGGCGTGCCATGCTACACCTACTTTCAGCAACTAGAAAAGTCAAAATAAATCAGAAATCAAATAAGTAATATTACAATTTAATAACACAAATCTGAAATTTGTCGGGTTCACAGTTTCGAATCCGTGTCCTCCGAACTCTGTGTCCTAGGCGATTTTAAACTAGCCTATAACACCCCCCCCCCGGATTAAGACCTATCTGTGTACCATGTTTGATCAGAATAGGTCAAACGGTGTGGATTTGTATAAGGAACAAACAGGCAAACTGATATGCAGACAAACAGACCCGTGATTTATATATATAGATCGTTTGTAAAAAATCCATGTTTTTACATATTCTGCCATAATCACATATTTTTGCTACACATTTTAGTATTCTTTTTATTTTTTTAATTGAAAAAATAGAGGGGAAACCGAGAAAGAAAATAATACTTTACCCATTGAGTGCAGATAACGTTGTCTTTTTTAATTGCAAGAAGCAAAGGTCCATGCTTCCCCGGTGCTAATGGTCTAGGAGCAGATGCGTTCAAAAAAAAATATAACATATTATTGTTCAACAGTTGTATTATTCCTTTAATCTACTCTCTAAAAAAAAAAAAAAAGAGATTAACGAAAGAATCATGTCAATATCATTTTCCAAACTCGAGATATTAAATAATACATTTTCAACCTATTTTATTGTATTTCTTAGCTCCTAAGGCACATTGGACGAAACGCTCGGACTATTTTTCGATGCCATATCACCAGAAAACCCGAGGGCCCGTTCGGGGTAAATTTTAGACTAAATCTAAAAATGCTATATACAAATTGTTTTAGATCCTTTTAACAAATGTTGGATCTAACCTCTAACAAAGATATAAACCTGAAATTCTATTTATATATTTACATAATAACGATTAAACACTCACTAACAAACATAGAAAAACACTCACAACCAAAAATAATAAAAAAAAATTTTTATTATGTTTTCATCCTGGTCCTGTATTTATTTAACTTACAATTAATTACAATATTACTGAATACAATTTTTTTTCTGGACTGCTGTATTGTTGTTACGTGGTCAGAGATACAACACCCCGTGGTCAAAGGTACAACTACATGTTGTACCTTTGACCACTGTACGATTATTTTTTTAAAAAATTAATAAAAAATATTAAATGTAAAGCTAGAACCTTGAAAAAATTAATTATGATAACCAATAGAATACTAATTGCAATGAAAAAAATGAATTTAGCCTTAATATTCAAGCTAAAAAAAAATCCATTTTGCAAAGTGGTCAAAGGTACAACACCTTCCCCTATATATATATATATATATATATATATATATATATATATATATATATATATATATATATATATATATATATATATATATATATATATATATATATATATATATATATATATATATATATATATATATATATATATATATCCTCTTCTTTTAATAAGACCTTATATGTCAAAAAATTGCTTCAACGCTTCTTTTACATCATTTTATTTATTTATTTATTTTTTTATTTTTTATTTTTTTTTTTTACGGCGCATCTACATCTAGGTCATTAGCGCCGACATCCAGGGTGCAGCGAGGAATTTTCCCAGCGAGCCCTGAGATGAGAAAATTCCTGCCGGAGGTGGGAATCGAACCCACCATCTCCCGCTTATGAATCCAGCGCGCTAGCCACTAGACTACGGGAGACCCCATCATTTTATTTATGTCGACAAGTTTCTGGCAACTTGGCCTCGCATCACAGGCAAACATTTCTGAAAATATTTTTTTAAAAACAAAACATTACAATTTTGAAATCTCAACATATTTAATAGTATAATTTATATTTAAAATACCTTCTACAAAGTAGTCGTCATTTATAACATCCTCAAAAACAAAAACAAAAAATAAAATAAAAGTATTTTTAAAATCTAACATTACAATCACCAGCCATGGCTGGTCTCGTACGGTAATGTTTGGTTTTATTTTTCATATTTTTATGTTTCCTTTCATTTTTTGGTTGATTAATTGATTCTTTCATGATCTTGTATTCCCAATAAGTTTTTGTTTTATATCTCTTATATAATTAGTACATTTAATATATCAATTATATTCAAGCGCATAATATCGACTATCCAAGTGGTTGAATTTCAGTAACAAAATAATAATATTTATTTATTTTGTTTAACGATGCACCACTTTGGGGTGAATTGCATCGAGTAACTTTGTAGCTGTATGCTTTTCATAGATATGTTATTATCCTATGCCAGTTAAGTACACTTTATTAATATTTACATATATAAATAATAATGAAAAAGAAACAAAATATATAATAAATAGAAAAAAAAAATAACAAAACAATTGAAATGAGTAAATAACAAAATAATAATAAAAAATGAGTCGAGTGGTTTCATTAATCCCTGGTGTACTTTTGTCTGATAAAATGTATTTTCTGAATATTTTCAGTAGAGGGAGGCAGTCCCTGTATATACTATGGATTTTCTGTATGCAGATCGTGCTTTATGGAGGATAGGACTAGTTTATACAGAATACAGGAGGAGTATCTAGAATCTTATAGGAAAATAAATAAAGAATATAATCTTCAATCTTTTCTATTGTGAAGATTTTTATACAGGGTATCCCAGTCTCAAACCGTCAGACTTCGTATATCGATGGGGTATCTAAAAACTAAGTCAAAAAAAGTCCTTTGGCGATTTTCTCGCAAAAAAACGTGTTCTTTTTTTGGACAACTCCTAATTTATCGCTTAAACTAAGCGTTGTACGAAAACACACATCAATACAAAAATTGTACCTTATTGATATCTTTAACTTGAGACCAAGTTCAGCATGAATATTATATGAGATAATGGTGTTTGAATAACCCATCGGATAGACATTTTGTTCCATAAAGAGTTAGACATTTTTTGATCTGACGAACCGTCTGCGCGTGGAACGCAAAAACTGGAATAAAATAATCTCGGGTTCACTTTCCTTTCTTTTTTTTCAATTTAAAATATCAGGTAAATACAAATATTATTGTTGGTTCATTTATCGTCTCGCGTCTTATTGAAGCGTTCAATTTAGATTGGATACTAATTTGTGCAGAAATTAGAATTTTTACCACAATTCTGAATATGTCAGAATTTCTCAAAAAAAAAAAAAAAAAAAAAAAAAAAAAAAAGAAAGAAAAAAAAGAGATTATTTTTTCCTGTTTTGCGTTCCACACGCAGACGGTTCGTCGGATCTAAAAATATCTAACTCTCTATGGAAAATGTCCATCCGATGGGTTATTCAAACACCATTATCTCGTAAAATATTCAAGCTAAGACGTTGAACTTGGTTTCATCTTAAAGATAATTTAATAAGCAACAACTTTTGTAATGAGGTTTTTTTCATACAATGCTTCGTTTAAGCGATAAATTGGCATTTGTCCATAAAAACATGTTTTTTTTTTTTTTTTTTGCGTTTTTCTTGAAAACGAACCGAAAACGAGAAAATCACCAGAGGACCTTTTGTCGGGCTCAGACTGGGACACCGTATATATACACACACACGCGCACAGATACATACAGACAGCATGATAACATTACAATAACTCAATGACGTTATTAGGAAACATAGAACAACTTTTAAGGACATGCCAAAATATGCATATAATATATTTTAAATTGATAAAGGGACATTCGGTTGAAGGACGCATTCTATTGCTTTGTTTGACATGTGCGTATATAGGAAATAATTTCGGGAGGGGCTTGGAAAATTTCGGGGGGGGGGGGGGGGGGCTGAGACCATTTCTGGGGTATGGAATATGAAAAAGTTAGAGCTTGGAATAGTTTTAGGCAACTAAAACGCTATTACGCGTAAAATAAACTATTTTTTATTAACTAAGTGATCTTATTTAACTTATTTTTAAGGTTTACATTTTTACCAGCAAATTAAAATTTTGGGAGGGGCTGCAGCCCCCTTAGCCCCCCCCCCCTTATATACGCCCTTGTTGTTTGATACAAGAATGTTGCCATCCTGGTTAAGTTGACAACACGATTACAGAAACAGCGGGTGATAGTATTTTGGAGATGATAACAATGTTTGGAAAGCGTGTTTCCATCTGTTTTGGTAAAGGGTGTATATAGGTTACATATTCGTTATCTTGTCCGTTCGAAGCTCCGCACAGGTCATTGTAAACAAACAATGAACAGCGTAGCAGAGATAAGCAGAACCCCAAGTCGGATCTTCCGCCACGCCTCTTGATAACATCTGAGTGGGTACCGGGCTCCTGTTGATTTGCTGGAAATGAATTAAGTTAGATTGATAGTTTGTTCGAGCGACAATAGCTCCTGGTCAAGAGTATGGTTTCGTTTTGGAGGGTGGGTATGCAGATCCGAAGTGGGGCGTGGTCTTTCAGAGATGAATGGACAGCGTAACGAACTGTCAGAAATGACGAGGCGTGTCAAACCCCTATCTTCAGAACAACCCTCCCAACCTTTCCTGGGAATGGCCCTGCCCACATTTCAAACACATTAAAGGATAATGTGCACTTTGTATTGATGATTATATGGTATTAGTTGCTGCACCTATTATTTGTGTGTCACTAGTTTTGGTTTAAATGTAGGTAATGTGACCCGTGACATGAGAGTGAGCTTAGACAGCACTCCAGGGTCGTCACTGGATGCATATAAATACCCAAATCACAGGAAATGCGTAATTATGGCGTATTCTGCATGTTGTATTTCCCTTGCGTCATTTAGACTGTTACTCCTAATACACAGGTCGACAGTGATTTGGCAACACGGAAGTGAACCACTTCCAAGAGTTGGAAAAAAATAGTATCCCAGCTTCATCTTCCTTAATCCTCATCTAAGTATACTCCACATTCCATGCAAACTAAATAAGGCAATAGTATTTTGTTGTCCTAATTCTGATAATGTTAAAGTTGCATGGAATGTGGAGTATACCTTAACAGTTGAGGATTAAGAAAGATGAAGCTAGGTCCTCCTGTATAATAGCTGTTTTTATAAGTAAATTTAATGGAGAATCCAAATTTGCAATTAGATTTTCCTACCAATTTTATATTTTGTAAAATTTCATTTGAATTCATGCAAAATGGGCATTTTATAGCATCTTTGCATGTTTTTTTTTTTTGGCTAAAAGTATATTTTTTACAAAAACGGTCCAACTTCATATTCGTATTCTCCACCCCAAAAAGCATTAATATTACAGAAGCCAGAACGCCAAAAACATTTCTGCAGACAGAGCAAATTTTAAAAAAGCCCTATATTTTAAAAACTTGACTTATAGGGAAAAAATCTAATGTCAGATTCGGATTCAGCACACCCGAAAACCCTCAAAATGGTGGTTCACTTCTGTGTTACTTCCAAAAAGTTAAAATTTGTTGCCTTGTGATATTAGTGCGTTTTGTCAATCCCCCCATAGGGAAGAAACCCGCTTACGACGTCGACCTCATGAAAAAATGTTAGCCGACTAGAAACTTTCATTTTTCAGAGCTCATAGATCCCAATAATAACGGTGGTTCAAATTGGTTTATATATATATATATATATATATATATATATATATATATTTTACTTTTCATTACCATCCTTCAATAGCCAATAGACTTAAACAAATATGTAAAGACGTAGGTAAAATAAGTTGGAAATATGGTAACAAAATAGAAAATAGTTTTAGCAATATTAAAGACAAAATTAAACCAAATTAAACAAAGAACAATATATACAAAATTCGATGTAACGATTGCAACGCATGCTACATTGGGGAATCGGCACAGCTATTGCAAAAGAGAATCGTGCAACACGCAAAAAGCATAGACACAAACGAAAACAGGACAACATTGACAGAACACGCACTAACTTTAAAACATAACTTTAACTTTAAGGACGTTCACATTTTAAATAAAGAGAGGAACACTTTAAAAAGAAAAATCAAAGAAAATATTTACATAATTAAAAATTCCAACACTGCCATAAATAAAAAAACAGATTTAAAGAATGTGCACCAAATTTTCCATAGTATAATAAATTAAACCTTACAAAACAAATTTCACCAATAAACGATACCATGAAAATAGCTAAAGAATCGATACAAACGGCCATATTAATTACCACAGATGACTTTTCAGTACTACGCCTGACTCAAGCTAGACAACATGACGAGAGGACTTCTTGATAAGGTAGGATTAAGATTAAGTTGAAATATTATATGTTGAAATGTAAATTATTTAGGGACAGGATATGTATATTAGTGTAAGCAATTTAAAGTTTAGGATTTACAAAGAATATTGTTACATAGGAAAGCCCCTGAAGAGGTGCGAAAAGGCACGAAACATGTCGGGCGAAACATAACAAATAAAGCAGTTAATGTGAACAAAGAGTGTACTGCTTTATCGACCCCCTGCCAGAAAAACAAACAAGAAAAAGTGGAGTATATATATATATATATATATATATATATATATATATATTGTATTTATTTTACACTAGGCCTTTGAACACATGTTCCATTATCAGGTGCAAACAAAAAACAGAAACATGCATTAATATTATTAGACCCAAACATTTGTACATTTTAAGGCCTATAATACATTTCAAGGAGAGTGTATTGTTTACATTTTATTTATACACTTTCCTTTAAATGTACTATAAGCCTTAGGTAAATATGCTAATGTTTGAGTCTAATAATATTAATAAATCGTCCTATTTTGTTGTTAGCACCTGATGATGGAAAATATGTGTTGAAAGGCCTTGTGAAAAATAAAGAAATTTTGCGGAAAGGCGAATTTTGTTATTTTGTTTATCTTCTGGAATAATTCAACTCTAGTACCGGATATACAGGGTGATTCGTAAAAGATAAATAAATGAAAATTTAGAAAACACAAAATGTGACATATTTCTCGAGTGATAAACTTTTCCAATCGTTTCTTTCTGATAATTTTTATTGCTTCCGGATTGGACAACGGATTTTTTTTTTTTTTTTTTTTTTTTTTTTTTTTTTTTTTTTTTTTTTTTTTTTTTTTTTTTTTTTTTTCTAGTATGCTGGTTCTGTTATAATGACATTGTGAGGCTTGATGTGGGAATATGAACAATTACAAAATCCACAATAGTAATGCATTAAAGAAAAAAATAAAATAAAATGATAATATAAAATATTAATGAAACAACTGTAAACAATTTTAAATGAAAATATAACACACTTTGTGCACTGCTCATGTTAAAGCAAATTGTCTCTAGGCCACCTCCGCTTCAGCTTTCTATGGGGATTTTGTGGATTTTGGAACGAGGATAGAGAATTTATCAAAGGATTTGGATGGCCTGGGAGATTGGAATGGAACTTCTGATAGACTGATTTGGCCAGGGATTGGATAAAGGGGATATTGAAGTCATTATGGAGGGTTAAGTTCGAGACATAGTAAGGAGCATTGGATATTTTTCGAAGGATTTTGGATTGTATTGTTTGTATTCTCTAGGAATTGGAAGGTTTAGTGGAAACACATAGTGGAGGTCCGGTGAGTCCAGGTGTCATGAAACCACAAAAACGTGATCACCACGAAAATGAACATGCCACAATTAACGCAATTTAGTGAACTAAATCACTGTTTTTAAATATAATTTTGTCTATTTTATCATGGCATAATTATAATTTAATTATCTTGAACCATTTTTGATCAACCCTTCCTTATTCAATAAAAAACATGACTACGTTAAAAGAACAGAAAATTTGACATAACTGATTTCCCCTTCGGAATCGGACCATACGTCTAATATAGTTTTTTGTTGGAAATGATGTCCAAAATCACCACCTAGAGTTTGGCTACTTAGACCTGAATCACCCAGTATAAATACAGATATATATATATATATATATTTATATATATATATATATATATATATATATATATATATATATATATATATATATATGCTTGATGTTTATTTTTCGTCGCTGGGATGATATTTTTAGATGGAACGGCATTTTTCTCCAGCGGTGGTACTCCTCCTCGCTTCTTCCTGGGATATTTCGATGGGTTGATCTCCATCTTCGTCAGCCAGGTACTTGTTTCTTCCTCGGTGGTTGCCAAGGGATAATAATACCATCTGCACTACTTACGGACAGAATCCCAACTACACCAGGGAGCTTCAACACCATTGGTCCGCCGATACTGGGGCTAGAGAGTAGAAAGGGCGCCCAGATCGAGAAAAAATTCATTCCCTTGGCAAACACCAAGGAAGAAACAAGTACCAGGCTGACGAAGATGGAGATGAACCCATCGAAATATCCCAGGAAGAAGTGAGGAGGAGTACCACCGCTGGAGAATAAAGCCGTTCCATCTAAATATATATATATATATATATATATATATATATATATATATATATATATATATATATGTTGTATCAGGCTAAAAAATGGCCCAATATTGATGCAATTTGGTACAGAAATACTTTGTCTCAAATAAAAGTTCAAGTTCATTAACTTCAGCCGAATCCACCTACCATAATACTATTTGTTAGGTGAAATTAGCACAAATTACACGATTAGATTTTTAAATAAACCCATGAGTTTATTACAAATCTAAAAGACTAGAACTAATCATATTTATTTTTTAGTTATAAAGATTACTTTATGCAAATAATCCAAGAATGCAGCTCCCACGTGACGGACCTTTTTTTTATCAAAATAATTACTGGTCCTTGCTTTGCAATTCATATTGTATGATGCGTGAAATGTATTTACAGAAGCGTGGGAAAATAAGGAATTATTCTGTAATTTTGGTGAAGCCTAATTATAAAGAGAAATTAGTGAATCTTAAGTGGCGGATGTGGTTGAACGCATGAGTGGCGTAGCTTCGCCTTTTCTGCTGTTATTTCTGAAAAAGGTCTCTGAAGAAATTATATTAAAAAATTCATGTATGACAGAAACTAAGAGTGTTAAGGCTTGAGTACTTAACACTCCCAAGTCAGTGCCAAGGGTCGTGGGTTCGATTCCCTGTAAGGGTCTTTCTTTAGAAAAAAGAAAATACGTCAGCTCTATCCTGGCTAGAAAAGGATTGTCACCTATAGATAACCCGTCCGAAAATTCTTAGTTAACTTTAATGGAGGTTTAAATTTAAATAAATATTTTGGATTTAGTTTATTTTGGAACATATCGCACGAGTATTTCTAAAGTGACACAACTCAAAATAAAACTCAACTGAAAATGTGTCACACTTACCTATGTAGGGGGCTTAGCATTAAGACAGGAAGAGTGACTCAAGTGCCCTTTGTTGTACCAGCACTGAAGCTAGGTACGTGCAGTTTTGATGGTTGATAAAGATATATTTACTGTGTCTTTCTACTATGTTGGTGTGAATAAAACCGATTTTTGAGTTGTGTCACTTTAGAAATACTAACGCGATATGTTTGAAAAGAAGAGTAAATATTGTGAGAAATGTTTAACCTCATTCTCTAATGAGATTTTAGGCACCACAATGCAAGGAAAACTGACTGTTGTCTACTCAAAGCGGAAATTACTCACTCCACCTCTTTGAGTTTTGCTTGTTCTTATGGAATGTTCTATTAAAAAAAAAAAAAAAAAAAAAAAAAAAAAAAAAAATAATACATTATATGTGCTGTTCAAGAATTATGTCATTTGGTTTTCTGTATATATTTTTCCCGTGCCTAAAATTAGATTAATAAGTTCTCTGCAGCTTGCCAGGCGAGGTCAGTTCCTTAACTACGATTATTAAAATACCTGAAAGTCCAATTAGCAGGAACTGCGTCTTCTGAGCCAATTTCAAAAGCGTTCATCTCTAATATTCTTAGGGGTGGGTTTGTTCCGAATTTAAGGGGAGTTTATAGTGTAATGTAAGGATGAACAGGGTTTGAAATTTGTGTTTAAGACAATGGTTTGGAACATTACTGTAGCAAATACAGTAGGCGACGAACAGTTATAGATGGAAATTTTTGGAACAAAATTTTTGACTTCGTAACTTTGTTTGGGCTGGTTAGGAGGTGAACATATCAAAAGTCCCCGTCCGTGGCCTTTGAGCCGGGAGGGAGGGGGGTTTTAGAAGGTATAATTTTTCGGGTTTTCACTTATATCTCGGAAACCCTACGTCCTAGCGACATGACTATTCTATAATAAATGAAAGCTGATTAAATTTGCTACAAGTTCTACTCAATCATGTTTTCGAGATATCCGCTCTTGAAAGTTTGTCATTTTGGGGAAAAAAAACTCTTTTGTCGCACATTTTTTCCTCTTTTTGACCGGAAAATAAATATCGGTTATCGGGTTGTATAGTATTGCATTCCCTTCGATAATATTTATTACTTTGCTATTTTATGTATTTTCCTTCAAACGTTAAAACAATTTCAGTGTTCATCGTGAAATATGAAATTTGGCGACAACTGTAGACTAAGTGTCCAGGCAAGGAAGAGTTATAGATGGAAATGTTAGGAACACAATTTTTCATTTCGTAACTTTGTTTGGGCAAGTTAGGAGGTCAACATTTGTTTGCACATTTTAAAACTGTTACGCCTCATGAACACTCTTGGGTATACTTTTTTAATAAGCAATTAATAATATGCGTTAATAAAAATGGACAAATAGTGTCCACAATGAATCATATTTACATCAAACGATCAGTAGGTGTTGAATCGGAGTGCATAAAAAAAAAATCCTCACATGCAAATTCGATAAAAGTGAAAAAAATGACAAATTGTCGGAGTGAATTAGTGTTTGCGACTCGTTGACAGAGCGTCGCCCCCGACAGAATACAAGCTATAAATCACAGGTTTTTGGTGGTAGGACTGTATATGCGGTGAATTCATATCCCCTTCATTCGGGGGTGTTACTTCACGCGGTTGGCAGGACTGGTTCTTACCCCAATCTCAAGGCATAAGCTCTCATGTAAACCTATAGCACAAAAAAAAACTAAAAAAAAAAAAAACAACATTGTACGCCCTTCTTGAATTAGTGGACCTGCCCAGTTGTCCGCTAGATTCTTAACCCTTTCAAACCACCCCCTATCTCCCCCACCTCTTCTCCCTCTTGTAATGCTGAGGGAAATATAACATACATGTCTGCTCGACAATAAGGCCTCATTGCATATGATGCATAACAGTCAGAGCAAGGGCGCAGTAAATCATTCTGAAAATATTACTCAGCGACAAATAGATATTACACTTTTTGTTAGCGCGTTTTCTCTAAACGGTTGTGTTTTCTTTTATTTCTTTGAAATTGTACAAATTAAAAAAAATGTAACATGATCGCATTCTTTACTACCCATATTTGCTATATACATCTTAACGGAAACGGAAAATACAAAATAATATAAGAACAATACATTTGAAGGGCCACAAGGATAAACTATAATTTTTTTTTTCGGCGCATCGATATCTAGGCCATCAGCTCCAACCATGGGGCAGCTAGGAATTTTCCAGCTGCCCCATGCAAGTGGGAATTGAACCCACCATTTCCTGCATGGGAAACTAGACCACGGGGAGACCAGAAAAACTATAAATGTCACTAAAAAGAAATTCTGAGAAAAATGAAAAAAAAAAAAAAAAAAAGAAAAGAAGTTTCATGTTCCAAATTTCCTATGTTGACAATCCTAACACAGTTTTTTTTTTTTTTTTTTTTTTTTTTTTTTTTTTTTGTGGATTATTTTACTCCCAGACATGTAATATAATCAAATAAAATAATTTTTTTGGGCAGTTCAAGGTACAATACTTTAAATTAAGCAAGCAAACTTCGAAAAATGGGTGCATTATTTTTATAAAATTGGGCAAATCATGAGAAATTTTTATAAAAAAAAATTTAATAACTTATTTTTTCTTCAACTAAGACATTATTACATGTTTACCTTCATGATCTAATTTTCTTCATCTAGATGGTAATGCAGGTATGTATCTTCGACGTTATTTTTAGTGGCTGATGTTCGTGGCAAGTTTTCATAGAAGGTTTTTGAAGCTGGTTTAATCAAAAACTGTTTATGGTGTTGTAAGTCATAGAACTTTGGCTCAGGAATTGGAACTGGCTCGTTGTAAAGATTTTTAAGAGTTATTCTTGGTCACCCCTACTGCACGTATCTTTCCTGAGGTAACGAAAGGTAATATTGAAATCATTGTTGGAAATCTACCTGTGAGTATCATTATGTACAGCGTTCTTAGGGTTCTTCTCGTGGTTTCCCCCGTAAGATTTTGCAGGCTGATAGTACTCTTCTAAGGCTAGTAGATAGAACAAAAATCTACATTTCGTAAAAAAAGTGACATTCATCTTTAGTCCCTCTGGCCCTTAATTTGTATATGAAAATGTGGTTTATTTTTTCCCGACGTTTCGACTTGAAATTCAAGCCTTCTTCAGAGGAATGAGAAGAGAGAGAACAATGCCTCATGGATGTCGTCAGAAATGATTGCGTCCGTGAGGTATAGTTCTCCTTTTTTATTTTTTTTTATTTATTTTATTTTATGAATATGATTTAAACTTAGAGATACATTATTCTACAGTTTTCTTTGATTAAAATTATGAAACCACAAGCAGGACACTCTGATGCTTCTTTCCTTGACATCAGATAAGAGTAGGGAACGGATGTTCATGTAAAATAAAATTTAAAATATGTACATATAAATTTAACTATATATAATGAAATATGTAATAAAAAATTAAAAAAATATATAGGAAAAAATACATAAAACACAATAAACTATTCGAAAGAAAAGCATATATAACTAGAACGAACTCTATTATTATACATGGAAAGAACAAAAGTTAAAATTAAATAAAGTTAAATATATATATATATATATATATATATATATATATATATATATGTATGTATATATTAATTAAAGTTAAATATATAAAACAAAATGACTAAAACTCTATAAAATATTGAAAAATAATGCTTAATTAAAAATTAGGAACTCATTTAAAAGGGAAGAAAACAAGTTAAAAATTTCTACAGGTGAACATTATTATGGAAAATTGTTTGCAACAAAATGAATTTTTAAATTATCAAACATGAAATAACACCGGTCTGATCTTAGAAGGGTAGTATACAGTGGTGGGGTCCTCGATCATGCCCATTTTTTATTTTTTGGTGATTTTGCATTGAAAAATAGTAAACACCAGTCCGAGTGTTTCGTCCAATCCGTCTTAGGAGCTAGGAAATAAAATAAAATAGGTTGAAAATTTATTATTTTATTTCTCGAGATTAGAAAATGATATCTACATGATTATTTAATACAATAATACAATTGTTAAACAATAATTTGTTATATATTTGTTTAGTACGCATCCGCTCCTAGACCATTAGCGCCGGGGAAGCATGGCTTCCAGCCACCATTGCTTCTTGCAATTAGAATAGACACAGTGATCTAGACTCAATGGGTAAAGCATTATTTTATTTTTTGGTTTCCCCTTTATTTTTTCAATTACAAAATAAAAAGAATAACAAAATATGTATTTATGGCAGAATATGTAAAAATATAGATTTTTGACATAATATGTGAAATAAACCCCTGTTTAAATGCTTTAAAATCACTTAAAACGTACAGAATTACATAAAAAAAGAATAAGAAAAAATGTGTAAGTACAAAAACATCCGTTCCCTTGTAATGAGTAAATCTTGTGTGGCCTATCCTGAGCCAAACAAGGCTTATATGTTTTCTGATGTGGTTGTCTTGCTCAGTTAAGTCCCGGACTCCCTATGCACATGTCTATCCTTGCATAGGTCGTCGACAGTAGGAAAAGTGCATGGGATGCAGCCCGCCTAGTGGCGCGGGATCGGCTTTCGGCGGCAACCCGACACGTCAAGATACGGTAGCATCCAAGTTCGCACGAGATACGCTCTTGAAGCGTTATCGTGACGGGGTTGTGTTACGCTTGTTACGTAACATGGCGTACTATTCGCTCTCTTTCTCTCTCTCACTCTCTCTCTCTGCCTCTCTCTCTCCCTCTGCAATAATGAGCAACCGTTATGCTTTAAATCACCGGACAATTACACTAACTACCTCTAATTCGTTTAGGCGCAGTTCTAACAAGCAGCGCTCTCTAACAACTTTCTGCGGCAAATGTAAGAACTGCGCAGATGCAGAGTTTAATCACCTTACATTTGCCAAATATTTCAGCATCAATTATTGAAGACGATTGTGATCTGCATACTTCTATTTATTTATTAATTGTTGATGCTCTGCATCAAAGGCGAATAGCATTCAATTGCATTTTATAACCGGATGTAGGCGCTGCACTCAGCGATGACACTCCAAAATACTAATTAGCACAGATATGAAATAGATAGTGTTGAAACCAACAATTAAATAAATGACTAGACAGTAAATTAATTAATAAAGTTAATTGAGTAAGCACTCATTGACAACACATGATACCACTCAAAATTACCAAATGACACTAGCACATTCACAGCAGAACTTAACGAAATTCTTTTGACCCTTTCAAATATTAGAAATACTAACAGACACTGCATTATTTTTACAGATTCTCTCAGCTCACTTCATTCCCTATCTGACATGTACAGTACACATCCATTGATTACACAAATACTATCACAACTTTACGATCTACAGGACAGAAACATTCATGTAACTTTTGTACAGGTGTGACCTGGACATGACAACATACCAAGAAATACGGACGTAGACAATGAAGCAAACTTAGCAATAAGACGAACAACTGAAGACATTAATCAGATGACTAGACATGATATAAACAATGTAATAAAAAGACACATAATGAACAAGTGGCAAACTGACTGGGCATACACACAAGACAACAAGTTACGGGAGATTAAGCCGACGATAGGAGCCTGGAGTTCCAGTATCCGGAATGTAAGGCGAGAAGAAGTCGTGCTTACTAGACTACGTATTGGACATTCACACTTGACAAATTCATATTTGATGGCAAGACAGGACAAACCGATTTGTACACTTTGCAATGTTCTACTAACAATCAAACACATACTTATAGACTGCAGGGAAAGAGAAGGCATTGACTGGACATACACACAAGACAACAAGTTACGGCAGATTAAGCCGACGATAGGAGCCTGGAGTTCCAGTACTCGGAATGTAAGGCGAGAAGAAGTCGTGCTTACTAGACTACGTATTGGACATTCACACTTGACAAATTCATATTTGATGGCAAGACAGGACAAACCGATTTGTACACTTTGCAATGTTCTACTAACAATCAAACACATACTTATAGACTGCAGGGAAAGAGAAGGCATTGACTGGACATACACACAAGACAACAAGTTACGGCAGATTAAGCCGACGATAGGAGCCTGGAGTTCCAGTACTCGGAATGTAAGGCGAGAAGAAGTCGTGCTTACTAGACTACGAATTGGACATTCACACTTGACACATTCATATTTGATGACAAGACAGGACAAACCGATTTGTACACTTTGCAATGTTCTACTAACAATCAAACACATACTTAGAGATAGATAAAAAGAAACGTCAAGAGACGTTTCTAACTAGACGTAGAGAGATAAAAAGAAACGTCAAGCCATGGAAAACATCTACAAATGATACAAGGAGAAAGGAAGTAGTCTTGACCCGAATGAGAATTGGCCATACAAACCTCACGCATTCCTTCCTCATGTCAAAGGACCCTCCACCAATTTGTAGCTCATGCAATGTGCTGCTCACTGTGAAGCACATCTTGACTAATTGCCGGGCCTATGAGCAACTGAAAGAGAAACACCAACTGTCTGACTCCTTAGATGAAATTCTAGGTGATCATACTAACCAAGTCGAGCGACTCTTTGACTTTTTAAGGGCCGCTCAATTAATGGACAAAATCTAATTTCTATACATTATTTTATTAACATTATTTTTTTTTCATTACATTTATTATTATGTTTTATTATTTTCCATTTTTTTATTCATTTATTTTTTTTTCATTTATATATATATATATATATATATATATATATATATATATAATATATATATATATATATATATATTTATTATTATATTATATTTTATTTACAAGCAATTGAGCATTTCTTGTTTATCGTTCCAATTAATAAAATCTGCAAAAAGAAATATTATTGATAGCATTTTAATCATAATGTATATATGTTGATCCTTGCTAGCGAATTATAATGAAAATTACTACACACAGCAATGGCGTTAGTGACCTTAAGGGTTGACACGCCATTATAATAATTAAAAAAAAAAAAAAAAACACATACTTAAAGACTGCAGGGAAAGAGAAGGCATTGACTTACCCACAAACTTACACGAATTGCTCCCCTATAAGATGCTCCCATAGAAATTTTTCCTTTAAAATTTTCTTTTTGTATACATTTATTTGTCTTTATTATTTTATTAATTTATTTTGTTTTCATAAACAATGATACATGTTTTCTGCTACTACAGTATCTTTTTGTATTTTTATTTATTTGATTTCCTTCTAGCTTCAATAGTATAAGAAATATTTAGCCTTCTTCGCACATAGACTTTACGAGTAAATAGCCTTGTTGAGTACTCTCAATAAATAATAATGAGTAAAGCATTTTTTTAATCGACATAGCAAAAATCTTAGGATTCTTTTGATTATATTACTATGTTATATTTTTTCGGCCATGTTAGTAATTTTCAAATAAGACATTGCAGTGTCAGGTTATGAGGAATGTCCAAGTTATGCCGTAACCGACTGACTGTTAGAATAAGTTTTACTGCGAGGTCTGTCTCACAAGTCGTATATTTGGGTTTGTCGGTCTTAGTCATCAGGTACTCATGGGTAATGCGTGTATGGCCGATTCTTACTCTCGCAAAGACTACTTCTCGGCGTGAGCAAATAAATAAATAAATTATTAATTTGTTATTTAATTATTATCTGGAATAAAGCACAACTTCTAATGACAGGTTTCTTTTTAATTTTTACAATACCTCTGTTTTTTTAAAATCCGTTGTCCGAGTTTCGATCTAACCTAAAAAAATTGACCGTTACAGACCAGGCAACAAACACTTATAGATGGAAATTTTTGGAACAAAATTTTTGACTTTTGACTTTGTTTGGTCTGGTTAGGAGGTGAACATATTCGAACCCCACCCTTAGCCTTTGAGCCGAACGTCTGATTTTTCGGATTTTCACTTATATCTCAGAAACCCTGTGTCCTAGCGACATGACAATTCTATAACAAATGAAAGCTGATTAAATTTCCTACAAGTTCTACTGAATCATGTTTTTCGATATATCATTAGTATTGGAAATATCCCCTCTTGAAAGTCTGTCATTTTGGGAAAAAACACTTTTGCCGCACATTCTCTGCCCTTTTTGACCGGATAACTCTTCAACGATGCACCCAAAATATAAATAACGGTTATAAGGTTGTAGAGTATTGCATTCCCTTCGATAATATATAATGCTTTGCTATTTTATGTATTTTCCATCAAACGTTGATTTTCCATTTCAGTGTTAATCGTGACATATGAAATCCGGCGACTAATTGTCCAGGCAACTTAGAGTTATACATGGAAATGTTTGGAACACAATTTTTGACTTCATAACTTTGTTTCGGCTAGTTAGGAGGTCAACATATCAAAAGTCCCCGCCCGGAGCCTTTGAGCCGGTGGGGGAGGGGGGGTTTAGAAGGTACCATTTTTCGAGGAGTCGCTTATATCTCGGTAACCATGCGTCCTAGTGATTAAATTTGCTACAAGTTCTACTTTTTTACGTTTTACTTGCCTAAAACTATTACAAGTTCCAAATTGTTAGTATTCCATACCCCGGAAATGGTCTCAGTCCCCTCCCCACCGAAATAATTTTCTAACGCCCATGGGCGTAAGTGGTGTCTAGAGAGATCCATTTCAAATGTCTAATCAAATTGAGGGATTAGTAATATCCATAAATATAAACGGACAGAATATTAAAAACCGACATTACTTAAGGGATGACCTGATATTTAATGTAGCCAAAGCCTTGCCAACGGAATTAATTAAATTTTGTCTCTAAGAAAGTCGTTCTTCCTTTGTAAGCAATAGCTGTCATCCAATTTCTCGAATAAATGCGTGTCCGGCCACCCCCCACCGGAATATCCTCAGGAAATCGTCGAATTCCGGAGAGGAAGGAAGGGAGCGGAGGGGGAAGTGGAAAGAACAATTTGGCCGCAAATCGACAAGAACTAAATCAAGAAACGAAGGAAGCAGCACTTACAAGGAGGGTTGAGTCCAGCACTTAATTCCACGAGTGGGGAGCACTTCGACTGATTTAGGGATCTCATAATGTCTACAGATTCACTTAGGCAATTCCTATGCCTGTAAATTGTCTACAGTATATGTATATATATATATATATATATATATATATATATATATATATATATATAAATATATATATATATATATATATATATATTTGTCAAATACCACTCACTCAACGACCTATCATCGCCCATCGCCCAGCTCAACTCTCTTTAGAATGTAAAGACTCGTTAAGAAAGGTTTTTGTTTTATATTCAAATTTTTAGGTATTTTTAGAGGCGTTTGAATTGTTAGTTGGTTAGAGCAGCCAAGCCTAGGATGCGTTGCTAGGACCATAACAGGTCAGCTGTTACCGTACTGTATCTATTTCATAATATCATTTTTATGTACGGTCCATTTCAACTATGATGGCAGACCTTGAATTACTACAAATAAACTGTGATTTTGTCCCTTATAGAGTTCACGCTATAATGGTCCATCCGAAGTAATAATATCCCGCATCCTTCCACAGCCTCCTCACCCATCTGCATCCCCAGTCAAAACACTTCTTGGAAACATAAATTTATAAATTTTAACCTCCATTTATTATTGACAACGAATTTAACCCGTACTGGTTAAACTCCTGTTACTGGTGACCTATAGATAACGTGTTATCTCTAGGTTTTATGTTTTTTTTTCTTGTTTTAAGGCATGTCAGCCACACGGGCGATTTATGCCTTGATGGGGTGACAGATAGCGACACCACCACCGACAGGACCCGACCAGGCGAGAGCACGCCCACCGATATCGCAGGGCCCCCACTCGATGAGGGTTTAGAGTATACTGCAGATATTACATGACATGAGCTTGTGGCCGAGGGTCTGTTCGGTGGGACCAGGCCGACCAGACCCCCCAAGCTCATGGACCCTTTGGTCCTGAGGGCCCACGACACCGGTTATATGTTTGCTGACACTGGTCCGGAGCGCCTCAATGTCACGAAACATTATACTTTGATTACTTAACAATTGACGAATATATATATATATATATATATATATATATATATATATATATATATATATATATATATATATAGTGTGTTAAAACTATCGATTTATGTGTGAACCAAAATAATCAACAATCCGTGTTTAATAATAATGGCCTTTGAGAAACCTATTGAAACTGCCCATTTTCTATTACCACCAAATTTACTACGCGATTCGATGAAGCATACGGTCAAATAGATAATGTGGCTGAAGGCTTTGTGTTGGAGCAAGAGGGACGTTCAAAACCTAGAGCAACATCTCTATTCTGTCAGAGTAGTTATAATAGATTTCTTGTGATTATTTTTAATTTTTATTTTTCTTTGTATTTCTAATTTTGTTTTTAATTTTTTGTGCATTTTTATTTTTTTTTGTATTTTTAATTTTTTGTATTTTTAATTTTTTTTGTTATTTTTTTGTAGTTTTTTTCTCTTTCTTTCCATTTGTGAAAAAACAATCTGTTTTAGTCCAAATTAAAAATATTTTTGTTCTTCTTCTTGCGGATAATAAACCACCGTATTTATGGGATGTTATCAGCTACTTATGTATCCTTCGGAAATCATTTTACCAAATCAATTTAAAATTTCATTAATTTTCTTTTAATTCAACTTCACATCGAATTATCGCGGCAATTTCCAAATTATTAAAACAACCTTTTGATCATCTTATATTATTATTTTTTATTTTTTTATTAAATTTTAACGTCCATTTATTATTAAATACGAATTTTAGAACGGGTTATCTATAGGTTACCACCCTTTTCCAGCCACCACCCCTAGTGGGAATCGAACCCTTTGGCACGCCTTAACCCTCAAGGCCACTGGGCCTCCTTAAATTATTATTCGTATTATTTTTTTTTTATTTTTTTATTTTTTTGTTTTACCGCTGCAATGGCGATCCTCAAATATGAAGATGTGAATGGAAACGTCAGCTTTTAAACGTCGAGTGTTTTAGAATAATGAATAATAATAAACATGGCGCTAATGACCTAGATGTAGATGCGCCGTAAAAAAAAAAAAAAAAAAAAAAAAAAAAAAAAAAAAAAAAAAAAAAAAAAAAAAAAAAAAAAAAAAAAAAAAAAATAAACATTAAATTAATAATAATTAAACATTAAATTAATAATTGTAGGAAAACGATATATTTCCTGCAGCGGACTTCGTTTTGTTAAATAAAGCATTTCTTCTACCTGTTGCATAAAGCAGCTATGATTTTGAAATTATTTCTTTTGTATGGTTTTGTTACAGGGAATCCAGACACAGCATCCAATATATACGAGACAACAGATGCTATAATTGTCAAATCTACAACTTAACAAACTATTGAACGAGTTTGCACGCTTGTCTATCAACATTTGCATCTACTTGAGTCTTTCTAAGTGTATTTTGTATTATTTAATTTCTCATTAGTCCACTTTCAGGATTTTAGTTGTGTTTTCCTCATCTTCAGTATGGAGGACACGTTGTTTGAGGTCAAAGAGACTTCGTTTTAAGAGCAGGAAACTGGGGAGTCACTCCCAATTCTATATTACTTGAGAATTCATTAAAGATGTACATTAATTTATATATATATACAGTGAAACCTCTTTATAGTGGACACCATTGGGTCCGTAAAAAATGTCCGTTATTGGCAGGTATCCTTTATTGGGAGGTTAATGAAATCCACCTTTATAAAAGCAGTGCACAACAGTTTCCTTTTTTTATTTTTTAGAGTTACACGCGTTCTTTTCGGAGTTCATGACTAGATACAAACTGAATGAACCCTGCTGAAAAATGGTGTAACAAAACAAGATGTGGTTCCTTGAACAGTAGGGTAAGGTTTACTCTTGACATTTCGTATGAATATTACTAGCAATGCCCGCTAGGTGCTTTTTCTTGAGATTCTGAGAATCCAATTAAATATTTTACCCTGCTGTCCGCTATTGAGAGTTTAAATCAGCTAGATGGGTCCGATTTTAGGTGTCCGTTGTCCGTAAGTAGAGGTCCGCTATTGAGAGGTGGTAATGCATTGATTTAAAGGGGTTATCGCCGGGACCATGGATATTCTGTCCGTTCATGGAGGTATCCGCTATTTGGAGGTGTCCGTTACAGGAGGTTTCACTGTATATATATATATATATATAGGGTTTATCGCAAGATAATGACAATACTCCAGGAGGGGACACTAGCAAAAAATGTAGTTCAACACCACCAAGGGGTCTCCTGTGGTCTAGTGGCTAGCGCGCTAGATCATAAGCGGGAGATGGTGGGTTCGATCCCCATCGGCGCCAGAAATTTTCTCATCTCAGGACTCGCTGAGAAAATTCCTGGTTGCACCCTGGATCTCGGTGCTAATGGCCAAGAATTATGTCGATGCGCCGTAAAAAAAAAAAAAAAAAAAAAACACCACCAACCACACATTTCTATCTCACACCATTCAAGACAACCGTGTTTTTTGTAGTAAATCCCTTTTTTCTGCTTGATCACATTTATTTTTCAACGAGTCATTACATTTTTATTTATTTTTGTATACTGCCTCTACCCGTGTGAGTCATTGGCAGTTCTATGTTCTTATATTTCTTGATAGAGGCCTATATCTTTGGTATATTTGAATACTTTTTGTACAGCCCTTTCGTCAACCTGTAAGATTTCAGCTAGGCTGCCTTCAATGTTGGTCACTTTTCTCGCCGGTGTTTATCCAGTACATTCTGTTATGAAGTGTTGAGCAGTTAATATAACATTACAGTGTTTACAGGTGGGAGGGTATAGTCCTTTCAGAAGATAACTGTGGGTTAATTTGGTATGGCCAATTCTCATTCTTGCCAAAACAGCTTCCTCCCTCCTTTTCAGCCTTCCAGGGATTTTCCAAGTACAATACATTTTTGAAATCAGCATTAAATTTGTTTTAAAGGCAATGCACATTCTAGATTCATTCAAACCGTAATATCAATTCAAAAAGTAGAAATTAATAAAAGCTTCGGGTAAGCGACAACATTTTGAGATTTTCGCGCAAATACGTGAACAAAGCAGTGTTCCGTTTTGTGGATTAGCTGGCCTACGAATCTGGCTTTTTTTCAGACAACATTTTTTTTTTTTTTTTTTTTTCGAAATTTCTTCAAAATCGGACCATTTCTGTCTGTCTAGTGCTCCATTTTCCGTGCCTTCTTTCTGTGGAGTTCCTTACCACAGTATCTCTGTCATGCAACTGGTCAAATTAAAATTATTCCTAAAGGATATGTTTTCCCGAATAAGAGTAGACAGTTTTCTTTTCAATTTCATTCTAACTACTGAAGATGTTTTCCGAAATAAAATAAAAAAATACTTATTTGACTAAAATACAGGGGTAGAAAAAAATTGAATGTAATAAAAATGTCTATACGTCTAGAAAGTCGTAAAACAGTAGATAATGGACGGAGGGGTCGTGCCCTTGTATGCACGTGCGGGGATCGTAAAATTTGAACAAAACTGTCTGTGCCCTTGTTGGGGTATTACCTGAGGGGTGAGGAGGATGGTCCAGGATCAAATATTCCATGGGATATGGGAATTAATATTATATTAGGCATTTAAGAAAGGCCGGGTTTGGAATTTATGCATGTTTTGTTAGGACGGTAATTAACTCTTAAGCTAATGGTTTTGCAAGGGGGGGTGCAGGAAGGGGAGGAATTGTTTAAATCGATTTGACTTCGAATTGCGCTAGAAGGGCGCTTGCAGGAAATTCAGGCTTCGCTCATTGAAGTTTGGCGAAATATTACATTTGCAAGCACTTTGTAATTGACGACTGTAGCCCAGGATTGTTTACTAAATAACCGAACAATTGATGCTCGGATACAAATGTAGAAGATCCAAAACGATACATACGAGATACATAACGAACTGGTATAATTATTTGCACCTGTGTTGCTACTGGGAGATTAGAATACAGAATATAGATTGTGGACTTTAATATTCGAGACTCGCTCGTAAGAACTGCGTCATCTTAACGTGTTTTTAAATAATCCTTGTTCCTGGTTAGCTTTGGACAGCTAAGACTTTAAAAAGCTAAAGCATTTTGAGGTTAAAGCCATTAAAGTACATTTCTCTGAGAGAGAAAAACATAAATTTATTAGAAGGCTCATATTTTTCAACTATAGATCTGAAGGAACGGGTTATTTTGAAAAAAAAAAAAAAAGAACACATACCTTTTCCATTTCTGATGCTTATTTATCTTGCTATTGGGTGACCGTGATTGTTAAGGCGTGTGCCCTCTCTGGCTAAAGTTGGTGGTTCGATTTCCACTAGGAGAAAAACCTTTTCTTTAGAAAAAAATAATTCTATTCTATTCTGGCTAGAAAAGGTTGGCAAACTTTAGATAACCCGTCCTAAAAATCTGGGTTATATATTAGAGGGCGTTAAAATTTAAATAAAAAATAATAATTATTTTGAAGTGATTAAATGGTTCAATAGAACAAAGCAATAAATTTAAGCACAATTTTCTCCGGCTTAAATCAACATATCCTCATCTGCAAGATGCTTTTCTTTACAGAATGCATCTAGCTTTCGAAGATTCGTTATCCAATTAATTATACAAAACCTCATAACCATTTTCGACAGATTTAATAAAATACAAGGAATTACCAAAATTACTCCGTAACCCAAATTTATAAATTTTAGTTAAATCATTTTTCAAGCTCGTAGATTTCGAACCGTCAAATAAATACTTAGACATATATACAAGTACAGTTTCATGAACTCAAAAATTGATGTATTCTTATAAGCATTAAATGAGAAAGGAAAATGATGAATCGCATAATAAACGAAACTGCACTTATGATAAAGTATAAACAAATGTTATAAATAGGAAACCGATTTTTATATTTATTGGACAAAGAATAAAACTTCAAATAATAAAAATAACATTGGTTTTAATTCAGTGACTAATCTCCCCCCGTGTAATCAAATTCTATAATTTGGGTCTGTTGATATTTGAAAGAGTTGACTAAAAACACAGCTGATTGTTGCTATTGTTGTTGATATGTTAGGACGTGGTCCAAATAGTGAAAGGTTCGCATACGGTTGATTAAGCTTTTTTTAGTTTTAGGCTCTTTGAGTAGCATTTCAGGATGCAAAACAAGTAAAGACATTTTAATAAATAGACAATTGTGTTAATTTTGACGTTTGTTTATGTATATTCGGCCGACGCATTATAAACAAAAAAAATTATTGCCCGTTTTGAGGGGCCTATGGAACTTGGGTGATTTGAGTCGGATTCATTGGCAGATTGTGTAGATCTCAAAGGCCCTATAGGGTGGTAGAAAACGCGCTAATTGGTGAAGTCATTTTTTTTTCAACAGAACTCATGTTTTCCATACTTCCATGCTCACTGATACGAATTGTTGGTAAAAATTCCTTAAACCAGAAGTGTAGTTCTTATTTGGGAATTGGAAATCCCCAGAAGGTACAAATCAACCCCTGCCTTGATGGCTGACACCTCCAGTTATTCTGCTATTTAGGGGCTTCTAGTTTGAGAAGGAGCATCTGCGTCGGGTTGGAGCCACTCAACGGATCAGGTCAAAAGTCAGGTCAAGTCGTCCCACGTCAGTCAAACTGTCTTGGGGATATTTTCCCTTCAAGCCCGTCAAACGAATCATCCCCTTGTTTTCCCCGCACAATAAGCTATTTCAGGAGAACCACTCCGAAGTCTGTAGACCTCAGATTGTGAGGTACTTGAGAGTGGTATTGTCGCAAGTCTAAGGGAGGGAAAGTCGGACTTTGGTCTTACAAGTGTCCCGCTGAGGTGTTTTATAAGCACCTTTTCGATAGGTTTTGTGCTGCAGCAGGCAGACCGAGAATTCTAAGGTGTGAACACGCCGTGCATAAAGGTCGTGGGTTCGATTTTCACCTGGGGTGGTGGCTTTTCATTAGAACAAATAGAAGGTATCAGCCCTATCTTGGCTAAAATGAGGTAGTAACTCGTAGTCTACCAGTCCTAAAATTCTGCGTTACTTGTGTTGTTAAATGGACGTTTTAATTTAAATTATCTAGAGCACCCTTTGGAAACTTCAGTGTTACTCAAGAATTCTTTACAAAACTTCTCATTTCACCGTAAAAAAAAGAATAAAATAAAATAAAAAATAAATAAATAAGAAGAAATAAAAAAAAAATAAATGAGAAAAAATAATATAAATAAAATGAATGATAAAAATAAATCAACAATAAAAATAGATATAAGAAAAAAAAACCAGTAAATAAAATATGTAAATGAAGAAATCGTTCGACAATTATTGTAAGATCAGAAATTTTGTTGGGAATTAAAATCGTTGATTACTTGTAATATTACTATATTTCATTGTATGTATTCGTAATCTTAGGTACGTCAGTATTGTAGATATATATGGGCTGTTATCAGATAACAATAGATAGAGATATAACAATTTAACAATTTTAACAAGAATAACCATTCTTTCGGATTGTGTTAACCATAACACATCGGATTGTTGTTACCATCCCTAAAACATGGCTTCAAACTGCAGGCGAACAAAAGTAATTTCTCAAAATTTACAAATTTTATCGTATATATTCCATAAGGTCCTTTTGAAGAAATATTCCATCTCATTTCACAGACCTAATTTTTTTTTTTTTTTTTTTTTTTTTTTTTTGTTACGGCGCATCTACATCTAGGTCATTAGCGCCGACATCCAGGGTGCAGCGAGGAATTTTACCAGCGAGCCGTGGGATGATAAAATTTCTGCCGGAGGTTGGGAATCGAACCCACCATCTCCCGCTTATGAATCCAAGGCGCTAGCCATTAGACCACGGGAGACCCTTCACATACCTAATCTATTGAAATTTCCCCCTACAAAGAATAAATATAATATAATGATAAATAATAGTTTTTGGAGTAATTTCTGCCAAACGGATTCGACAATAGAAGCAGATAAGTCGCGCTGAGTCATTCCCCTGATTGGGTTGAAGGCCACAAAGGGTTTGAGGGGAATGAGCAAGGAGGAGGCCGAGCAGAGCCCCCCCCAGGCTGTATTCGCATTTCTAACATGGTTCTATGACATGTTCATGATGAATGGTAATATAATAATTTAATAGACCCGAGAATGTTCTGGTGGTACAAAGCGTTTATCACCACTGGGTAGTAATAAACGCCAAATAGCATTAGCCAAGACCAAATGGCTCTGGTATTTATATTGTATTTCTTTTTTAGCACTTTCCGAATGAATACAGCTATTGCGGTTGCACCCATAGAAAGATTTTTTAAAAATGTCTTTCTTTTTTCAAAGCCGTACAATCAACAAAACTTTACATAAAACACTATAAGAAGTAGTTGTCTGATTTAGGAGCGGGAAAAGCGAGGAAGATATTGTTTCATGTTAAAGAATATTTTGCAGAAGTTAAGGCTAGATACTTAACATTTTTGAGTTTAAAAAAAAAAAAAACTACAGTTCTTAGGTTTCGGGTATTTATTTCATTTTTTATTTCTTGCATTTGCAGCTGAAAGTTGTTATTGTATTTGTATTTAAGGCATTCAGAAAAAAGTATTAATTAAATAAAACTACCAAATTTTTACTAGACAACGGATAGTACAACTTCAACTCTAACTCTCTTAAAAAAATTATTAGTCGCTATTCCTGCAAGTTATACTAAAAATCTCTGTTTATTTAGCTACACGAGAGTTGACGTTACAGGTTTTAGGAAAAAATATTGTCAATTTTAGTTATTCGGTTGTACCATCCGTTGTCTAGTAAAAATTTGATAGTTTTATTAAAATAATAGTTTATTCTGAATGTGTTAAATACAAACATAATAAAAACGGTTAGCTTAAATGCTATAAATAAATTTAAAAAATCCGAAAACCTAAACAACACTAACTTCGCTATCACCGCACTACATCGAAGCAATAAGCTATCACCTAGCGAGAGATGTGCGTCGACATACCAGTTAAACTAAATCCTGTATAAGTAAGATTAAAAATTAGCCCTCGAACAAAGTAGAACGTTAATAAAACATATCGCACTAGTATTTCTAAAGTGACACAACTAAAAAATCAGTGATTTTCAGCTAAGACCTATGAAAGACATGGTAAATAACTCTTTATCAACCATCAAAACTGTATGTACCTAGCTGCAGAGCTTGTGCACCAGAGGGCCCTCGTGTCACTCTTCCTGTCTTAATGCTATTCCAATCAATCATCCTAATCCCATAGCCCAATCCTTATCCAGCACCAACCATCCTTCCTCTCCACCAAGACGCCTTAACAGGAAGTGGCCCGAGACTTACTTAGTCAGTGAAGTGTCGTGGAGTGAACAAAAACAATTATTTGTGGAGTGATCAAAGAAATTATAATTGTATAAATTGAGAGTGATATCGGTGGATATTTTCTCTCCTCAAGATAACACAGCCCACGTCTCACCCGCCTCCAATCCTCCCTGCTAGTCGCAGGGTGTGGTTGGATGGCGTAAGGTGACTCCAGGTCATCCTAGAATCCTTCCTAACAAGGAAGGTCTTCGGTTGACAACTGGAGACACCTGAAGCGAGGACAAGCAACCTGTATCAAATTACATAATTCAATTGAATTGTAGATTGTGATATTTCTTTAAAAAAAAAAAAAAAAAAAAAAAAAAAAAAAAAAAAAAAAAAAAAAATATGCTATTCCACCTACATAGGCAAGAGTGACACATTTTCAGTTGAGTTTTATTTTGAGTTTTCACTTTAGAAATACTAGTGGAATATTATAAAAATATTCTGTTTATTAACTACTTTTGGGCAGGAATATCAATATAGAATTCTTTATTACGGAAGAATTTTTTTTTTTTTTTTCAGAACTTTAGTATAAAGGAGGGGCGTATACAAGGGAAGGGGACTGCACCCCCACCCCGAAATTTTGACGTAATTGGTAAAAATATGTCATAATTTTGGGTATATTAACGTTTTAGTTGGCTAACTACTTTAAGTTCTAGGTTCTTATTATTCCATATCCCCCTGTTCTCTGATGCTCCCAGCCTTCCCCCCACCTTCGAAATTATTTCCTGTATATGCGCCAGGTATAGAGTTTTTTTTTCAGTACAGAGCTTAAGACTGGCTTTCCCTTTTAATGTTTTTGTAGGTTACTTTCAGAATAAAAGCAAAAGATTTGGAAATTCATTGATTTCTTTCTTCTTTGGATCTCAGGGGAGTCCGAAGATTTTCTCGAAGAAATTTCTCCTGACGTCTGTCCGTGTCGCGTGCCTACTACGAGCCTTTAGCCTACCCAAAGGCACGTCCAGGTAGTTAGGCCCTGAGTATTAAAGACTCGTCCAGCACGTAGCACGAGCCCCTTGGAGTCGTAAACCTCTGGGATATGTGTCAGGGGAAGACCTCACGCAGGTAACCGTCTCCTCGGACGCGAACAGATGTCCTCAGGGAGTTATGGCGTCGTAAAGCCGTCACTCGACGGTTTCCTTAATGGGGTCTGATCGCTTCCACGTGCGGAACGGTTTTCAAATCATTGAGACATTATTTCTTTCAAGGGCCTAAACGGTTGTGTTGTCCGTAGCGAAGTGCTCTGGGTTGTTACGGCATTGGCGTTCCTGTCTGCACTGCTGCTTCTAAAAGGCCATAGCACCACAAGTTCAATAGGGCGATCAGAAAACAACAAACCTGCAATAATACGAATTCGAGAAAGTAACGGAGTTGTAAAAACAATTATCAGTAGGGACGGATGTTATTGTATTTACATATTTTTTTCTGATTCTCAAATCGTAATTTTTGATGAAATTCTGCACGGTTTAAGTGATTTTAAAGCATTTAAACAGGTTTTTATATTACGTATTTTATAAAAAATCCATATTTTTACATATTTTGATATTCATTTTATTTTTAAATGTAAAAAATAAAGAGGAAACCAAGAAATAAAATAAGGATTTACTCATTGAGTCTAGATCACTGTGTCTTTTCTAATTTCGAGAAGCAAAGGACGAAGATCACTAATTCTCATTTTGGCTCAATAGTGACTTAAAAATTTTAATATTGCTCATATTTTTATGCTTTTTGGAATCAGTTATTTATTGATGCTTTTTAACTTTTATGGAGGGGGGTGTATCAAAACAATTGACGAATCCAAGCTGTAACTCGTTAAAAGAAGGCTCACCATAAATTTGGACTTCTACCAGTTCATTTGAACCAGAATTTAATGTTCGTTACTCCCTATTTGAAGTTTTTATACCCGAAATCAACGGTTTTTAAATTATTGAAGAAAAGTTGAAAAAGGTGCTAAAATTCCGCTGTTTTTCGCCTGCCAAAAGTTCTCCCCCCCCCCGCGGCTTTCGAGTTGGAAAAAGTGGTTTCAGGATATTAGAAGTAAAAATCTTGTTGGGGAATTAATGTTAGCACGACCCCCTTTTGAAGCCTCTATTTACTGGACTATTTTTCTTTTAACTGTTTCTATAAATAACGAAGAAACACATGTTATTTTTTTTTTTTTTTTTTTTTTTTTTTTTTTTTTTTTTTTTTTTTTTTTTATCTACATCTAGGTCATTAGCGCCGACATCCAGGGTGCAGCGAGGAATTCTACCAGCGAGCCGTGGGATGATAAAATCCCTGCCGGAGGTTGGGAATCGAACCCACCATCTCCCGCTTATGAATCCAAGGCGCTAGCCATTAGACCACGGGAGACCCAACATATGTTAATAGATCAAAGTTAAGGAAAACTGGCTCTCCTGGACCATTACAAATATGTGAGATGGTGTCCTTTGCCTCCGGCGTACAGATATGTTCTCTATTGCCAGTATGTTTTATTGTGAGTATTCTGTTACACTGTTCACAAGTAGGTCCGTCCTGTTTTGTCTGTTCCCCTGTTTGGCGTCCATTCCTCTACAGTTTCAGTGCATTAAATTTTATTTTGTTCCCCTACAGAAAATAACGTATAAAAAAAAATTATATTTGATAATTTGATATTCTTTTGACGAAATTAAAAGCATATTACCAGACCCTCATATTACGATACAATTGAGGAGTCCCTCTGAGAAAGGGCAGCAAAAAGGGAAGCAATACAAGGCAATAATTAAAAAGGAATGAAAAAATACAATGTTCAACGATCCATACAACTAGGAGGGAGAGGGGGAAAAGGGAAGGAATTTTGGATGAAAACATCTCGTAAGAAATATTCACTAGAGCTACCAGGGATTAGAGAATCATTTGATGATTCACCCCCGCCCCACGTCATCATCATCAAGGGAAGGATGATTCATGCAAGGGAAGTAGTGTCGAAGAATCATTAATACAGAAGTTCCGATTTGCAGTACGACTTGTGACCCGACTTCCGAGGTTGGACCATAAGTCGGATCGTGAATGGGCTTGTCGGATTGCTGGAAGTCTAGAGGGACGACTCGAACGTCCGACATCCGACTGGCGACGGAGTTGGAGCGTGAGTTGGGGAGTCGGATCAAAGTCGTCCAACATAGCTCCGGTCTACAATCGATACATTTTTCGGCCCGAGAGCGACATACACAGTCCTGAAAACAGACTAGGACTAAAGTTGAAACGCTAGTTGGATAGGAAGTCGGAAGCGTGAGTATAGTGGACTATCCAACTAGTAGTCCTACTAAGTCGTACTTCAAGTCGGAACGTGAATGGCCTCCTTAAGCCATAAGAAATGCTGTTTGTTTAAGTACTATTGCGCACGTACATAAATACGTTATTAAAATCTAATAACGCAAATCTTTAACTATTTCGGTTCATATTTTCGCCCCCGTGACCTCCGAACTATAAGTCCTAGACGATTTTATCCTAGCATATGACTCTCCCAGAATGAAGACCTACATGTGTGCCAAGTTTGATCAAAAACAGTCGAACTATGTGGATTTCTATAAGGAACCAATATAAAGACAGATAGCTTTTAGACGTTTTTGACCTAGCCTGTAACACTCACCGAATCAAGACCTACCCGTGTGCCAAGTTTGATCAAAAACAGTCGAACTGTGTGGATTTGTATAAGGAACCAATATAAAGACAGATAGCCTTTAGACGTTTTTGAACTAGCCTTTGACACTCCCCGAATCAAGACCTACCTGTGTGCCAAGTTTGATCAAAAACAGTCCAACAGTGTGGATTTGTATAAGGGACCAATATAAAGACAGATAGCTTTTAGACGTTTTTGACCTAGCCTGTGACACTCCCCGAATCAAGACCTACCTATGTGCCAAGTTTGATCAAAACTGTCGACCTGTGTGGATTTGTATAAGGATCAAGCAGACAGTCACGTTATTTTTATATATATAGGTAAATTGTAGAATACTACCCTAATATTGCTTTTCCATTTAATTAATACTTCTGATCACAAAACACCTTTTTGTTGACCGTTTCCTTATCGAGTAAAAATCTGAGTTTTTAGTGAAAAGTAAAAATAATTTTTTATACCACTTACTTTATTCCTGAAACATTCGTTTGACCCAGGAAGACTCATGTGCACATATAGCTTTTAAAAATAATTTTGTTTTTTGCCAAAATGTACCATGAAATTGGTGCATTTAATCTGTGAATATATCTGTAATGGAACTAAATTATCCTTAGTTTATTTGGAGTAGGAAAAAAACGGTACTTAGCTATCCTCTCTGCATAGTTTTGCCTAAAATTACTTGTTTTGAAGTTGATGTCCTATAAAGTTCATCGCCGTACATTCCCGTAAGTCTGCATAGCCTAAATAAATGAATGTGTCAATGAGTATATTACGAAAAATGATTCTACCATTATTAATTTTGACAGAGTTTTGTTGAACAGTTTGTGATAGCAAGTAACTGAACATTAACAATGTGACCCATCTATTATCTCACAGTTTTGAACCCGTGACTCCGAACTGTGGGTCCTAGCTGACACTCCCCAGACCAAGACCTACCTGTATGCCAAGTTTGGCCAAAAACAGTCAAACGGTGCGGATTTGAATCAGAAACAGACAGATGAGTCGATGAATTTTATATGTATAGATGAGTTTTGATACATAAAATCTTCTAGTTGGAAATTTCCACTTTCTTCATTGGGTCGGTGACGTAAGCGTTTCATCCCTATGGCGAGAAGAAGGAATCGCGCTAAATTAAGGTAATTTCCTCAAGAAGTCTTTGAATCTGAGATAAGAGGAGGGGGGTTGGATTCTCTTAAGAGCGAACTTCCCAGAAAGCCATCTGCTTGAAAAAAGAGCTGCCAAGTTTTTCAGGATCCTTCAAGTGCAGACATCGAAGGCAAGCAAGGATCTCTCCCAACCAGTGACAGCTCTAATTATTGTCCCTACCATCCTGATCGCCTTGGACGATCGATAATCCACTAGAGGTAGCATCAGGCTGTGCTTCATTTCAATCAAAAGTCAGACTGTCAGACCAAAGAATGTACAAATTTCCACTCCCTCCTATTTGTTCAAGCTTTACAGCTGAATTATTAGCTATAAAAAAAGATTCTATCCCAACCACTCAACAAATCGTAATTTGTACATATTCGTTATCATCAATCCTAGCAATCTCCAATCTCCTGGATTCCTGGACATTGTGGATTAAATGGAAACTTAAAAGTTGCCAAAACAGCAAAAGAAAGACAATTTTGCTCGCAAGTTCCGATTCCAGATGTATTAGCACCTGTGAAACTATCACTAAAAGATAAATGGTTCTTAAGAATGGAATAGTATGGAGTTAGGGGAAAAGCTACGTGGAATAAAAGAAGATGTAGATGCATGGAGTAGCAGCATATGCGATAGAAGACGAGAGGAAGTGATATTGACCAGGCTACGAATAGGACACTCAAGACTATGATGCATGGCTATCTTATGGCAAAGGGACCACCAACGATATGTCAGTTCTGCGGCGTACATCTAACCGTAAAACATATCCTCACCGAATGCAGGGCCTACATAAAAGAATGAGAACAATTAGATTTGCCCACTGACCTAAGGGGACTTCTGGGAAATAACTCGAATCACTTATTTATTTACTTTCCTAGAAACAACTAAGTTATTCCGCCACATTTAATTTATATTTGCTGCTTTGTCATATTTAATTTCTAACTGAGACATCCATGACCCATGTGGCTGACCTATGTCTAAACAATTAAACTAAAAAAACAAAATAAATAAAAAAAATCAGGCTCGCAGGAACTGCGGTATCTTAGTGTGGTTCCGTTCAAATCTCTAGAGCTATTGATAAAGAAATAGTAGCAGTTATTGGTGCAGTTTGATCTTTCGAGAAAAACATAAAATCAAAAAATCTTAGATTAGATAGATGTCGAACGTCTGGAACCAGTTTCAACAGAATTAATCGTTTTCGAATACCCAAACTGATTTTTTTCCCCATTTATTTATTTGAAATCTGTACAATTATTAATAGTACAGTGATCAAGTTTGTTCGTGCAGATATTATGTACAATTTGCCAAAAACAGTAAAAGTAAAATAAAAGAAAAAAAAAAACATAAAAAATATGGAGGAGATGGAGATAGTTAGCCGTTGTAGTGATACGAAGACAACGTATGCTTGGGATTCGGCTAGGAGAAAAAAACGTCAGACCTTCAGGAAGAAATCTGTATTGGACTTTCCGGCTGCACATTGGCAGCCTTCTTCAGCACTAGAGAATGCCTGGGGGGGGGGGGGGAGGAAGACCTCGAAGAAACGTACGTAACCATGGTTGAATGCATGGGGCGTAACCATACATTCAACCATGGTACCTACCAATGTTGGCACTTCCAGAGATGTCTCAGTAATTGTTTTAATTGTCACGATAAGATCAGATGATTAAATTGTCTCGAGGCCACTGTCACTTAAGCCGCCTGGGAGGATTGTCTGGATGGGATTGGGATGATAAGGATAGACCTTCAGGATTAGGATGGTAAGACAACTTAGAGTGGAAAATTTGGAATCGGGTTTTAGCAAGGTCAAGGACAAATGGGATGTTAAGGTCATTGTGAAGGGTTTTGTTGGATAAATAGTAAGGTGCATTTACAATTTTACGAAGGACTTTTGACTGGAATGCCAGGAAACTGAAAATTAGATTGGAAAATCATTTGTATCATTATTTTTCTCTTAAAGGGTTACAGATATCGCTTTAAAAATGGTTTCATTCGTTTTTCTATGTTAAGAAACCTATAAAACGAGTACCTCCAAGCATATGAACTCGAAAACGTAAGCGTTCCGATTTTCGCTCGAAAAAGTCAAGTTCCGGTGGACGGATTCAGCTGGTTAACGAACTTGACCTTTCATATAACACGAAAGATTCTCGTGCCATTAAGAAATATTAATAATAAATAATTACAATTTTAATGGTTTTTTTTTTAAAAAATAAAATTTATAATTTTCAATACTTATTTATCTTTTTTTTTTTAAAAAAAAAAGTTTTTGTATGTCTTCTTCTTTGTCACCAAGAATTTTTGCAAAAGAAGATCCAATTCCAATTGATTTTCTCAAGGAAGTGTAGTTTCTGCATGAGAGTAAGAAATGTTCCACTGTCTATTGCTGACCTATATCACAGCTGCATGAAGGTGGATATAGGTTGAGGAAGAGATGTTCATGGCTCAGGAGGAAGTGTCCGATTCTTAATCTGCACAGAACAACTTCTTCTCTGTTTGAAGAACGTTAACTTGACTGCCATCGCTTCGGAATGTCCTTCATTTTACTAAGTGCTTTCTCGTCGATTTCAAATCCCATATTGGTCCAGATTCTAAGGAGGTTTTCCAATCTGAAAAGGTTATTCTATTAATTACTTCATCATTGGTATTTAATGATGATGCAAGTTTGTCGACTTGTTCATTACCTTTTATGCCGCCGTGTAATGGAACCCACATGAACGCCACCGTACAGAATTGTTCAAACCTTAAAGTCTTGCCATTTTTGGTATCATATAGTTCGCAACGTAAGAGAACGTTTTCAAACTTTTGTTTGCGTCCAACTTCAAATGCCACATTCTTGGAATGTTTTAAAATGCACATTTGATCTGCTGAGTATGATTATTTTTAATAAAAATAATATCTGTTTGACTAACTGCAGCCTCCCTCCCCTCTTGACTACCCTACCCCTTACCCCTAACCAGTCACCATCCCCTCCATATGTAATTACTACACAATAGAAACAGGAAGCGAAACCTAATCCCGATCTCACACCTCGCGTTCCTTCAGTCATCCTCTGCTCCAGGATCTCAGCTGTAAGAGACTGTATTCATACACCTGATAATCACAGGAAGGGGACAATGGAATATCTCGGCGGCACTGTATACAGGCACCGCATCGTCGATGTCTCATTTTATATATATATATATATATATATATATATATATATATATATATTTATATTTTATAGTGACCCAATCTTCTTCAATCCAATATTTTTCAGGCAGAAGGTCAATAAAAGAGAATTAACAATTTCAATTCGTTTTATTTGTACTTGCTCTACATGTTTCACGCCTCAGGTGCCTCTTCAGGAGCATATTGCACTATAAAGAGAAGCAAACCCGCGGGAGAGAGAAACAAGGAGTAAGAAGAAATTTGAACATAGCATATATATATATATATATATATATATATATATATATATATTAGATTTTTTTTTAATTTAAAAAAAATTAAAATTAGCACAACTAAATTATTTACCTGTAGTGCATCTTAATCATATGATGTGTGGTATACTTCTAAAACAATTCTTAACCCATGTCTGTATTGCAGTGGAATATTAATGGACTGCAAAGGCATATAAGAGACTTAAAGTTGCTGCTGAGTCAGACATCCATACAAGCAATAGCATTACAGGAAACACATCTAAAACAAGACAAGGAAATCAGCATGCACGGCTACTCTGTCTATAGGAGAGACTATTCCCTCGGAGGCAAAGCATGTGGTGGAGTAGCGATATTAGTAGCTGACAGCGTCCATAGTAAACCCATCCAACTCAGGACGACAATCCAAGCTGTGGCTGTCTCGATACACCTTCCTTTCCCAATAACAATCTGCTCTGTATATCTTCCACCGAGGGAACCTATAGATGTTCCAGGACTGAAAGACTTACTGACACAGCTACCTACTCCTTTGCTATTTTTAGGAGACTTGAATGCACAAAGTTTAATGTGGAATTCCCCGCCTAGTAATAGTAAAGGAACACAACTACAAACAATATTTGAACAGTTTGATTTGATATCACTCAACACTGACTCACCGACACATCTTTGCCCAAGAACAGGAACACTTACAAACATAGATGTATCGTTAAGCACCCCATCCATATACACTCGCCTTACATGGGAGGTGATCAAAGATTCTTATGGAAGCGATCACTTTCCCATTATCGTGAAACACTCCACATACAAAACACTTTTCAATACCATCAGAAGATTTAATACCAAAAAAGCTGACTGGCACTGTTTTCAAAACTTTATTACTGATAACATACAAACCTTACAAACAAAAACCATTCAGGACTTTACCTCACTTATAACAATGGCAGCAGAAATCAGTATACCCAAGACTTCTGACAAGTACGCAAAAAGACCCGTCCCTTGGTGGAATGATGAATGCAAAGCAGCTGTTAAAGATAGAAGGAAGGCTCTAAATTTATTTCGTAGAAACCCATCAGATATTAACCTTCAGAACTACAAGCGTAAGAAGGCGAAGGCCCAGTGGACAATTAAAAATAGCAAGAGAAAATGCTGGGTAGATTTTTTGTCAAGTTTAAACAAACAGACTTCTGCCCAAGACATATGGACAAAAATAAACCAAATACAACACAAAAAATATAGACGACCTGTAACTGGAATTCAAAACAATAACATTACTGTAACAGACCAAAGAGAAATGAGTAATGTCATTGGAGAATACTTTTCTTCAGTCTCCAGTAATGAAAACTATTCGAACCAGTTTTTACGGTACAAAGTTCAAGAAGAAAAAAAAATACTTAACATAACTACACAAAATAATAATTGTTTAAACGAACCATTTACGATGAACGAACTGACACACGCACTCAAGACCGTACGCTTAACATCACCCGGACCGGATGGACTGACATATGACATGTACAAAAATCTACCCAACATAGGCCTCGTAACGCTTCTCAAGCATTTTAATGAGGTATATTTGAGCGGCGCCTATCCTTTCTCTTGGAATGAGGCTATAGTCATACCAATATTAAAGCCAGAGAAAGAAAAACATTCAGTTTCAAGTTTTAGGCCCATTTCTATGACGAATTGTTGCAGCAAACTGCTAGAAAAGATGATAAACAAAAGGATCCTATGGTTCTTGGAAAGTCAAAAACGTCTTTGTGACTATCAATGTGGATTTAGACCACAGCATTCCACGATGCACCATTTGGCTACGTTGGAGAACGATATTCTTGATGCATTTCTTCAAAAGAAATCCTTACTTGCTGTGTCATTGGACATTGAAAAGGCATATGACACAGTGTGGAGAAGAATCATCTTAACACGGTTAATAGAATGGGGCATACAAGGGAATATATTAATATATCTTAAAAATTATCTTTCCCCACGAACATTCCGAGTTAGGATAGGTGCTGCTTTATCCGATGTATTTCTACAAGAGAATGGAATGCCTCAGGGAGGGGTATTGAGTACAACGCTATTTAATATCGCTATTAACTCTATCAGCAGCTGTGTTACCCAGGGAGTAAAGTATTGCCTGTATGCTGATGACCTCCTCATATACAGTACAAGCAGTAGACTAGACACAGCAGAACATGATATTCAACAGACATTACACAATTTAGAGAATTGGTCATGTAAATCAGGATTAAAATTTTCAAAAGAAAAATCGAAATACATGATCTTCTCTAAAAAACGACTGAACATAACCTGCGACTTAACGCTTGACAACACGAAGATTAACTGCACAGACACACTAACATTTCTAGGACTGACATTTGACAAACATCTCACGTGGTTGCCCCATTTGAAAAGACTTCTTAATAAATGCAAGAAATCTTTGAATTTATTAAGAATTCTAAGTAATACCAAATGGGGTGCTGACAAATGTACTATGCTTGCATTTTATCGTGCGTATACCAGGTCTCTTCTGGATTATGGATGCATAGCTTATTCATCTGCCAGCCCAACCACATTAAAACTCCTTGACACTATCCATAATACTGGCCTCAGAATAGCTACTGGTGCCTTTAGGTCTAGCCCGGCTGAGAGTCTATGTGCCATAACAGGTGAGCCTCCTCTGCAATACAGACGGCAAATAATTTGCTCTAGATTTATTGCAAAAGCAACAGGTTTGGGTACCAGATGCGTCCACAGTTTTTTGAGCAATACCAATATTGAACATTACATGAGATCTCGCGCAAAAGTAAAACCACTAATTGTGAGATTAACGGAAAGTGGAAAGTACTCTTTACTATCAAGAATACCTGTTTACGCGAATACATTTACAGACATTCCTCCATGGAGAGTCAAGGACTTAAGGATTGACTTGACGTTGACAAAATACAGAAAAACCGACCCGACAGCCTCAATATTTTACAAGTCAATATTTAATTCCATAATAAAACAGAACTTAGATACAATGTACCTGTACACTGACGGATCCAAAACAAAATACGGCACTGGGACTGCAGCAATAGTTGACAATATAACATACCAGATGAAATTACCTGAACAAACCACAGTCTTCACAGCAGAACTCCAAGGAATATTACTAGCACTGACAAACATCAATACTATACAAGAAGACAAAATCACAATATGTACGGATTCCTTAAGTGCTTTACTCTCCTTGGAAAACATCTACAGTACAAACCCACTCATAACAAGAATACTCTCTCATCTTTACACTCTTCAAACTAACAACAAACACGTCACAATGCTATGGCTACCTGGACATGAAGACATACCACAAAGCACCAGTATCGTCTTAGCGGCAAAACAGGCGACAAAAAGACAGACTATAGACATTAACATACTGACAACATCAGACGTATGTACATCATTACAGGGACAGGTCCTCCAAGAATGGGAATTAGACTGGCAGAGATCAGACTCGAAATTAAGAGAAATTAAAAATATTACGAAAGCCTGGACGAATGAACACCGCATCAGGCGTGAAGAAGTGATTTTGACTAGGCTTCGTATTGGACACTGCCATCTAACCCATTCTTATTTAATGAAAAACAAGCAGAGACCAACCTGTGCAAGTTGTAATGAGACTTTGACTGTTAGACACATACTGACAGACTGTAGACTGCGTAGTGACTTAGACATTCCTCACGACCTTCGCGACTTACTGACTGAAGGTAGTCCATACATCCACAAAATACTTGAACATTTTAAAACTTTAAACATATATAACAAAATATAAATAGTATTTACCAGAACTTACTTTTTCTAACCACCCCTTTTATTATAATTATTTATATATATATATATATATATATATATATATATATATATATATATATATATATAATATTTATTTATTTTTTATTTGTTTTTTGTTTTGTTTATATTTATTTAGTTTTCAGATACAAACAAACTATGCAATCATTTCTATTACCTGTTCAATTTATTTATTTTTTCTTCTTATTTTTATTTATGTTTGAATATACATTTATGTCTATGTAGACATCAATGAATTATATACATATATATATGTATAAGATTTATGAGCATACTTGCACAACAGGAAATCACTAAAATAGTTTGTTTATCTAATACCTAATGTTGTGGTACTGTTTTATTTAGTTTTTGTTCTTCTTTTTTTCTTTTTTTTTTGACTGGACAAGGAACGTGTTACCAACTTTATCATGAGCTCATCGCTATCATTACGAAGCTCATCATAAAAAAAAATAAAATAAAAAAAAATAAATAAATAAAAAAATTACAAGACATATTAGGATACAAAAACTTAAATTTAAAATAAACAAATTACAATATAAATCATGTTAAAAATTATAGTGAAGACCATAATAAAAATTAGGTCTTTAAATTTTGTCTTTGGAAGTGGCTCCAAGATCCAAAAGGCTCTTCTTAGCGTTTGGTTCAGAACCATCTTCGCTTTTGCCACCTATAAATCTTTTTTGCACAAAGGATGATATAATTCATCATAAGAACAATTTTGAGAAATGCTTTTGGCATTTGAACTATCATTTATGTCATCGTCGGGCGGATTAATAGAAGAAGACGTGGATTTTGCAGCAGAAACAGAATTTTCTCCTCTCTCCTCTTCTTTTACTAATGTTTCTTGTATTTTAATATACTCTTTGTCTTGAGATGAAATGATCATTTTTTTCTCAGTTCTTTGTTCAATTAAAAAACAGTTGTCTTGTTGTATTTTCATGAGAATTTGAGCATCTGAATGGTCAATGTCAAAAAGTTTTCCGATTCAGTCAATTCTTTCTATGGCTAGCGTTCTTCGCAGATTTTTTTCACTTAAAAAAAATCGAAATCTTAAGAAAACTTCTTTTGTTGTAGGAAGTTGGTTCTTCTTTGTTGAAGGTTATAATTCCTTTACACCGATTAAGTAAACACTGTCCGCGCAGTCATTGGAATATAGTTTAAACTAAAAATAACACTTTCAAATAATAAACTAGATACTTTCACTGGCTCAGTTCTTTATTTCAGTTTCTGTTAATGAATAAACTACAACGATCTTCCTAAGTGAAATTTTTCAGTTTAACAAACCTGAAACAAACAAATCAATAAAAGCTTTAAATATCCGAAAGTAACAAATGTTTGAAGTTTTATAACTCTTTTACATTAAAGTATCCTCATGTTGAAAATGTTTAATATCAAGTGCAATAAAGAGATCAACAGATTTGTTAACTTCTGAATCCTGAAAAACTAACAACATTTTCTACCCTGAAGTGCTTTACAGAAATTGGAATCGATCCATGCAAGAAGAGCTCTAGTCCATTTTTTTTCCAAACATGAGTTAGTGATGGATTCGTTTTCTCTGACGGTAACTACACACTTCTATATTAAGAGGACTTTAGTCGAATACATTGTTGCCATAGAAACACATGTTACAAAAAAAAATTCATTACCAGCATTGTAGCACATACCTTTCGTTTACGTCAAGGTCTTGAGGCTCCAGTGTTCCCTCCCAATCCTGCCTATCCAGGAGGGAATGTCCCCATCAAGCAGAAAAACATTGAAGACATTAAGAAGTTGATGTCATACGTTACAGAAGAGCACAAGGGTTTTTACTATGAAATATTGAGTTGGCCAACAACTATAAACATAGATGAAGAAGTTCAAGACGATTAAGCAATACATTACTCATTGTATGAACTTTATATCATGCAAATATTTCTTACATATTGTACTATTGATAATAAACTGTTACTCAATATATCCTACAATGTGTTTTACATTATATTAGACCTTATATTTTACAAGGAGGTACTCCTTAGGCTGTTCCATGCAAGATGAGCTTCACTCCAAGCACTATTATTATATTTTAATAATATAATGCATTTGTTAGTAATAACCAATATTTCATATATAACTTGTGTCAGTATGGGGTACTCAGACAAAAAAAAATAGCACAATAATAAAACAAATGTAGGGTATAGACAGTTTTTTCTCGTTTTCTCAAAACTACTGATTATGGACTGAAGCTCTTTTTGCATGGATCGATTCAATCATGAAAACTAAACGTTGTTGAGCACTTCCATGTCTTCTAGGGTGCTAAGATTTTGCTTGGATGTAACAAAATGGGAGGGTCCCTAGGTCTCTAAAAAAAACTTGAATTTTTATTTTGGACCACCCTCCTCAGCACTTGTATTGCCGTATTCGCTTTTTCACCAGCACTACCGCAAGTATTAGTCTCAGGAAAATTTCTCAGTAGTTGTCTAATTAAGAAAAAATATCTTCCACCTTTCTGAGAGATCTTAAACAAGATTTCCAGCCCTTTGGAAGACTTAGACATCAGCTGTCACTTATCAAACTGCAGCATCGCATTAATAAATTTCCCATGAGCTCGTAAAAAGCAAGACAAATCAGCTTCTACGCACAAGGCCGTGACCTGAGAGAGAAAAAAAAAAACCTTTTCTACAGGATCTTCCTGAACAAAACCCCAGGCAGATGTGCAGATTGCAAGCTGGGACTTGCAGGCCTTTCATCCACTAGCTAGAGTTCCTTGTAGGTTCACAGCAAGGCTACCTGCTTCGCCCATTACTATTCTTCGTGTAAAGGTTGTTCCAAATTTCGCAATATATATATACATATATATATATATATATATATATATATATATATATATATATATATATATATATATATACCAATAGACTTCTTACCTGGCAGCGGTCTATTGAAAGAAGCATGGTAAATGTGAAGAGGAAGGATAGGGTCAGAAATGTGACAATAAGGAAGAGAACTGGACTTACAGATATCTCTTCATACGTTACTTTGCTGGACATCTGATGAGAAGGCAAGACGGAAGATGGTCTCAAGAAGTAACAAGGTGGACGCCATATGACCTGAAAAGAAACAGGGGCAGACAAGCTAAAAGATGGAGCGATTGTTTCAAAGAAAAGGCTGGACCGCTGTGCTGAAGAAAGGCGATGGATCGCCAGGCCTGGAAATATTAAGGACTAGAGATCTTAGCGACTTCCGCTTCCCTATAGGCTGTGGTGTCTGGGGAAGTGTAGACTACTACTCCTGAGAAGGAAGGCCTTCATCAACATTTGTTATTGTCTTTCATTCAATGGTTTTATTTCATATTATTTTATTATGAATCGTTAAATTGTAAAATTATTCCAATAACTGTAAATAATTGTAAATATTTGTTGATGAAATAAAAGGCTATTTCATTCATATATATATATATATATATATATATATATATATATATATATATATATATATATATATATATATATATATATACTGTGTCTCCCAAAAGTATCGGAAAAAACTAAATTTTGAAATTAAGCCTGTAATTACTTATCAAAAGTGCAATTTTTTAAGCCTTTTTTTAATAGCCTCATAACTTACCATTCCTAAGGATCGAAATAACCTGAAATTCGCGCAAAATAATTCGTTCTTAACGTAAATAGAAGTCAGAATAGATTAAAACATAGAATTCACAGGTCACAAAAGTAATCGGAATTTTCGGTTTTTCTTAATTCTAATCATTTTTCTGGGCATTATCGTATCAAATTTATTTTTATGTCGTAGGAAATAGTCAATACTAGCCTTAACGTCCCCACAGCTGCATGTTTCACCTCAATAACCGCGAGCATGAGATGGTAAATACCGTCGAGTGAGACTCGTCTGCGTGTAGATTCTATGCGCGATAATGGCTATAAATTCAAACTAATCAGCCAAGAGACCAGTAAGCCTATTTCAACGGTGTCCAACTTCATAAAACCATTTAAAACGGCGGATAGAATGAAAAGTGGACAGAAAACAGGGCGTCCAAAACTGCTGTTCCAGAGGGATGAAATATGAATGTAAATTCTTTCATGAGTGCAACCACAATAGCTACGTTCCTTCGGGAAGTGATAAATATGGCCTGTTTCTTAAGAAATCACTGTCGTAATAAATCTGCAGAAAAGAAAGAAATATTTTATTATTATTATTAATAATAAATATATTTCTTGTTTTTTTTTCTTATTTAAATAAATCTGTTTTTTGTTAGTTATTTGTTTTAATTCAAATTTTAACGTACACTTATACGTAACAACGATTTTTTGGACTTGTTATCTACAGGTTACCATCTTTTTTTTCGAAAGAAAAGCCATTATCCCTAGTGGGAATCGAACCCACAACCTTAGGCAGGGGACATTACAAGCCTGCGTGTGGTCCACTCGCTACCCATATTAAGACTCAAAATAATAATATGTGTAGAGAGTGGACCATACGCAGGGATTGAATGGCCCCTGAGGAGGTGGCATATAGGACACGAAACATGTAGGTCAAACAACTAAAAAAAATGATATAAAAGGAAAAAGGAAGTACTATTTTTTGACCTACGCAACATAAATCCAAAAAGTGAATAAACCTGATTGGTCAGAAACACGTGGAATAGGAGATTTTTTTTATTTTAAAGTGTTGTTTTATAATATCAACGCCACGACCCTACAATATGCACCATCTAAACAACCAATTGGTTACGTGAGGATTAATACAAAATGAAGGATTAATAGAGGCAAAAAAATTTGCGGAGTGTCCTAAGGACTCGTCCATCAGCATTTAAAGAGGATAAAGGACAAATGGTTGTATGGTGGACTTGAAAAAGCGCAATAAATAAATGTTTATAGCCATAAAAATGTCCCCAGACCCCGTAACCTGACAAATAATGAACATAATCCGGCACCTGTTGAATAGTACGGATAAAGCTCGGTGCCGAACCCTTTCCAATCCGCGGACAATAGTCTGAGAGGGGTGCGTCCGCCGCTAACTGCTGAACGGACTTTTCTCTCTGTCTTGTTTATTTTAAATTCATTGAGTTCCTCAGCCCCCTTAATGAGCCCTATCCTATCCTATATAGAGGCCTTTTGAAAATATATTTGTTACGGGAGGGGGGTCGGTTTGTCTGTAACCCCCTCGTCGTGCTTGCCGAATTTGAATTGCGGCACTGCTAGGGGAGGGGTGAGAGGGTTCCGGGCCGGTTTGAGGGCTATGGAGGAGCGCCATACAAAAAAAAAGTTGTAGAAAAAAAAGCTAAGAAAAAAAATCCCCCCGTGAAGAGTGAAATAAAAAGAGGAGGGTCGTTATACATGAGGCAGGTAGAAGATGGGGCACCTTCAAACCGTCGGACCAATTCTACCTTACACCACTCCCTGGAAATTTCAAGGGAATCACTTACTTTTAATCTGCTTTGGACTCTACTAGGCGTACTTGACCCACCGACATTTCATAGATTTTATTCAGTATACTTGATAAAACAATTCTTGGGTCTTTTTGCGAAGACCACATCAAGTTAAAGTAGTAGTAGTGATTTTTAACAGTTACTCTTACTCGCTGATAAGCTTACTGATTAGCTTCATTAAGGTTCTTGATGGTTATCTATTACTACTTGACACGTTATCTACGGTTAAAAACCATATTAGATAATGGCAAGCAATATTTGTTAATAAAAAGGTTAATATTATCAAAATCAATTCTCTCAACTACGAAAAAAGTTATTAAGCATTAAAGTTAACTGTTTTGCAGGTTATGAAGGATAATATAAACAATGATATTTGTAAACTCACTATTTTATTCCTTTTTTTTCTCTCTCTCTTTTAGGACATTTTACATTTATTTAGGGGCATATGTGCTATGCGTTTCCGCGGGCTTCGCTCGCTCAAGAAGATATAAAAACTCTGGTCAATCCAATTCGCTAAAATTAATAGAATTCTATTAATTTTAGCGACTCTAGTCAATCCAACTCACTAAAATTAATAGAATTCTATTAAATTTTTCGAGTAAGAAACCAATCGCTTTTTCTTTGCCAGGAACATCGAGGGCTAATTGTAAAAGACTCATTTTTTCTCACTAACATAAACAGAGCTTTTTCACAAACAAATGCTAATTCACTGTTTTAGGTTGCTTTACTCCCAGAAAGAACCAATAGAATTGATCGTAGGAATCCTCCAATAGAAATGCAAAGGAGTTATCCGCATGCGCTGAATCACTGTTAAAATCACTACTTCTAATTCAAAATTAACTGGATGCTGTCTTCGCAAAAAGACCCCAAATCTTGAATTTCATGTCAATTTGACATAAATTGAATGAAATAATATGCAGATATCATTGTCGGCGAAGATGGCTGCTAAAGAGATGCCGAAACCTTATAAAATAATAATATAAAAGTTATGAAGGTTGTGTCCAGGTATTATGGGTAGAAATAAAAAAAAGGGGCAGAACCCTATAAATGTTTATATTAAAATTTCTGTAATTTATACTTTATGTAATATTGGTTATGAATCAGGACCTTGGAAGACTAAGGGAAAATCTGAAAAATCTACTTAATTTTATTTTCTGATTCAAAAAGATCTAGGTAACACGACGCTTCGCCTTGTTTCTCTGGTTCGCCTTTAGTTATCCCACAGTTTCAAATTAAAGTGAATAGCACCATCATTTATAAAAAATTCAATGTCCTATTTCAAGGGCAAATCCCGGCTCTGAAACGTCCCTCTTAGTATTTTGTTAACCATAAATCACTCGTATATATTAAAATGAAAACATTAAATTTCAATTGCATATTTTATCAATCAGGTTTATGAATCAGCATTCCATAGAGTAAACATTCGCTCTCGCTATCCTCAAGCACTTTCAGAACTTTGAGTTAAATTTCCCAACATCCGGATTTCGGGATTCGCCCTTTCTCTTCCTGGGTCCTGATATAATGTAATATGTTACATTGAAAGTATACTAAAATTTTGAATATATTAATTAGTGAACATCAACCATAGATAATATTAATTTTAAGTAATACCTTCGTCCAATAAAAAGAATATCTTATATGTAGAATAAAATGAATTGATTTTGATTTTCACGAATGATCAAACCCCACCAATAACTGCTACTATTCCTTTAATAATAGCACTAGAGATATGAACGGAACCGCGCTAAGATGACGCAGTTCCTGTGAGTAGAATTTATATCGGAGGAAAATATCTTGATTATTCGATTAATCGTATTTCTTTAGATTTTATTTATTAGTTCCGTTTTGTCTATAAAGTTTAATCGATTTCTAACGTCCAAGCAGAGTTGGGCATAATCATAATCATAATTACGATTACGATTATAATCACAGGCTCTCGAGATATAATTACAATCACGATTATAATTACAGACTCTGGAGATATGATTACGATTACGATTATAATCGTAATTTCAGCTGTGATTATGATTACACTTGTAATCACAACTAAATTTATAATTACACTTGTAATCGCAAATTTTTTCTATAAATACAACTTTAATCACAAATTTTTTCTGTAATTACGAATATAATTCCAGCTGTTTCTGTGATTACACATGAAATTGCAACTAATTTATCTGCAATTACAACTGTAATCACAATTTTTTTCTATGATTACGGCTGTAATCACAGATGTTTCTGTGATTACGAACGTAATCATAAATGTTTTCTGTAATTACGAATGTAATCACAAATATTCTGTGATTACGAACGTAATCGCACATTTTTTTCTGTGTTTTCCACTGTAATGATAACTTTACTCTTGTGATTACAGTTTCAAGTAGGGTTGTGAAAAAATTACCGATCGCTAAAAACTGAGACCTCAGCATCATTTCGCGCTACCTTATATACCCAGCGCTAAAAATTAGCACCTAGCGACGGCAGGGCGCTAATCGTTAATTTATTTATGAAATGTTTAAATATCGTGGTAGCTAATAGCTAATTAGCTTTAGCATGGGCGTATATTGAAAATAATTTCGGGAGGGGCTGGGAAAATTTCGGGGGGGGGGGGGAGACCAATCCCGGGGTATGGAATACTAAAAATTTCGAGCCCCTGGAAGTTGCTCAAAGCTGGCCGGAAGTGGACCTGTGCGGACTGGAAAATGTTATAGTTGTAACTATAAATAAAGCTCATGGGCGTATAAAAGGGGGGGGCTGTGGGGAATGCAGCCCCCCCCCCGAAATTTTGATTTCATGGTAAAAACTTGTCGTAAAACCCTTAAAAATAAATTAAATAATATCACTTAGATCATAAAAAATATTTTATTTTACGTGTAATAGCGTTTTAGTTGCCTAAAACTATTCCAAGCTCTAAACTTTTAGTATTCCATAACCCGGAATTGGTCTCAGCCCCCCCCCGAAATTTTCCCAGCACCTCCCGAAATTATTTTCTATATACGCCCATGCTAAAGCTAATTAGCTACCACAGTGAATTTGCAGACTGTTAATGAAAATCATTGGATTCCATTTTCTGAACAAATCATTATGAATCTTCTACTTATCGACCTTAATCAATCTTTAAGGAACCTAACCCAATCCACCCGATACCTTTATTTACATAACAGCTGATCGGGAGGTTCTATTGCCGGAAGTGGATTGGCTACAGCTGTTTTCCGCCGATGAACACCAATTCCCTTGCCAACTTATCCCTCTCCGAACTTTGCCGTCTCACTCTCTCCTTCCGTTTCGCTTTCACCTCCAACAAGAAATAAATAGTAAAAGTGAAAAAAAAAAGTTGCCCAAAAGGCTCCAGCTTTCTCAGTCTCTGTTTAGTCATTTGAAAAGTAAAAATCACTGCATTTTTTTTGGGGGGGGGGGGGGGATCACTTCTTATCTTTCCTTATAGGCTCATTGCAAGGTACAATTTTATTTGCCGAACTAGTTTAAAATAGAAATTCCCGTCATGCAGGGTGGGTATAACCAAGCACATTCCTAGGCATAAATGGGCAGTTATTATTAATTTAAAAAAAAAATATTATTTTTTTATATAAATATATACTTAAATAAACCACAACTTCTAATTGACCAATTTAGGTCTTTTTTGACAACACATGTCGTTTATAAGTATTACTTGATATCTACAGAGTTTCGTTGAAAGGAAGAATAAAATAAAAGCCCGTCACGCAGGAGCTGCATAACTAAGCACTTTCCTCAGAATTTGGGTAGTGTAGACTGCTTTCCAGAACAATTTGCTTAAAATATCCTACATAAATAAAATAAAAACGTGAATAGTTCTCATTTTGTAATGAGTAACTGATCAATTATTAATTTGCATCCAGAGTTATGTTTACACATGGTACCTACTAAACTACGTAATAAACACAAAAATCCTCATATTATCGTATTTTGATCTAACGCAGGAACAGGATCCAGTCACTCTAGTGGTAGGAAGCGCCCCTTGCGGCGGCTTTGTGAACCTACGTCTGCCGGCTTTTCTATTCAAATATATTACAAATTAAACCCCCGCTTTCCGATTGACCGATTCAGCTCATTTTTACAACACTTCTTTCTCATGAGTTACCCACGACGTATACAGCGTTTCGTTACAATACAGCAGAAATTACGACCGGTATGAGTATATTAGGAATTTGGGTCCGGAGTAAACCCCCCCTTCTAATGAACCGATTTAGTTTCTTTTTACAACACATATTTACCTGTAGATTACCACTACGAATACCGAGTTTCGTCGAAATATACCAAAAATCACGGCTGGTAGTGGCGAATTGGTATTGTGGGTCCGGAGTAAACCCCCCCCTCCTAATGAACCGATTTCGTTTATTTTTACAACACATATTTACCTGTGGATTAGCACTACGAATACCGAGTTTCGTCGAAATATACCAAAAATCACGGCTGGTAGTGGCGAATTGGTATTGTGGCCGGAGTAAACCCCCCCTTCTAATGAACCGATTTAGTTCATTTTTATATCTCACTTTTCTCTCTTAATTACCACTACGAATACCAAGTTTCGTTGAAATATAACAAATATTACGGCTGACATAGTCAAATAAGTGTTTTGGGTTCGGGGTAAACCCCCCCTTCCGGTGGACCGACTTTGGTGGTTAACGAACTCGTTCAATCGTTTGCTAATTGAATGCTATATACCAAGTTTCGTGACGAAAAAACAAAAACTCTGGCCGCTATCGTGTTAACAGACACATATATATATATATATATATATATATATATATATATATATATATATATATATATATAAATTTTAACGGGGGTCATTTTCGGTGTCTACTAGGTAGGATCGATAAAGATTTGAAGAAATTTTTCAAAAATTCCGTCATGAGTCCAACCTCAATAGCTACTTTCCTTCGGAGGAAAGTGCTAAAACGGCCGAAATGTGCAAATTTGGGTCCGGAGTAAACCGCCATCCCTAACGGACATATTTTGTTTATTTGTTTGGAATAAATGTTGCTCTTCAGAAGAAATCTCGTGAAGGCAAGTAAACAGGGCATGATTTACTTAATTACCTTTCATGTCGAGTTTTTATAAATATTTGTTTATTATTTTTTTAGTACAATGTGAGAAAGTCTGAGCTACTGATCACTGATGCCAGCCTTAATAACATTGAATGTTTAAAAAAAAAACAAAAAAAACCGACTCGCAGGAAATTAATCATATATATATATATATATATATATATATATATATATATATATATATATATGTGTGTGTGTGTGTGTGTGTTATATGTTTCCTCTTTGGGGTTCATATGAGGCGTTGCGGGTACGAAGGGCGAACTCAACATCAAGCTGTCACTAATTCTTGGTCAATTACTATATAATTTGTTTATTAATAAACAATGAGAGATCCTACAACGAACAAATGTTTTGAATATACTCTAGTGGAATTCGCCCTTATGGAAAAAAATGTTCAAACATTTTCCTGAATATTACCTTTTGTTGAGTAAGCACTTCGTATCCGCGACACCTCATATCTTCTCCAGGTGCTGTGCTTCCATTAATTACACTGTTCTGCAAAAAAAAAACTTTTCTCCCCTCCCTTGAACAATTTTGCCTGTTTCTCATGTTTTCAGGTGTGCTGAGTCCGAATCTGAACTCAGAAAAATTCTATCACCCTCTGATTTTGAGAGAAAAGAGGATAAACTTGGAAAAAATGAAAAATTGTATTTGAAAATTATTGTCTTTATTATAACAGATTTTTTTTTCTTTTTCAACGGTAAAATATAATTAATTGAATCCTGCATGCTATCAGGTATAATACTAAATATGACACAACTCAAAAAATATACACACATCGTCAATGAGTATTTTTTTTTCTTTTGTACTCTTCCTCCTCTGTCTCCCGCTGCAGTGTCCAGCAGTAATCCGCCAGCATCTTCTCATTCCATTTGCCAGTATATGTTTTTTCCATTCTGGATATGTCTTGGTGGAATCGTTCTCCATGTTCGTCCGAAACTGCACCAAAATTTGGGGCGAAAAAGTCTAGGTGACTATGCAGGAAATGTATTTTTAAGGACATATTGCATCCCAATGTTTTATATGAAGTAAGCAGTTCTTGGACTATTTGGGGGGGAGTTGGAGTATTGAGGGTGAAAGGGGGGCAGGTAAGGATTTGAATGAAAAGGATACCACCATAAAAGAGAAAGGAAGGTCATTCCCCTAAAGATCCAGGTAGAGACCAAATCCCTGCCTCAAGATCAAAAACTGAAAAAACACTTTTAGCCATATTTCTTCAACCACTTATAATATTCCCATCCAATTTTTTTTCGTTCAAATATACTTCATTGCGCTCAAAATCATCGGGCTTTTGAATTTTTTTTCACTATGTTTTGATGCCAAAAAAATTCGTCAAATTTACAAAAAACTCACATTTTTGGATAAAAAACTAGAATTTCTCAAGAAACTGTGCGTGATAGACAGAATCTGACTTCAAATTCGTGTTCAGCACATTTGAAAACAGTAAGAAAGCATGTTTTGGTTTGAAGGAGGATTTTCGTGCAGAACAGTGTTATATGGGCCTTATATATCATTTACGCACAACTAAATTATTAATAGTAATGTAAAATTTCCTATTGAAAAGTTGCGTAGGAGTAAGAGAATGTGGAAAATTTTCGGGGTACCAATATATTTGATAACATTTTTAATTTTTGAACAAAATTATTTTTTTGGTCGAAGGATCAAAACATTTTGCCTATGTTCCAAGTAACTTAGCATGATATTTCTCTAAAGTACCTCGGATTTCACTTGACAACTGGCACTATAATAATTCTGCCCTCTGTCCCCCCCCCCACTCCCGAGTAGTCCTAACAATTGGAATAGGTCACATACCAAAGAGTGACGCTCGCTGTGAGAAGCGTAGCACGAACTTGGTTTCGGCTCATTATGATTTGCTATAATTGAAAGAAGTGGCAATAAATCGGCCTTCCCCCCCCCCCTCTCGACATTCAGACCTGCCCCCTCCCCTCACGTCACATAACTCACGTGACAATGGGCAGGAGATCGGTAAATCTGTCACGCGACCGCTGGTTCCATTATGCTCAGATAGTGCGCATCTTCTTACGCCGATGGTACATCCGCGCAGGATTTATGGGCGTCTCTTGAAATCCTCTTGGTAATAGAACTCTGCTATCTAAACAATGGTGAGGAAGTTCGATGCTATGCAGTTGGTGCAAGTTTTCGTCTTCCATTCGCCATTTAGAGGTATTTTGTTTGAAATTATCTCCACTTAGAATACCAACATAAAACGGTCCTGGATCCTTGATTCTAACGGACGGCAGAAAATTTCTTATGAATGTGAAAAACTTACTAGCGTGGGAATCTTAATCTTCAATTCACAACTAATTAAGAAAAAATATGTGCGTTTTCCTTTATTTTTATCAGCTTGGCAAAAACATTTACATAATTCCTACGGCCTAGCAAGGATTGATGGCTGGAAAGCCACTTGCCAAAGGAATTTCAAACATTTATAAAATATTTCAATTGAATCCCACAATTTTAAGTACCGAAACCAAAAATGAATTAAAAAAACATTTTTTTCTGAAACGATTACAGATATCGCCTGGTCGGAAAAATGGTACCTTGGAAGAGTAAGGGTAACACGACGCTTCATCTTGTTTCTCTGGTTAGCCTTTAGTTTTCTCGCAGTTTCAAGTTAAAGTGAATAACAGCAGCATCATGAAAAATTCAATGTCCTATTTCAAGGGGGAAGTCCGGGTCTGAAATGTCCCTCTTAGCATCTTGTTACCCATTAATCACTTGTAAAAATTATAATTAAAACATTGAATTTGAATTGCATACTTTTTCAATCATATTTAAAAAACCAGCATTCCATAGAGAAAACATTCGCCCTTGCTATCCTGAAGTACTTCTAGAACTTTGTCTTCGATTTTCCAACATCCGAAATTCGTGATTCGCCATTACTCTTCCTAGGTCCTGATATGAACTCGAAAACGTAATCATTACGATTTTTAGCACTTTCCTCCGAAAGTGAGATCCTTTTCTTGGAATCTTTATCGATTCTACCTAGTAGACACCGAAAATGACCCCAGTTAAAATATATATATATATATATATATATATATATATATATATATATATATATATATGTGCATATAAAGTTATATATGTGTCCGTTAACACGATACAGGCCAGAGTTTTTGATTTTTCGCCACGAAATTTGGTATGTAGTATTCCCTCGTCAAACGATTGAACGATTTCGTTAACCAACAAAATCGGTCAAACCGGAGTAGGGGGGGGGGGGGTTACTCCGGAGCCAAAGTAGTTATTTGTCAATCCCAGTCATAATTGTTGTTTTATTTCAACGAAACTCGGTATTTGTTGTGGTCAACTGAAGAGAAAAATTTGTTATAAAAATAAACTAATTTGGTTAACTAGGAGGGGGGGGGGGGTTTACTCCGGACAGAAATTACTAATTTCCTTATACCGGTCGTAATTTCTGTTGTATTTTTACGAAACTCTGTATACGTCCTGGCTATCTAATAAGAAAGAATTATTGTGAAAATGAACTAAATCGGTCTATTGTAAGGAGGGGGATGTTACTTTGTACTATGTTTGAAATGAACTCTCCCGCCAAACGTAGGTTCGCGAAATTCATCAAGATCAATAGATGGATATGTGAAGCTTTGTGTATTTATTACGTAGTGTAATACCACGCATACACAAAACTCTGGAAGGAAATTAATTACAGAATTAATAATTGAAACAGCTGCTCATAAAAGTAAAAGAACAGAACAATTTATGTTTTTATTTTATTTATCTATATAGGTTATTTTAAGCAAATTATTCAGGAATGCACTCGACACTACCAAATTCTGAGGAATGTGCTTAGTTATGCAGCAGTGACGGACTTTTTTGTTCTAGTAGACAGATTCTGCTAGTTAACGAACTTGACCTCTTAAATTAGACCAAAGATTTTTGTACCACATTTCATCAAAATCGGATCATTTTTGAGGTTCTGAGAGTGCAAACAGACAATATATATATATATATATATATATATATATATATATATATATATATATATATATAATATATGAAACATTAATCGCTCTCTTGTTGCATTTTTCAAGAAGAAATCGCTGTGAAACATTAAACTTGAACCTTCACACACTCCCAGAGTGCAATTTAAAAATTCTTTCTCCCCTCCTGGCTTAGTTTGAAGGTATTCAACCGCGAATTCACCGGGTAGCGGAAAAATAATGAGGTTGCACACAAAGAAGCACCAACTTCTAAGTGAATTTGGGCAACAAAAGTGCTTTCCTTAATGGGAAGGGCTACAAATTAAAGAGATACAACGCAAACTGGTAATCCATTCACAATTTTACTAAATTTGCCAAACCTTTAGCGTAATACGAAAGAAAGCAGGTATTGAGGTTCTGGATTCTAGGAATCGTAAAAATGGCGAGGTATCACAAAAGTAACGAAAGCAATTAAAAAAAATCACAATTTTATTTAGGCCGATACAAACTTATTATGCGCAAGAAAGATGATTTGTTTGTCTTTATTATTTTCAGATTAAATGTAAATATTTAAAATGTCCTAGTAATGTTTGTTTTTTATTCAAATTTTATTTGTCCAAGCTGCTAAAAGACTGCACTGCTGGAGTCTGGAATAGTTTGATGGTATTTTCGCACTAGTTTTTCTAAGTGACTGAAAAATGGGTCAACCTCCAATACTCTGTGGATCTGGCTGTTCCTTACGAACCAAGGAGCATTGGACACTATTCGGAGTACCTTGTGTTGAAATGTTCCTTACGAACCAAGGAGCATTGGACACTATTCGGAGTACCTTGTGTTGAAATGTTCCTTACGAACCAAGGAGCATTGGACACTATTCGGAGTACCTTGTGTTGAAATGTTCCTTACGAACCAAGGAGCATTGGAAACTATTCGGAGTACCTTGTGTTGAAATGTTCCTTACGAACCAGGGAGCATTGGACACTATTCGGAGTACCTTGTGTTGAAATGTTCCTTACGAACCAAGGAGCATTGGACACTATTCGGAGTACCTTGTGTTGAAATGTTCCTTACGAACCAGGGAGCATTGGACACTATTCGGAGTACCTTGTGTTGAAATGTTCCTTACGAACCAAGGAGCATTGGACACTATTCGGAGTACCTTGTGTTGAAATGTTCCTTACGAACCAAGGAGCATTGGACACTATTCGGAGTACCTTGTGTTGAAATGTTCCTTACGAACCAGGGAGCATTGGACACTATTCGGAGTACCTTGTGTTGAAATGTTCCTTACGAACCAGGGAGCATTGGACACTATTCGGAGTACCCTGTGTTGAAATGTTCTTTACGAACCAGGGAGCATTGGACACTATTCGGAGTACCTTGTGTTGAAATGTTCCTTACGAACCAGGGAGCATTGGACACTATTCTGAGTACCTTGTGTTGAAATGTTTGTAGACGTTTTAAGTGTGTGGTTACTGGCACCAAGCCAGACAGGGCATGCCTAAGTTAGTATGGGTAGTTTTTTTTTTTTTTTTTACGGCGCATCTACAACTTGGCCATTAGCGCCGGGCTATCTATAGGTTGCCACCCTTTATAATGCCAACAGCACGTGGTCGGTCACCCATTCAGGTACTGACCACGCCCGACGTTGCTTAACTTCGGTGATCTACGGGAACCGGTGTATTCAACGTGGCTATGGCCGTTGGCAGTATTGTCGATTTGTATAGTAGTGTACTACAGGTGTGTTTTAGCGGAGTTTTTCTATTTATAAATTTGTAACATTCGTGTGAGATGGTTTTGTAGTTTCTTTGTGTATGTGGTGTCGCCAAGTTAGTCATGTGTCTAGCTATACTCCGACATCGTGTATACAGAGAATTGAATGATGTCCAATTTTCAGATTTTTTTTTTTTCTTTTTTCTGTTTCCTCCCTATAATAACCCTATAGAGAGGAAGTTTATTCTTCATGTCCCGTGTTTTCCATATGACATACATATTTGCACGTTATATGCAATTTATTTTCATTTTCTGTTTGTCCAATGTAAATATCAAATTACTATTAGAAGATGAAAAAGTATTTTCACCTTCTAAAATGTGAAGCCATACAAGACATCAGGTTCCAAGAAACAACAAGCACCTGATCGTAACGGACTCATTCAGCGTGATGAGGGCACTACCCACCGTAAAGAAGAGCCACCCAATCATTGCAGAAATTTGGAAAGCTCTAGGAGCACAAAATAAAAAAAAAAACGCTCGTTGATGGGTTTCTTCACAAATGGGGATTGAACTCAATGAGAAATCGGATGAAGAAGCAAACGATGCTAGAATATCACAAATGAATAATATAAAAAAGACTGGATTTAAAAAAAAAAACATAAAGAAGCAATTAATGAAATTGTGGCAAAGCGAATGGTTAAACACAGAAGTCAAACTAAAAAAACTTAACAGGAATCGTAAATGTTTGGAAATCCTCTGAAAGGTTGAACAGAAGAGAGGAAGTGGTATTGGCAAGATTACGCATTGGCCATATCAAAATGACGCATAACTACTATATAAAAGGATTTTACCCTCCCACCTATAAACTCGCCATGAGGTTGAACAGTTATTCACCATTTGCCGACACAATGCATGAAATACAACCAACAAAGGCATATATATATATATATATATATATATATATATATATATATATATATATATATTTTATTGATGTTTTCCGGTAGTGGGGTTGCTTAATTCCAGAGGGTGAAACAAAATTCAGTCTTCCCACAAATTTTCTTTACATTGCACTAGGCCTTTCAACACAAATGTGCCATCATCAGGTGCTAACAACAAATAAAAACATGCATTAATATTGTTTGACTCCTTAATAACAATTAATATTGTTTGACTGTTGTTGGACTGTTGTTTGACTGTTGTTGGTAATTAGTCTAATTAATAGTTAGAATTTATAAAGCAAACGGTGAAAGTATAGATTGGAACATAATATATAAATATATATAAATAAATATAATATAAATATAAATAAATACTAAACGGTTTGAGATATCAAAATTTTCCAGAGGGGGAAAGTTGTATGTAGTTCTCGTCAAAATCTATAAAATAGTTCGAAATGAGAAAATAACACTTCTCAGGGCCCTAATAGGCCTTTGAAGAGAAGGGTTTCCTCTTTACCCATAATTTGCATTATATTTTTAAAATGTTCTAACAAAACAAGGAAGAACTGTGCAAACGGGGTTTCGATACGTCCAGTAGTTCTCTGTAAAGATACGTTTTCATTGGCAAGTATTCCTCATCTGAATTTCCAAAAAAAGGCACTTGAATTTATTTAAATAATATTTATGTCAAGGGAGGGGCAATTCAGCATAGGAGAATGTGTAAAGTTTACTAGTTATTTCTCTTGTGGCCCGCTTATCTGGGCCACCCTTTATATATATATATATATATATATATATGCATGTGTGTTTGTGTGCGTGCGTTACAAATTTGAACAAATTATTATATGATCTATGGGTTATGAAACTGAAATGAGTTCTTGCAGTGAAATTTTTCTGTCGGCATTCCGGATTGGTAGATCGTGTCGACCTCACAAGCGGGTTTCTTCCCAGTGGTGAGATGGAGAAAACGTGCTTACGTTTGTTCAGTCTGGTCACAAAAAAAAAAAAAAAAAAAACTCTATAAATGGCCATAGTCACGTTGAATGCACCGGTTCCCGTTGATCACCGACGTTAAGCAACGTCGGGCGTGGTCGTTACAAAAATGGGTGACCGACCGCGTGCTGCTGCAATTATAAAAGGATGGCAATCTATAAATAGTCCGACGTTAAAAGGACAATAGTTGATGCGTCGTTAAACCAATAAAATAATATATCCGTCTATAAGGTAGCCCATTTCTGTTCGACCATTGACCTGAGATACGAGCAGTGGGAACTTCAAATTTGATAAATTAGAGCCCCCTAAATTCGCCCCTAATTCGGCTACATTGACTCGAAATCCACCCCGAAATCCCTGGAATCGTGGAAATAATGAGACTGCTCTCAGGGGAGGTTCGAAGGGTGGAAGCACCCCCCCCCCCTACCCGAGGGAATAATAGAAGTCCAAATTAAAAAGCAGAACACACCTTGCCTAAGTTCATGGGAAAGGTTTTGGCTAGAGCAGGGGTGAAATGCAGGCGCTAGGTTCTCTGTTGGTATAATGGTGTCCTACTGTTGTTTCCTAAGGGATTTATTATAGTTCGCACATCTGTTACCTTTCGCCTTTCTCGACGAGGATAGTGTTACACTATCACACGTCAACTATCGCTTTACGAAGTTACGCAGGAGCTGCATAACTAAGTACATCCTAGAGAAGATCGGTAGTGTAGACTGCGTTCTTGAATAATTTGCATAACATAACTGGAGTAACCCCTCGGTTCACGACGGTGGTAATATTGCATTTGAATTTGATTTTTTTTTTCTAAGCATTTTTGGACGAAATTTCGTTAAAATCGGTCCATTTTTGAGCCAGCTGGAGGACGAAGAGAAAATCTTTATATATATATATATATATATATATATATATATATATATATATATATATATATATATATATATATATATATAAGTAAAGATGGAATGGTTGGGATTCGGCTAAAGAAACCTCAATACGATTTTTGTTAAAAAAAATCTATATTTAGGACGTTTCGGCTACTCTTTGGTAGCCTTCGTCAGCTAAAATGACAAGAAAAACAAAAATTAATAAATACAGATGGAATGGTTGGGATTCGGCTAAATAAACCTCAATATGATTTTGTTTTAAAAAAATCTATATTTCGGACGTTTCGGCTACTCATTGGTAGCCTTCGTCAGCTAAAATGACAAAAAAAGAAATTAATACAGAAACAAACAAGACAAATTTATAATTGTGATAGGCAACAGAACTATAGATACAGTTTAACTTATAACAGAACATAACGTCTTAAAATTCTTAGAATGAGTAGAATGAAAAAGAAAATAGGTACAGTAATTGATTTTAATAGTAATTAGTAACATTAATTGATTTTACAAAGAAATAAGAGAACTATATACCAATGACAAATATAGTAGCTAATAGTAACATTAATTATTTTTACAAAGAAAAAAGATACTACATACCAATGGAAATGCCGAGCGGCAGAGGAAGACCAGGGTTGGCAATTAAGTAACCATTGTGAAAGTGTCTAAGGAAAAAAGGAATCTGCAAGGGGTATATGTAACTGGAAACAGCAAGAGGTGGGGGAAACGGGCGGTAGGATCAAACAGATGTTTATGACATTTTATGACAGGAAAGGAGAAAAAGGTGTTAATGGAAGGATACCCAAGGGGCAAGGTAAAAATCTAGGTAGGTGGTCGGGCGAGTATTTGGAAAATATTAGCGTACATAGGAGAAATGCCTTGTTGGTCAGTTTTGTAATTTATATTGTTTTTGTTTAAGTTTATGTGTACACATTCCGAGATCTGTAGTCTTTTTTTGTTACGTTGTGTAGAAAGAATTTTCGTGTCGTCGAAGTTAAAAGTGTGTTTTTGTGTAATGGCGTGTTTTGCAAGTGCAGATTTATCTATTTCTTTATTAGTGATGGTTCGTTTATGTTGTGTAAGACGTGAGTGAATGTCATTTATGGTTTCTCCTGTGTATACACCATTACAGGAAGGGGTTTGGCAAGGGACTTGGTAAACACATCGGTTGGTATGTTCAAAAGGGATGGGATCTTTGAGTTTGGTGTAGAGGGTTTTGAGTTTGTTGGTAGTTTTCAAACCAAAGTTTAGGGAAGGGTAGGATTTTTTAATTGTCTTTGTAAGTTTATCAGTCAGTCCAGGTGTAAATGGTAGAGATCGGAACATTTGGGAACTGGGAGTTAGGGAAGAATTGGGAGAGATAGTGCTGGAAGGTTGGGATTTTACTTTTTTAACAAGGGATTGTATGAGGTTGGGGGGAAATTGGTTGCGTGCCAATATATCTGAGGCGATATTAATATTTTTATTGTGGAAGGAAGCATGGGATAGGGAGAGGACTCGGCGAAGGAGATTTCTGGCTACATTAATCTTGAGGTGGTAAGGATGGGATGAATGAAAATTAAGTAACCGTCCCGAGTATGTGGGTTTTGTGTACCAGTCAGTAATAATAGTACCGTCAGTCTGTCTAATTAGTAAGATGTCCAAGTATGGGAGCTGTCTGTCCTGTTCTATTTCGACTGTAAATTGAAGCCTAGGGTAAAAGGAATTGAAACAGGTAAGTATGTCTGTTAGTCTGTTTGGGTTAATCATCAGCAAAAGATCGTCTACGTATTTGCAGATGAATGAGATGTCATGGGGAAACTGTGGGACGAGGGAGTTGAGAAGATCGTCAATCCTTCTCAACGATCTTCTCAACTCCCTCGTCCCACAGTTTCCCCATGACATCTCATTCATCTGCAAATACGTAGACGATCTTTTGCTGATGATTAACCCAAACAGACTAACAGACATACTTACCTGTTTCAATTCCTTTTACCCTAGGCTTCAATTTACAGTCGAAATAGAACAGGACAGACAGCTCCCATACTTGGACATCTTACTAATTAGACAGACTGACGGTACTATTATTACTGACTGGTACACAAAACCCACATACTCGGGACGGTTACTTAATTTTCATTCATCCCATCCTTACCACCTCAAGATTAATGTAGCCAGAAATCTCCTTCGCCGAGTCCTCTCCCTATCCCATGCTTCCTTCCACAATAAAAATATTAATATCGCCTCAGATATATTGGCACGCAACCAATTTCCCCCCAACCTCATACAATCCCTTGTTAAAAAAGTAAAATCCCAACCTTCCAGCACTATCTCTCCCAATTCTTCCCTAACTCCCAGTTCCCAAATGTTCCGATCTCTACCATTTACACCTGGACTGACTGATAAACTTACAAAGACAATTAAAAAATCCTACCCTTCCCTAAACTTTGGTTTGAAAACTACCAACAAACTCAAAACCCTCTACACCAAACTCAAAGATCCCATCCCTTTTGAACATACCAACCGATGTGTTTACCAAGTCCCTTGCCAAACCCCTTCCTGTAATGGTGTATACACAGGAGAAACCATAAATGACATTCACTCACGTCTTACACAACATAAACGAACCATCACTAATAAAGAAATAGATAAATCTGCACTTGCAAAACACGCCATTACACAAAAACACACTTTTAACTTCGACGACACGAAAATTCTTTCTACACAACGTAACAAAAAAAGACTACAGATCTCGGAATGTGTACACATAAACTTAAACAAAAACAATATAAATTACAAAACTGACCAACAAGGCATTTCTCCTATGTACGCTAATATTTTCCAAATACTCGCCCGACCACCTACCTAGATTTTTACCTTGCCCCTTGGGTATCCTTCCATTAACACCTTTTTCTCCTTTCCTGTCATAAAATGTCATAAACATCTGTTTGATCCTACCGCCCGTTTCCCCCACCTCTTGCTGTTTCCAGTTACATATACCCCTTGCAGATTCCTTTTTTCCTTAGACACTTTCACAATGGTTACTTAATTGCCAACCCTGGTCTTCCTCTGCCGCTCGGCATTTCCATTGGTATGTAGTATCTTTTTTCTTTGTAAAAATAATTAATGTTACTATTAGCTACTATATTTGTCATTGGTATATAGTTCTCTTATTTCTTTGTAAAATCAATTAATGTTACTAATTACTATTAAAATCAATTACTGTACCTATTTTCTTTTTCATTCTACTCATTCTAAGAATTTTAAGACGTTATGTTCTGTTATAAGTTAAACTGTATCTATAGTTCTGTTGCCTATCACAATTATAAATTTGTCTTGTTTGTTTCTGTATTAATTTCTTTTTTTGTCATTTTAGCTGACGAAGGCTACCAATGAGTAGCCGAAACGTCCGAAATATAGATTTTTTTAAAACAAAATCATATTGAGGTTTATTTAGCCGAATCCCAACCATTCCATCTGTACTTATCACCTCGACGGCTAACTATCTAATCATCATGAAAAATTAATAAAGAAAAAAATATTATAATTGAGATAACTAACAGAACTATAAATACAATTAACTTATTATAAAAGAACAAATTGGTCTTAAATTCTTAGAATGAGTTCTTAGAATGAGTAGAATGAAATAGAAACATAACAAAAAGTTCTAACATTCTAAGGACTAAAATTGATTTAATAGCTCATGCCAGTGACCAAGTCACTGCTAATTTTAGCATAAAGATGCTAACAGGTTAGCGATGACTAAACTGATAAAAAACGTTACAAAAAAATGACCGCTGGTGTTTGCGCTGGCGGGGTTCCCATGTACGGAAAACAAGACTTCATGCTATACAGTTCATTACATTGGTTTGTCGGGTGGACCTAAAACATATTTATGTTCCTGAATTCGATCAGAAGGCTCTAAACGAAATTAATTTTGTATGATTTTCCACCTTCAATAGGCTTGCAGATAAACGTTTTTTTGCAATCTCCTCTAAATGATATGGTATTGCGTTTATAAAAATGGATTATTTGAGCTCAGAAAAACGTTTCCGAGTCACAGATGAATTCAGACTCGTAAATAATAATATCAAATAGTTCTTGTAAAAGTGGTTGTAATATTTAAAACCTGATATTTTAATATCTCAAGAATTTTAATTGGCGTCCAATGCAAATCGGACTCCCGATTAAGGGTGTAATATTACCCGACGATTAAAATTTCATTTGCAATTTATTTTTTTTTTTTTTTTTTTTTGCACAACGATATAGAATATAGTTATTAAAATTCCTTTCACCGAATAGGTTTTATTTGATGTTTATCTTAAATATCGACTTAATAACGGTCCTTTCATTCATAAAGACTGGATCCTTAATGAATGCACGGAGTTAAGTTATGCCGAGGAAATAGTTCCGCGACAGCGGGACGCTCTGATTAAAAGACAACCTGACCCACAATTTTTAAATTGGGGCTGCGCCTCCCAGGAAATTGCTCTTTCATAAATTCCCCCCTAAGGGCGCGCCTGGAAATTGTTAAGTTGTTGGTTAGACTTTATGGACGGCATCCAGGTAGAAATGTCTTGCCTTCGGGGTGTCTAGGGCCATTCACGGACGGACGGGCAAAAACTACCAGCTAGTTACGGGTACTTGTTTTAAATTAGGCCTTCGGAAGTCGGGGATCGGAGGTTTTCGAAAGGGGGAGGGAGGTGAAACAGGAATGCCCCTATCTCTGAGCATGATTATCTTATCTTCAAGCGACAGTTAGACCTTCAAGTGGTAAAAAAAAACGGTCTTTGCTGTCTAATTAGGCCGCTTTTCGGTTCAAAGGGTCCATCTGAAAGGACGGTTCAGCTATTAGCACTTTCTGAAAGAATTTAGTTTTTGAGGTTGCACACATGAATGAATTCTTCAATCTTACCTACTAGATACTCAATCGAACCACAGGGATTTGCGAAGCACTCAAACGTACACAAATATAAGCATCAATAAACAAAGTTCCTTCGCAACTTATAGTTTATTCAAGAAAAAGTCCTACGCGTAAAAGCGTAATTTTTAAGCGTTTCCGTTCCCTAGTTTCTTTTGGAAAGCTTGGAATAAAAACGGTTTAATGAGCGGAACCGCGCTAAGATGACGCAGGTCCTGCGCGTCGAACTATTTAACACTTTCCTCAGAAGGAAATAGCGATTGAGGTAACACCCCTGCCAAACGATTAAACGAGTTAGTAACCAGCAAAATCGGTCGATCTGGAGGGGAGGGTGTTCACTCCAAACCCAAAGTAGTTAGTAACCAGCAAAATCGGTCGATCTGGAGGGGAGGGGGTTCACTCCAAACCCAAAGTAGTTAGTAACCAGCAAAATCGGTCGATCTGGAGGGGAGGGGGTTCACTCCAAACCCAAAGTAGTTATTTGCCAATACCAATCGTAATTTTTGCTATATTTAAACGAAATTCGGTATTCGTTATAGCCATCTAAAGAGTAAAATGTGTTGTAAAAATAACCTACATCGGTTCATTAGGAGAAGGGGGGTGGGGGGTTTACGTCTGACTCAAATTACTAATTTGCTTTTAACAGTTGTAATTTCTGTCGAATTGTAACGAAACGCGCAATATAACGTGGGTAAGGAAGTGTTGTACAAATAAACTAAATTGTCTATCAAAAGGGGGGGGGGGGTTACTTTGTAATATTTTTGAATATAATTTTATAATAATAAGTTGGCAATGCTACCGCTAGGAGCGCCTTTATATATGACTTCTGCTTCCTACCACTAGGGGGAATGTATCCAGTTCATAAGTTTGGTAAAATGACAAAAATGTGAAGTTTTTGTGTATTTATTAAGCAGTGTAGTTCCACACATACACATAAGTCTGGAAAGAAATTAATTAAAAAATTAATAATTGCTCTTTACAAATGTAAAAGTGGAAAACTGTTTATGTTTTTATTTTATTTATATAGCTTCTTTTCAGTAAAAGTATTCAGGAATGCTGTCGACACTACCCAAATTATGAGAAAAGTGCTTAACTATGCAGCTCCTGCCTGACGGACTTTTTTTCCTACATCGCCCTACTAAAATCCTAGATATCAAGCTGAAAATTTGGGTGGAACCTTAACTGACATTTTTAACCGGCAACTATCTTTTTCCTTTTCTTCCTTTTTTGACGTAGTTTCAGCCAGGCTATCTACAGGCTGCCACCCTTATTAAACATCTTTGGTGGAAAGTTCTTCAACCGGTCCCGAAACGAAAAATCTCAACCTGTTAAAGGCCCGGAAAGTATCACTTATGAAAATCTTTTATTCTTTTAAGATGTCGTGGACTCGTCTTCCCCAATCTTGCCACGATGGGGCCTGTACTGAAAAATGTTGAGAGAGGTGAAGCTGTTGCACGATTTCGACTGAATACTGGCCACGCCTACATGCAAGCTGTCTTACATCGCATCGGCCTTGCAACGACGACACCTGTCTTCTACGCAAGAGGCTCGACGACGAATGGTTGGGCAACCACGGATGGGCGTTGGACAATAATAATAATAATCCTTCTTCCCGAAGTCTTTTTGGCTACATCGGGCCTTGATAGTCTCAAGGTGTTACGACTCCTTCTTGATCATAATTATAACAATCAGACATCACTTCTTAATAATCTACGAAATAGAGGCAGCTATCTCTACCTCCGTCCGTTCTTGATTGCATTCCGTCTGCAGATAATGACTCCTCGACTGTATCAGCCGAGCAATCATAATATAAAGCAGAAAGCTAATCGTTTCCAGTCATGGTCGACTGGCCGTGAGGAGGATGGAACTAGTACTTCTGGTCGTATCGATAGGTTCAGATCGATAGTGGCCATGTTGTGGTCGCTGCGGTCTTCACCTCGCACCCCCTCCCACATACACATCGTCTCCCGATATCTGACTATAGTATATATATATATATATATATATATATATATATATATATATATATATATATATATATATATAGAGAGAGAGAGAGAGAGAGAGAGAGAGAGAGAGAGAGTGAGAGAGAGGGTTCAGACCACAACTAGACCAAGTCCATGTTATACTGTTTTCAGAAAATTAGGTCGTATAAATCCTATTGGCCTGTTGTAAATAAATCTATAGTCTTGTTATAAAATAGTTACAACTTGGACTTGGCTTACTTATGCTCTGAAAACAAATAAGAATGACTTGTTATAAAATAGTTACAACTTGGACTTGGCTTACTTATGCTCTGAAAACAAATAAGAATGACTTGTTATAAAATAGTTACAACTTGGACTTGGCTTACTTATGCTCTGAAAACAAATAAGAATGACTTGTTATAAAATAGTTACAACTTGGACTTGGCTTACTTATGCTCTGAAAACAAATAAGAATGACTTGTTATAAAATAGTTACAACTTGGACTTGGCTTACTTATGCTCTGAAAACAAATAAGAATGACTTGTTATAAAATAGTTAAAACTTGGACTTGGCTTACTTATGCTATGAAAACAAATAAGAATGACTTGTTATAAAATAGTTACAACTTTGACTTGGCTTACTTATGCTCTGAAAACAAATAAGAATGACTTGTTATAAAATAGTTACAACTTGGACTTGGCTTACTTATGCTCTGAAAACAAATAAGAATGACTTGTTATAAAATACTTACAACTTGGACTTGGCTTACTTATGCTCTGAAAACAAATAAGAATGACTTGTTATAAAATAGTTACAACTTGGACTTGGCTTACTTATGAAAACAAATAAGAATGAATTCCAGATGTCTAGCAAGAACTGCTACATGGAGCAAAATAATGAAGTTAGGACTTAGTCTCCTGTAGCACTGAGAAGAGTCATTTTAGTAATACTCTTCAATCACATTACAACATGAAATGCTAAAAATGGACTTGGTCTAGTTGTGCTCTGAACCCTTCATATATGCCCCTATGTCTTGTAGCCTTTGCTCCTTTGAAAAGTAGAGCCATCTAGTTTAAAATTCTCCCGCTCTTTTTCGGCAAAATAAATCATATATAGGCATTTCTTCAACCTCGTCCGTCCACAAATCAGCACTATGGATCTAGATAGTTAGCCATCCAGGGGATAAGCAATCAGGGGATAGATGGGATTCGGCTAGGAAAACATCAATTGTATTTTTGTAAAAGTCTATATTAAGGACGTTTCGGCTACTCATTGGTAGCCTTCGTCAGCAATGAATGGTAGGGATCGAGAAAGAACAAAGTTCAGGACTTTTGGGTGTTACTCCACCCGTGGGCATTCATTGACGAAGAAGACTACCTATAGATTAGCGGATACGTCCTGAATACAGATTTTTACAAAGATTCGTACTGTTATAGTATTTCCAAGAGCGAACGTCGAGAAACAGGATGGAGTAATTTCCGCTTAGGATGCTGTTAGTTACCTGTTAAGGCGCTTAAAGGACTAATACTACCTTGTGCGATCAAAATCAAAATCATCTTCTTGAATTTATTAATAACAAATAAATCAATATTTTCCAAATTCTTTTTATATCAAACGTTTTCTGTGGGATGTTAACTTATCTAAAAAAAAAAAAAAAATATATAGAACTGGGAATAAGGCGGATGGTCAATAAAATTACCCCACACACTTTCACACTTTTTATTTCTCTTCCCTACATGTTTCGCACCCTTTTTACAGGGGAACATACTTAAAACTTAAATTCAGCCTCAACTTGAGGAGGAGAACCTTCCACCAGCAGGGCCTCGTCTAGACTGGTCATTGACTGAACGAATCCAATATGGTGTCAAATAGTCAGCTGATCGATAATCGATCTGTCATATATTTAAAATCTATTTTAATTTCAAGATGAAATATAGTCCTATAAAACTTTTTTAAAAAAGAATCCCATACCCAACCCAACATTTCCTATTTGTTATCAAATAAATTAATGAAAATATTATTAAGATGGTGTATTTCCCTTTTTTTATTTATCACTTTTTTCTGTTTTTAATGATGTGTATGTTTTCTTTAATCTTTCTTTTCATTCTATTTCTTTCCCTAATATTCTGATGTTTTCAAAAGTCCTGACGTTTTCCAAGTAGCTGTTCCGATTCTCCTACGTATGGTTCAGAGTTGGGCAAACGTTAGCGCGCGCTAATATCTAATACCTTCCCCCTAATTTAGCGGTATTTGATAAGAGCCTGCGCTAACGATTAGCGCATAGCGACGGCAGTGCGCTAATCGCTAATTCACCTCTGATGTTTAAATATCTTTGTAGCTAACTAGGAGGAATATTGAAGGTGGAATAAAAAAAGGATATTGGAATTGTTATTACAAAGGATATTGAAGGACGTATTTGGAAGTATATAGGAGGTGGTATTAGGAAGGATATATAAGGTGGTTTTAGGAAGGATGTAAAAATACCACCTTCTATATCCTTCCTAATACCACCTCCAATATACTTCCAAATACCGCCTTTAATATCCTTTCTAATACCACCTTCTATACCCTTCCTAATACCACCTTCTATATCCTTCTTAATGCCACATTGTATATTCTTCCTAAGACGACCTTTTACATCCTTCCTAATACCACCTTGTATATCCTTCCTAATATACTGCCGGAAGGTATTAGATATTAGCGCGCGCTAACTTTTGCCCAATTCTGGTATGGTTTACCGCAGCTATTAAAGTCAATTTTGTGTATATTTTATTTAGTTTCCTTTAATTTCACTCGGTCCTTAATGTAACTGAAACTATTTTTAATTTTGTTATCATACTTCCTGGCGATCTTTGCGATCCCTTTACAAATATGTCTGATTTTGTTTGATATTACGGGATTAAAAAATCAAGTTGAGGCTGAATTTAAGGTTTAAGTATGTTCCACTGAAGAGGCACCAAAAAGGGTGCGAAACATGTAGGGAAGAGAAATAAAAAGTGAAAGTTTGTGGCGTAATTTTATTGACCCTCTTATTCGCCATTTCTATATATTTGAGCTAAGGGTCATTTAATGGATAATTAAAAAAAAAAAAATATTTTGACTGTTTGAAAAAAAAATGGCGGCGCTTTTTCGGACGAACGGAAACACTCTTTTTTCACGGGCGGTAGTCTGATGGCTGCAAGATCCTAAAGTACGTAGGATTTTTAAGAAATATTAATTTTTTTCGAAAATGGTGAACAAGTACCTATTCATTTCCTATTAACAAATCCGTCGAAAGTCGGCCATAAACTCGTTATAATTCAATGAATCAAAAAATTCCTACGTACTTTATTAGCAAATATCATTAGGAAGTTTCAGATAAAATATGTAGTTGATCGGGTAAAAATTGAAGAAGCCAGGATATCGCCCGATTTGAAAAATATAGTCTTGAGAAAACGACTTTAAACTTTAATGGTCTTAAATATACATTTTTTTCCTTTTCAGTTTTTTTTTTTTTTTTCGTGATTTCTTGTTATGAACATGAAAAAAATGGGGTTTGATTTTATAAAAAATTATTGAAGGAGGACCAAATAAAAATTAAAAACGGACTAATCGAATCTCGCTCAAAAAATTTTTTCAAATCAGCATCGCGACTTCACTCGGAAAATCCTATTTTTTGCCCTTTTGAACATTTTTTCTTTGCATAAACACTCTTGGATATCATTTTTGATTATTAAAGAAGAAGTTACAAGGCAGTACCCCTTAAATATTCGTTGTCTTTGATATTTTAGTTAATATTTTTGTGGAAAGATCAAAGCCTACCAATAACTTCTACGGATATGGACGGACACACACTAAGGTGACGCAGTTCCTGTCACTCGGACTTCATACAGATGTATTATTATCATGACAACATAAATCCGCATCGATAGTGTAACCTGGTGGTTTGCAGTATTCTCAAGACCATGTCTCCCGTATCCATAGAAACGGAAAGCGCCATTAAGTCTCTACGGTTACGACACGCCCTTCTCCTCGGATATAAACGTCAAACCGAGCCCACATACTATTTAAGTAATTTCCCTATAGCGTGGAGGGATTAGAAAGCCAAGAGCCCCCATAGAGGCCGACGGACGAACAGCTGTTCCTATGGATGGGTAACCGCTACCAAAAACCCATTTCCCCATGAGTAACCAATTCCAGCCCACATCGTACCTCTAGACATGCGGGCGGCCAATTTCTACCAAAGCAGCTTCTACATTAGCGTCAAACCCCGTGGACGCGCGACCGTCAATGCTCAGGAGTTCTGATCCCCCATAGGGGCGGTCTGTCTGCAAGGCTACATATGGTAGCAGTCATTTCTGTTGTTGATAATCCATTGTACTGACCTACCGTAAATTGTCTAGGCTTTTGAAAACAGGGTTACCCTAGGCACCCGGGACTTTGGATTTCAATTCTTTGTGCTTGAATTCAACAAAATACTCCCTCCTCACTTACAGATTTTTTTTATCCTCTAATGTAGGCCCGGTGGCATTAAGTAGCTTGCCTAAGGCCATGGGTTCGATATCCAATAGGAGGAGTCGCTTTTCTTTCGAAAAAAAAAACGTGAGCCAATTCCTTTCTAGATAATAATGGTAACCTCCAAAAGCGTCCAAAAACTCATCGTTATTTACAAGAGGATGCTAAAATTTAAATAAATAAAATTTTGCGATAATTAGGGAACGGATGTTATTGTATTTACATATTTTTTCCTGATTCTTAAATCGTAATTGTTGGTAAAATTTTGCACGTTTTAAGTGATTTTAAATCATTACATACTCGTGTCTTGTCAAAAATCCATATTTTTGCATATTCTGCCATAAATACATATTTTGTCATGGAAAAAATAAAGAGGAAACCAAGGAAGAAAATAATGCTTTACCCATTGAGTCTAGATGATTCAATCTTTTCTTATTCCAAGAAGCAAAGGTGGCTTGTCATTGTGGCCACCATTGTTTAACAATTGTATTATTCTTTTAATCTACTCTCAAAAATAATGCTTGGCCCATTGAGTCTAGATCATTGAATCTTTTCTTATTCCAAGAAGCAAAGGTGGCTTGTCATTGTGGCCACCATTGTTTAACAATTGTATTATTCTTTTAATCTACTCTCAAAAATAATGCTTTGCCCATTGAGTCTAGATCATTGAATCTTTTCTTATTCCAAGAAGCAAAGGTGGCTTGTCATTGTGGCCACCATTGTTTAACAATTGTATTATTCTTTTAATCTACTCTCAAAAATAATGCTTTACCCATTGAGTCTAGATCATTCAATCTTTTCTTATTCCAAGAAGCAAAGGTGGCTTGTCATTGTGGCCACCATTGTTTAACAATTGTATTATTCTTTTAATCTACTCTCAAAAATAATGCTTTACCCATTGCGTCTAGATCATTCAATCTTTTCTTATTCCAAGAAGCAAAGGTGGCTTGTCATTGTGGCTACCATTGTTTAACAATTGTATTATTCTTTTAATCTACTCTCAAAAATAATGCTTTACCCATTGAGTCTAGATCATTCAATCTTTTCTTATTCCAAGAAGCAAAGGTGGCTTGTCATTGTGGCCATCATTGTTTAACAATTGTATTATTCTTTTAATCTACTCTCAAAAATAATGCTTTACCCATTGAGTCTAGATCATTGAATCTTTTCTTATTCCAAGAAGCAAAGATGGCTTGTCATTGTGGCCATCATTGTTTAACAATTGTATTATTCTTTTAATCTACTCTCAAAAATAATGCTTTGCCCATTGAGTCTAGATCATTGAATCTTTTCTTATTCCAAGAAGCAAAGGTGGCTTGTCATTGTGGCCATCATTGTTTAACAATTGTATTATTCTTTTAATCTACTCTCAAAAATAATGCTTTGCCCATTGAGTCTAGATCATTCAATCTTTTCTTATTCCAAGAAGCAAAGGTGGCTTGTCATTGTGGCCACCATTGTTTAACAATTGTATTATTCTTTTAATCTACTCTCAAAAATAATGCTTGGCCCATTGAGTCTAGATCATTGAATCTTTTCTTATTCCAAGAAGCAAAGGTGGCTTGTCATTGTGGCCACCATTGTTTAACAATTGTATTATTCTTTTAATCTACTCCCAAAAATAATGCTTTACCCATTGAGTCTAGATCATTCAATCTTTTCTCATTCCAAGAAGCAAAGGTGGCTTGTCATTGTGGCCACCATTGTTTAACAATTGTATTATTCTTTTAATCTACTCTCAAAAATAATGCTTTACCCATTGAGTCTAGATCATTCAATCTTTTCTCATTCCAAGAAGCAAAGGTGGCTTGTCATTGTGGCCATCATTGTTTAACAATTGTATTATTCCTTTAATCTACTCTCAAAAACAAATGAACTTGCGAAAGAATTATTTCGATATTATGTATTTTCCAAACTCGAGATATAAAATAATGTAGACAATGTAACCAACTCCTAACTATAAGACATATACTTACAGACTGTCGAAGAAGAGAACAATTAAACATACCCACTGACCTTACAGAGCTCTTCTCCGATGGTAGCCATTATTCGAATCAGATATTTAAATACATACAAACTATACATATATATCACACAATTTAACGAACTCATGAAAATGTTTACTCTGTCATTTTTTTTTTTTTTTTATAACTTCCTTATTTTTATTTTATTTTATTTTAATTTATTTTATATTTTTTATTTTATATTTGGCTTTTAAATCTATTTGATACTTTTTCTGAAATTATATTTATTTCCTTTATGTTATGATTATGCATTATAATTTATTTAATAATATTATCTTTTTGTTCAAAGCTGACGTTTCCATATAGACTTACTACTTTGCTAGTCGCCTCCGTTGCGATCAAGGTGTAAATAAATAAATAAAAATAAATAAAATAATGAATTTTCAACCTATTTTATTTTATTTCTTAGCTCCTAAGACGCAATGGACGAAACGCCGGGACACGTGTCGTCAATTTTTCGAATCACCAGAAGATAATGAGTCTGATCGGTGACCCTACCACTGTACCAGACGTCATTTCACGTTTGATAATTTAAAAATGCATTAATTTAAAAATGCATGTTGTTGCATACAATTTTCCAAAATGATGTTAATCAGTAGAAACATATTTTTCCCCCTTTTAAAATGAGTTCCTAATTTTTATTTATCTTTATTTTTCAATATGTTAAATGGTTTTCAGTCATTTTTTTCTCTCCATTTATAAGAAAGTTCGTACTAATTATTTATGCTTTTCAATATTTTATTGTGTATTAGGTATTTTTTACTACATATTTTCAATTTTTTTATTAAATATTTCATTATATATAGTTATATACATATGTACATATTTTGAATTTTATTTTACATGAACATCCGTTCCGTAGTGATAACTTTTTACCCCAAAAATAAGCGAAGTTAAGTAATGTCGCACAGTAAAAAATGAGATTTTCGAAAGCGCTGATTTCGATTATCTAGTTTGTGATTCTCACAATATATTACCTACAGAATCTAGGAACAGGATGATTTTCCCCATGTTTCAAGTGTCACTGTCAAAATAATATAAGTTTGTATAAATTACACAGCTCTCTAAACCTTTTTTCTCAGATCTACGGTGGTCAATTAAACCACACATCAGTCAAACTGAGCACACAAAAAAATAGAACCCTGTACAACGCTATAAGTTACGAACTTTAAATAAGCATTGAAAATACCTATTATTACAAAAGAAGCTCAGATTTCCTCCAAGATGTGCAAGATCACTTTTCAAAGTAGATATGTTAAAGTAAATTTTAAAACTAAAATCATCTGCTTTTATCTGCTTATCCGATCATAAAACCGCAAACAAAGAAAAGGATTAGAATACGCCTTTATTTGTTGCAATATCTAGATAATACATGTCCCCACGTCAAAACACTTTTAATTCGAGTTCAGACTAGTTTTTGATTTCATTTAAGAAAGGGGGAAAACCGTACACACAGCACTAAACCGTACACACAGCACTAAACACTACACTTATTCATCTACAACCAAATCTACTCAAAATAAGACAAAATAGGATAACCGAAATACTAGAAGGCGCAAATAACCTAGTTGTTGAGCGCCAAACCCCATATCCTATCCTATCCTAGGAACTTTCGAAATATAGATTTTTCTGTAAATCTCACATCTTCCATTTGCCGAATCCCAACCATTCCTTCACATCTTATCACCTCTAACTATCGTCATCTCAATATAAATACTTTTGGTTCCTAAAGGAAATAACGCAGAATTTTTGTTGTTGTCGAAATAAGCGATGATGTTTGGCCAGCTCTGGCTCCATACGAAGTGTTAACAATAATTTAACAAAACTTAACTTTAGCTGCTTTATGTTTGATATCATGAGGGATTATCAGTCTATGATGCAAATTCTACTAAAATACGACTCCAAGCTCTGTATGCTACTTAATCTTGTTGCTCCTAACCATTTCTACTGATAGTCCTACATAATATCCAACATATAGCAGCTACAGTTAACTTTTGTTTAAAATGTTGCTTGGCACTATTTTGCCCCGACCCCTTCAATTCTTCGATTCTAAATAAGATACGTTTACTACGGAAACATAGTTCGATAAACCATTTCCAAAGCCAATAACATCTTTTTACAAGTCTCTTTAAAGCAGAGCCGTCAATAAAACGACCCCCGCCGAAGTAGATCAAAGATAGCATTGAAGATTTTTCAGCTTTGCACCATTCTACTTGTATCGTTCAAAGATTCCTGTATTCGTATGGGAACCGATGAAATCGGGAGATCGTTACGGGTCACTGCAGCTTTCCCGAGAACAGTGGGTGACGTTCACAGTCCGATGGAAAGGGGCGCCTGTAAGGGAAATGTTAGAAAAATCAACAATAGTTCAAGGGGTCGTTGGATTCGGCCAATATAGGGGTTGTGTCAATAATCAAACAGACAAAGTGGCTATCTACATATTTCATGTACTCTATCATAATTAGGGGCTATTTCGGCTGTGGAATTTAATGGAACCTTCTCTTTTACATTCCAAAATGCAAACACGCCGGAACTGCGTCATCTTAGCGCGTTTCCGATCATATCCCTAGTGCCATTAGTAAAGGAATAGAAGCATTTATTGGTAGGTTTTGATCTATCATGAAAAATATAGAATAATATCTCAAAGAGAAAGAAGACTTAAGGTGCCACAGCAGGAAACTGACAGTATCCTAAGCGAAAATAATTCCCACAACTTCTCAACGTTCGCCCTAGGAAAGCACCAATATCAATTCGTTTCTCATTTTCTCACCTTGTTTTACTAAAATACTCATTTCACTGTTAAATGCAATTAAACAACCAAATAAACTACAAAAAAAAACACTCACACATACACACACACATATATATATATATATATATGTGTGTGTGTGTGTGTATGTATATATATACAATTATTATTCAAATGACCCTTTTCTTAATCTTCATATTTTCATGCTAGGCAAAAGGTCAAATAATAAAGTATAAAGGACTTCGTCTATAGTGGAAAATAGGAGAGCAGAGGTGGTCCTTGCTCGGCTCAGGATAGGCCTCACAAGATTGACTCATTCTTATCTAATGTCGAGAAATGAAGCACCAGAGTGCCCAGCTTGTGGTGTCGTAATTTCAATCAAACATTTCTTCACTGAATGCCGTGCCTATGAGAATAAAAGGTCTCTCTATTTGAGCTCACGGGTAATGTGAGTGAAGATATGGGTGGTGTCCCGAATAAGATCAAAAATGTATTTAATTTTTTAGAATACACTCAACTCCTAAATAAACTATGTTTGTTGTGGCACATGGTCCGGGGTGTAAGTAAACCAAAACCTGGCTATGTGCTACAAACAGAAATCATTGCTCAAGGTGCATAAATTAACTACCAACTAATATATAAATTAAGTGACATAAGTTTAAAAATTCCAATATTTAATAATATAACATTTTTAAGACAATAATTTATCACATAAAGGCTTCATAACAGTTATTACAAGGATACATTTATAAAATGAAATTTCCAAATTTATCTAACATCTGTGGCGTTAATATCCTAAAAGGTTGGTACGCCTTAAAAAAAATAAAATAAAAAGAATAGCCAATACCTCTAGTAGGAATCGAACCCACGACACTTGGCACGGACTGCTAAGTGCTCATGCCTTAACACTCACGGCCAACGGGCCTATATTTATCATTATTATGAAAAAGAATACTTTTAAATGGAATGTTTTTAAAATTGAATATTCCAGCTGCTAAAAAAATATAATTGACAGTCGTATTATTGCCTTCCGAGAGCCTTATCTGGACGGAAATACAGCCGTAATCTGCCGGCTGTTTTTAATTTTTTTCATGTTTTGTTTACAGTCTTGGAGTGGGTTCGGCCTGATGTATAAAAAAAAAATACCCTTTCCTTTCTGTGGAGTATGGGCGGGCGATATTGTTGACTGAACCCTGAAACAAACAGCAGGGAGGGTGTTTGGGAGGGAGTTTTTCCCGCGCGCGGGAGATAAAGCACGCCCAGCCACAGCCTCTCTAATATCAGAAGTGTCAGCACACCCAGCTGATAGGATGTGCTTTTCATTAGGTACCTCCATATTGAAGACAATACCTTGTCATACTTTATTTATTCTCATCAGCAATAAGAAAAAAAAAAAAAAAAAAAAAAAATTTATATATATATATATATATATATATATCAAATAATATATTTTTATTACTATATTATACATTCAATAAAATGCGAACGGATCGCTGTTTTACTTGCCATTGTAGCCAAAACAATGATTTTTAGAATATTTGTCTACTTGTCTTTTTGCCTGTGCGCGCTAATCTCAGAAACGGCTTGTCAGATTTAGTTGCGGTTTTCACTACTATATTTCGGTATGCTTCACTTAACATTTAGTGTTTGTTTCATGCCAATCGGTTCATAAATAAAAATGTTATGCCAATGTTAAAAATCACTTCGAACATTTGAAGGGGTCGGGGCCAAATAATGCCAAACAACATTAAACAACAAACAAATTAACTGTATCTGCTATATGTTGGATATTATGTGAGACTATCAGTTGAAATGGTGAGGGGCAACAAGATTAAGTAGTATACAGAGCTTGTAGTAATATTTTAGTAGCACCATCATAAACTGATAGTCCCACATATCTAACATATATAATATCTAACATATAGCAGCTAAAGTTAAGTTTTGCTAAAAATCTTGCTTGGCACTATTTTGCCCCGACCCCTTCATTTCATGAACTATCGTTAACTCGATACACACCAGAGTTCATTGTTTTTTTGTCACGAAACTTGGTATATTGTATTCCCCTAGCAAATAATTGAACGATTTCGTTAACCAGCAAAATTGGTTCATCTGGAGTGGGGGTTCACTCCGGACCCAAAGTAGTTATTCGCCCATACTGGCCCTAATTATTTTAAATAATGAAGAATTATTTATTTTTAAATAATATAGTCTTCTGGTATTGACCTTGTCACAAACTTCTTTGCCGACGTTTAGCTTGTCATACTGCCAGCTTCCTCAGGGCTTAGTCTGAGAATAAGGGAGGATTCTCAGACTAAGCCCTGAGGAAGCTGGCAGTATGACTAGCGAAACGTCGGCAAAGAAGTTTGTGACACGGTCAATATCAGAAGAATATAATATTTGTAATGACTCGGACCGTGGAAGCCTACAAGTTAAATTATTTATTTATTTTTGTTCCTTGAGTAACAGTGAGTACGTTATGTTTATATCATTGCTTTATTGCGTGTATATTTACATTATATGTACATTATCATTTTCCAAATATTAAAAGTCCGTAGAATTTTTTTTGATTGGATTTATTTGAGCATAAGTACGTATACGTCGGTTATCTCAGCTGGCGCCTGCACTACATGCGTCATAGCCTTTTCATTGCAACCAGTGACGCATGCACCGTTATGCAGCTTGCATTTACAGTAAGCGCACGTACGTGGAACTAGGTGCGTCAATAGGTTCGACGTATTGATACGTGAGTATATTGTAAATATTGGTTTGTGAACTTTTGGCGCCAGTTCGTTATTCCCATTCACAAATATTTTCGTACTTCCTAGTTTACTTTGAACACAACAAGTAGGGCACTGTGTTACTATCATCAATATTCATGATGGAGGTTTTATTTGAGGTATATTCCCCTTTTCCTGCTCCTAGAATAGATAAAAAAAAAAATTTTACTTCTGTAGGATAATAATTACTAGGGAACGGCTGTTCATGTTAAATAAAATTCAAAATATGATCATATATATTTAACTGTATAATGAAATATGTAATAAAAAATTGAATATATGTAGTAAAAAAAAATACCAAAAACACTATAAAATATTCAAAAGAAAAGCATAGATAACGAGTAACAACTCTGTTATTTTAAATGGAAAGAAAAAAAGTTGAAAATATATAGAACAAAATGACTAAAACTCTATAACATATTAAAAAAAAAGCATAAATGAAAATTGGGAACTCATTTTATAAGGGGGAAAAAGAAGTTGAAAATTTCTACAGATGAACATTATTTTGGGAAATTGTGTGCAACAAAATGCATTTTTAAATTGTCTGCGTGAAATTACGCCGGTCTGATCTCAAAATGGGAGTTTACAGCGGTGCGGTCACCGATATATATTTTTTTTTTGGGGTGATTTTGCACCGAAAAATAGTCAACGCGTGTCCGCCTTAGGAGCTAAGAAATAAAATAAAATAGGTTAAAAATTCATTATTTTATTTCTCGAGTTTGGAAAATAATATCGACATGCGAGAGCAGATTAAAGGAATAATACAATTGTTAAACAATAATTTGTTATATATTTTTTTAAAACGCATCTGCTCCTAGACCATTAGCGCCGGGGAAGCATGGCTACCAGCCACCTTTGCTTCTTTTGCAATTTGAAAAGACACAGTGATCTAGATTCAATGGGTAAAGCATTCTTTCCCCCTTTATTTTTTCAATTATAAAATAAAAACAATATCAAAATGTTTAGCAAAAATATGTATTTATGGCAAAATATGTAAAAATATGGATTTTAGACAAAATATGTAAAAATGTGTAAAATAAAAACCTGTTTAAATGCTTTAAAATCACTTAAAACGTGCTGAATTCCATCAATAATTTTGATTTAAGAATCAGAAAAAAATATGTAAATACAATAACATCCGTTCCCTAATAATTACTTTATTGCACCTGATGTTACAGAATAATTATAATTTTTCTAATAGTGTTTGGGCACCAAGCGTAACCAAACTTTTAACCAGGGATCGAAGCAGTTATTTTTTATCGAGAAAACTAAAATTTAACTCTTAAAAAAAAAAAATCAGTCCCATAACAGGCCACAAGGGCCCAGAGGGGCAGATACTATAGAGGTATCTGATTCTTGACCATACGGCACACTAGGGAGATAGTGTGGTCAACACTATGCTCCGGCCGCCTGATTTTCCCCTTGGCTGCTTCGACTGCTAGAGTCATTAGCACCCAAGGTACCCATTATTAATTAAATTAATTAAAGGCTGGGTGAGCCTAGGGACGATCTGGGACCCCAAATCCAACCCTCGAACGGCAGCACTAGAAGAAAAAATCTTTAGTGCGCGCTCGGGTTTTGAACCTGGTCCTCCAGTTCATTAGTCGAGTGCTCTACCACTGAGCTAACCTCGTCCCCAACTCTTAAAAAACTTTTATATTATAAGTTAAAATATAGCTGTTTTGAGAGTAAAAGTTATTCAAGAACTCCTAAAATTAAGTACATGAAAATAAAAATTAATTTAATTTTTGTTCAATGTGAAATCAAAGTTTTTAGTACATTAATAAAAACATGTAGGGTTTAGTTGATTGACAATGCCTGGAATACTGAGAAGAAAGAAAATACACACTTCCATATCTACATTAACTAACACTTATCCTACACCCCAAGCCCAGCCACTCAAGTAAGTGTTGAAAGAGCCTTTTAGCCTTTTCAAATCTAAATACCACAAACTTACAGGATAAATTAATATTGAAATTTAATTAATTCTTCAAAATAAGTGAAATGTTATTTGTTTAAAAATTTGTTTTTGTTTATTTAATGTAATATATCAGTTGTTACAAATCAAAAAATAAACATTAGTACCTTAAATTTATTCCTTTAAACTTTTTCCTGTTAAGCACTTGAATAACATTTTTAGGGCTTGTGTAACCTACTTGGTATTATTCAAGTCAAAGAGGATTATTATAAAAAATACTTATCCATTTCTACCATAAAAATGTAAGTAATTTATTGATAATGTTATGCCTAATAATATTTTTTGTGTTATTTCTTTTTTGATTGAAATCATATGACATAGTAGCTTTTACAATTAGGAAATATGGACTAACTTGAAAAATGGAAAAATTATTAATCTTAACCCTAAAACTGTAGCATGCTTTTTAATTTGCACTACCATGGTGTTGTACCTTGGACCACGATTAATTGTTCCTTTGACCAGGTCTAAGGAGGAGGAGGTTAAATCACTCCTGAGTGATTTTTTTTCTCATTTAACTTTTATGTTCTTCTGCTACAACTTTTTAAAAATGACTTATTTTTTTATTTTTTTTGCTTCAAACTGACTTTATCAAACCTCAATGCAGCAAATAAAACCTATCGCTCCTTATGTTACACCTGAAGTTGTAAGGCCTCATTCAAAAGCGCAGCCAAGAAAAATGTCAAATAGGGGCCGGGCTAAAATTAAACCTCGTATCCTAACAGATATTCCTGGAAAGCTAATTATTGAAGCTGAAAAAACTATATGTTGTACCTTTAACCACAGTAATAACATTTTTTTTTTAATTAATAATAGTGATTTTTCATCACTAGTACCAAAAGTGGTTGTTTTCGGTGCGCGGTCGAGTTTAACCGGTCTAAATTAGACCAAGCACCGAAAACACACTATTGATACGTGTTATGAACAACACTTTTCACTATACTGCTCATACTTGAGTACATTAAAACCCTTTTATATTTCATTAATAACTTAAAGATACAGTAAAAGAAATTAAATTGACACCTTTTTTTTATTTGAAAAAAAAAAACATCTGTTTATTAACCTATAATAGAAGAAAAGTACTTATACATTTACATTAATACATTAATTACATTAATATTTATAGTACGATTCTGATTATTCATTATCAGCTAACCAGAAACGAAATCTGTTGTATTCGTTTTCATATAAAGCATGGGATTTAGCTGGAAGTAGTCCGTTTAAAGCTTCTTGGGCTTCTTCCTAAACATCTGGTATATCCATGTTGTATTGCACTTTAAACACACTACTTATTACAAGTAAACAAATATTAGAATGAATGACAGTATCTAAAAGTAACCTCCTTCAAACACATGATTATTAGTAGCAGGTAAGGTTAGCGCACCATAAAGATTTTTCGGGCCTAGGCCCGAAAAGTACTATTTTACGGACTCAAACCGAGTATTGAAAACACATGTTTTTTGATGCAGTATAATGAAAAAAATATTAAATGTAAAAACTATATATGATAAACAATAGAATACAAATTACAATAACAACACAAATTATGGCTGCTATTGGCAAATAACTACTTTGGCTCCGGAGTAAACCACCTCTCCAGATAGGCCGATTTTGTTGGCTAACGAACTCGTTCAATCGTTTGATGGGAGAATACTACATACCATGTTTCGTGGCGAAAATACAAAACTCTGGCCTGTATCGTGTTAACGGATATATATATATATATAAATTTGGGGGTCATTTTCGGTGTCTACTAGGTAGGATCAATAAAGATTCAAAGAAATTTTTCAAAAATTCCGTCATGAGTGCAACCTCAATAGCTACTTTCCTTCGGAGGAAAGTGCTAAAATGAATTTAGCCTTAATATTTACGCTAGCATAATTTTTGCAAGGTGGTCAAAGTTACAACACCTTCCCCTATATATATATATATATATATATATATATATATATATATATATAGAGGCGTCAGACCACGGAAAGACAATTAATGTACTTATAAATATATTAATTTTAATATCCGCTTTTTTTCGTGATCTATTGGATACGAATCGCCGGCATTTCAAAATCGTGTCATTGGAGCAAGCATATTTTTATTGGTGAGGGGACAAAAAAAGTGCAGAAAACAAATAAAATTACGAGAATTAATCGTTAATATAGCGGAGTGCAGCATGTGTAAAAAATAAAAAAGAACACACATAATACACTAGTGTAACTTACATATATTAAATTACAAAAACAAAAAAAAAGTATTTACATATAAAGCTAAGTATCATATTAAAAAGAATTTGCATTCTAGCAGGCGGTGTTTACCTCAGGACGTCCGAGGTTATAAATACATTCTCCCATCTTCGATTAGCTCATAAATTCGAAGAGTAAGGAGATATGTTCCAGCGAGGTAGAAATTACAGATTCCCTTATCGGGCATGAGATGAGGAAGTCAAGACAGCGTGTGAGGGTGGTCTTGTGGTCGTTTCCCGCCAAATATGGTATCACTGTTCCCGCGCGCGGGGTTTCCCATTTAGTGATAAGCAGCACCGGGCTGTCATGAATAGATAGCCTTACATAAAATTAATCTCTGACCACACACTTTACTTTGTGAGATAATAAACACTTTAGACATAATTTTTTTTTTTTTTTTTTTTTTTTTTTTTTTTTCTTTTTTTTTAGATTTCCCGCAAGTTTGACGATGGTGTCCTTTATGACTTTGAAAATCGGTCTCAGTCTGAAAAGAAAAAAGAGAAACTGTAAATGATTATAAAATATAACAACAAAAAATAAAGTAATAAAAATGAAATATATATAAAAAATAAGGACTTAATTAAAAATTATATATATATATATATATATATATATATATATATATATATATATATATGTTAAATTAATTTCAGATATAATTTATCATTTAACACAAAGAAATCCATAGGATTTTTTTTTTTTTTTAAAGCTTATCAACCTTTGAGATTATTAATGCAACAGATTATAGTGCTTGAAAGTTTATTTTATAAGCATACTATTCTAAATAACTACTATTAATCTTGGATGTGATATTTTATTTTATTTAAGTTTAAATTTTCAAACTGATATAGTTTTTTATGTTGAAGTTTTTAGACTTATACATTATAGTTTATTTAGGAGTTTCGTCAATTTTAAAAAAATCTAATGAATTCGTAATCATAGCCGGATTGTCACCCATATCTTCACTCAAGTTACTGGTGATGTCAAATAGAGACCTTTCATTCTCGTAGACATGGCATTCAGTGAAGATATGTTTGATGGGAATTATAACACCACAAGCTTAGAACACAGGTGTTTCAGGGCATAGGTTTATTTTAAATTATCACGCAGTTGCTGTACAAGATAAATTTTAAAATATTTTGTTGGCATAAGATTCAGTTTGTATTTTAGAATAATTTTTCAGCATTTGGTAATATAACCACATTTACTAATTCATCTGTGAGCAATTAAACGTTATAAATTAACACAATCTTTATAATAATTTCATGCACTTAGTGTAAAACTACTATCTTTATAATAATTATTATATTCTTTTTTATATTTATTACATTTTATTTATAATTATTATACCTTATTTTAAATGACGTTTGACATAAACTTCGTCTGCATGATCAATTTTTATATTGGGACTCAATTGAATCAACACATATGACTACACGCCTATGATAAATGCAGTAATCTCAATCTTGACGTGGGAATTGTAGAGGAAGGATCATTTATGTTCAAGGACCGAAAAAAAATTAAATATTTTCAAAAAAATTATTTAATAAACTGTTACGGAATAATTTTTGTATAAAAATGTTCTCGATAAAAATTAATGGGAAATTAATATTTTAAATGCATTTTAAATAATAATGATATACAGTCCATTAATTGAAAAATTAAGTATTAATAAATCACTTATCACGAGAGCTACCATTAATGTATATTTTTTTTTTTTTTTTTTTTTTTTTTTTTTTTTTTTTTTTTTTTTTTTTTTTTTTTTTTTTTTACGGCGCATCTACATCTAGGTCATTAGCGCCGACATCCAGGGTGCAGCGAGGAATTTTACCAGCGAGCCGTGGGATGATAAAATTCCTGCCGGAGGTTGGGAATCGAACCCACCATCTCCCGCTTATGAATCCAAGGCGCTAGCCATTAGACCACGGGAGACCCCATGAATGTCTATTATCCTCAGAATAAAAAAAGAAATACTTGATTTGGAACCTTTTGTTTATTTGAAGCTATTTGTTTATGTCAGTGAATAAAATTTCGTCCAAATCTTTATTAACTTTGATAGAACTTTAGTATAGATAAACAATTATTCTATTATTTAGATTATATTATGAGATCGTTTTCATTCATACTTATATGAAATACTCATTGCTTATTTCGCCTCTGTTCAAAAAGGGTCGTAGAAAAAAAAATCCGTGGAATGTTTAAGTAATTCAAAATTTTTATTAAAACTTCTTCTTAAAATATATATATATATATATATTAAAAATTCTTTTCAAGTTTTTGAAGTAAAAATGATCAGAAAACTGTTTTATAAAAGTAATAGAATATAACAATTACGATGACATTTTTATTTTTATTTCCCAATACTAAAAATTAAAGGTAAGGTTAAATTCATTTGAAATACAAATTTATAGTTATTTTCGGTCCCTGTCTATGTTATCTGCTGTTCGAGGGTTGGATTTGGGGTCCCAGATCGTCCCTAGGCTCACCCAGCCTTTAATTAATTTAATTAATAATGGGTACCTTGGGTGCTAATGACTCTAGCAGTCGAAGCAGCCAAGGGGAAAATCAGGCGGCCGGAGCATAGTGTTGATCACACTATCTCCCTAGTGTGCTGTACGGTCAAGAATCAGATACCTCTACAGTATATGCCCCTCTGGGCCCTTGTGGCCTGTTACGGGACTGATTTTTTTTTTTTTTTTTTTTTTGTTTTTTTTTTGTCTATGTTATATTGCGCATTAAATGTGCCATAGAGAGATTGAGATTATGAAACATGTAGGGCTTGTTTACTGGGCATGACCAGTGATGGAACTTACGTTATATTGTCGTGGAAAATTTTGTGGTATCCAGCCATAAGAAGTATCCATGCCAGAATTTCGTACACACAATACATATTGGAGTATTGTTTAAATATAGAGATATGAACTATTGATCGTAAATATTGTTATGAGTTCTCACCTTATCTCTACTACCGGATGGATATGAATGATCGATCTGTATGAATTTATGAATGGACACAGCTTGCTCCGGGATCCTTTATCAATGAGTATTCAGGCTTGTTATCACACCATTTAAATCCACATCATACTAGCGTATTACGAAATTAGAAATACTAGCTAGCTCTTTGTACTCGATATAAATGATTCATTGTCAAAATTATATGAAAAGAGATTTTTGTTTACAAAATTGCTCAAAACTTTAGCAGTAGAAACTATTATGCATTAGAAAGATGTGATTCTAATGGATTAGTCATAATAATGAACAAATACGTAGTCCGACTCACAGGAACTGCGTGATCTGAACGGAGTTTCGTTCATAACCCTAGTGCATCCATTAAAGGAATAGTAGCAGTTATTGGTAGGTTTTGGTCTTTAGTGAAAAATATAAAATAAGATAAGTAAGATTTTAGGCGCCACAAAAGGAAACTGATTGTATCCTAAGTGGAAATTACTTCATCCTCTTTCTCGACGTTCGCTCTTGGAAACACTATAATACTGTTTCTCATTTTCTTACCTTGCTTAGCTAAAATCCTCACGAGTGCCCTGAGGGGCAGATAGTGTAGAGGTATCTTATTCGTGACCATACGGAACACTAGGGAAATAGTGTGGCCAGTACTAAGGTCCGGCCGCCTGATTTTCCCCTTGGCTGCTTCGACTGCTAGAGCCATTAGAACCCAAGGTACCCATTAATAAATTAATTAAAGGCTGGGTTGGCCTAGGGACGGTCAGGGAGGCCGAATTCAACCCCTGAACGAAGACACTAGAAGAAAAAATCTTTAGTGCTTGGACGGGATTTGAACTCAGGTCCTCCAGCATATTAGTCCAGTGCTCTACCACTGAGCTAACCTCGCCTCTCCATTTTACTGCTAAATGAAATTAAAAAAAAAAAAAAAAAAAAAAAAAAAAAAAAAAAAAAAAAAAAAAAAAAAAAAAAAAAAAAAAAAACAAGAAGAACTAATTGAAAAGTGAGACAAAACCCCGTTCAATAGAACAAAACTAGCAATTTCGAAATCTTAAGAAAATATTTCTCCGATTGACATCGCCCCATCCAATATTAGTTTAAGACATTTTTTGTAGAGAATTTAGTCAACTTTCGTATGGTCACCTTCCACTTACCACGATTGCCCAACAGTTTTCCAGATATTTTAGAAAATATACCGAGATCCAAAAATTAAAATTGTCTTTAAACAAATCAGGACATTGGAAGAGAAAGGGCGAATCCCGAATTCCGGATGTTAAGAAATCTAAGTCAAAGTTCTGAAAGTTCTTCAGGATAGCAAAGGCGAATGTTTACTCTATGGAATGCTGATTCATAAACCCGATTGAAAAAGTATGTAATTGAAATTCAATGCTTTAATTTCAATTTATTAGAGTGATTTGTTGGTAACAAAATGCCAGACGGGGGGTTTCAGACCCAGGATTCGCCCTTGAAATAGGACATTGAATTTTTGATGGATGATGGTGCTATTCACATTACATTAAAACTGTGAGAGGACTAAAGGCGAACCAGAGAAACAAGGAGAAACTTCGTGTTACCAACATCCTGAATAAGAAAAATTAAATAAAAAAAAAATTATATTTTTCGATTCACCCTTTTCTTTTCCAAGGCCCTGAAATGTTGTGATCTGCTCTAGAAAAATACAGAAATGTCTTAAATCTTGTTTATTTTTTAATTTGAAATAAGATCCCTGCCCTCATTATGCTATGCCTCAAATGGAGAACATGATTACATATAAATCTAGAGAAATGAGACATATAATGTTTTAGCTTCCTTCTCTGTATACATAGACATATATAGATATATATAAACTGTCTCCTGTCTCGCTGATATAAATCTAAGATATCGGTCTCAATTTCTCCGTAGACGTCCCTCCTATCTCTCATCAAGATGAAGTAGTACCGTGTTTTATTTAAATTATATTCAATGTATTAACATTAATGCTGTCTCTTTATACATATAATTAGAAACTTGTAAACATTGATATCGGTAGTTCTACAGCGGAATCTTAATGGAACTATATCTATTTTAGCTTTACTTCAAGCTCACTTATTAGTGTTTATATATATATATATATATATATATATATATATGAGGAGGTGAGGTGCAAAACTCGTTCGTTCCATTTTTTGAAAAATTTAGATGTAATTAGATTTCAAAAGATATTTCAATGCTATCTCAACATATATTGAAATATAACATAAATCTGTAAAAGATGTAACTTTCGAAGGCAAAAAAAAAAAAAAAAAAAAAAAAAATGTAATCTGGCCACTCTACAAGACGTGGTTTTGAGCTTCCTGAAAAATATGTTCCCGTGGAACGAACGAGTTTTGCATCTCATCTCCTCATATATAAGTCAGTTGTTTGTCTGTCTGTTTGTTCCTTATACAATCCACACCGTTTGACCGATTTTGACCAAACTTGGTTAAAATCTTAACGCTTACGTTTTCAAGTTCATATGGTTGCAGATACTTGTTTTATAGGTTTTCAATATAGGAAAACGAATGAAACCATTTTTAAGGCGATATATTTAACAGTTTTCGGAAAACATATTTTTTTTAACTCATTTTCGGTTTCGGTACTTAGAATAATGGGAAATATTTTCTAAATGTTTGAAACACATCTAAATTATGATGTCCAAATTTTGGTTACATTTGGAGTTAAGGAAGGATTAGAAAACAAATATATTTTAATAATAAGAATGAAAGGTTTTGGGATCTTGGTATATTTTCGGAAATTTCTAAAACAGTTGTAAATGGAAGGTGAACATCCAAAAGCTTAATAAATACCCTACAAAAAAGCTCTGAAACAATTTTCAACGTGGCGATGTCTGTTGGAGAAATAAGTTCTTAAATCTTCGAAAGAGTTAGTTTTGTCTTGTTGGAAGGGGCTTTTCTTTGTTTAACTCCCTTTTTAATTGGTTGTTTTTGTTTTAAATCGTAGTTATTAGTAAAATTATTATTTACTTAAAGAAGGCAAGAATATGGGAAACTAATTGGTAATAGTGGTTTCCTAGAGAGAACGTTGAGAAGGCGGAGGGAGTAATTTCCGCTTAGGATACTGTCAGTTTCCTGTTGTAGCGTCTTAAGCTCCCTTCTCTTTGACATTTTATTTAATACTAGCTGTTCCCCGGCGAGCCACACTACACCTACTTTCTGAATTTAGAAAAGCTAAATAAAAGTCCGTCACGCAGGAGCTGCATAACTAAGCACTTTCCTCAGAATTTGGGTAGTGTAGACTGCTTTCCAGAACAATTTGCTTAAAATATCCTACATAAATAAAATAAAAACGTGAATAGTTCTCATTTTGTAATGAGTAACTGATCAATTATTAATTTGCATCCAGAGTTATGTTTACACATGGTAGCTACTACACTACGTAATAAATACAAAAATCCTCATATTATCGTATTTTGATCTAACGCAGGAACAGGATACAGTCACTCTAGTGGTAGAAAGCGCTCCTTGCGGCGGCTTTGTGAACCTACGTCTGCCGGCTTTTCTATTCAAATATATTTACCCCCGCTTTCCGATTGACCGATTCAGCTCATTTTTACAACACTTCTTTCTCATGAGTTACCCACGACGTATACAGCGTTTCGTTACAATACAGCAGAAATTACGACCGGTATGAGTATATTTGGTATTTGGGTCCGGAGTAAACCCCCCCTTCTAATGAACCGATTTAGTTTCTTTTTACAACACATATTTACCTGTAGATTACCACTACGAATACCGAGTTTCGTCGAAATATACCAAAAATAACGGCTGGTAGTGGCGAATTGGTATTGTGGGTCCGGAGTAAACCCCCCCTCCTAATGAACCGATTTCGTTTATTTTTACAACCCATTTTTACCTGTGGACTAGCACTACGAATACCGAGTTTTGTCAAAATATACCAAAAATCACGGCTGGTAGTGGCGAATTGGTATTGTGGGTCCGGAGTAAACCCCCCCCTTCTAATGAACTGATTTAGTTCATTTTTATATCTCACTTTTCTCTTTATATTAACACTACGAATACTAAGTTTCGTTGAAATATAACAAATATTACGGCTGACATAGTCAAATAAGTGTTTTGGGTTCGGGGTAAACCCCCCCTTCCGGTGGACCGACTTTGGTGGTTAACGAACTCGTTCAATCGTTTGCTAATTGAATGCTATATACCAAGTTTCGTGACGAAAAAACAAAAACTCTGGCCGCTATCGTGTTAACAGACACATATATATATATATGCATATATATATATATATATATATATATATATATATATATATATATATATATAGATATATATAAATTTTAACGGGGGTCATTTTCGGTGTCTACTAGGTAGGATCGATAAAGATTTGAAGAAATTTTTCAAAAATTCCGTCATGAGTCCAACCTCAATAGCTACTTTCCTTCGGAGGAAAGTGCTAAAAAGATAAATTAGAACCCAAATAATTGACATTAATATCCAGCTGATCGACACTTTTAATCTAGTCTATGACACTGTAGTGAGCCGAGCCTCTCCGAAGTCATCTCCCACCCTCCTTCCCACCCTTCCCCTGCCGTCACCTCCCCACCAGCCCCAGCTCCCCCTACTCCTACACCTACAGGGACTTCTAACCAAACCGCGCTTCCTCCTCTCCCTCCGCCAGCTCCAGAGGCTATCCCTATCTATCCTACTGAGAACAATACTTCTCTACCTAACTCTAGCTGTTTCGAGTCCTCTCTTCCCTCAGATCCTCCTTCCTTCATCCACAAGTCCCGGAGTGGTTCCTCCCAGATTCCCCTAACCCCTTCCCTCCGCTCTAACCCTCTGGGGACTCAGGGTAATACTCCTAGGTCCTCTTCCTCTCGCACCTCCCTAGGTACAGGTACACCTCCTCCTTCCTTAAGCACTGACAGCACTCTTAAGAAGAACAGTAAAAGATCTCTATCTAGAGAGAAGAGAAAATGAGAAAACATAATTACTGTTGGCATTTGTGGTTAGTAAATGAAAATGACTAATAGTAAACTATATCGTCTGCAAATGGTTTCAGTGCTGATAGTGAACTTTTCTAATAGCATTAAATCTTATATCATTAACATAATGAACAACCCAGCGAACAAGAGTCCATTACATGTCCCTCGAGTCGGGAATATGAACAAATCTTTACACACTCCTAGCACACGCATGTACATAGAGTGGTGTTCACCTTTTTTTCTAATGTATGGATTATTAAATCCTATCGTATTTCCGAGTAAGGATTCTAACTATGTAAGGAGAAGTAAACTAATCTTCCTCTTGAGCTATATAGAAATAACCACCTATTTCAAGCAGCTAGTACTAGCTATTACTTTTCTTTCCCCTAATAACTCGGAGTTGTGGGTTTGTGGTGTTTGTTCTTGTGGTTGTCTACACCTCATGGTCGTCGAGCGAATATCCATTCAAGGGGATATCATGATCAATGATCTTATCTTAACTTCATCTTTTGCTCGTTTTATCTCTCATTCCATGCTCTTGAGTATACATCTCCGTCATGTTAATAGATGGCACCTCTCCCTCATAGTCTGTAACTTTTACGCAAGTTTTCTTGATTTAATTTATCTCTGCACTATGTTATCGTTAGCAAAGAATCAGTCCTACATTAGTTTTTTTTTATCATTCCTTGAATATAGTTTTGCTCCTAATTTTACTTTTGGTTTTATGAATTGTTACTTGGCACATTTAAGACATAATGCCTTACCATTACATCTAGTCAACCCTGAGTGTAAAATAGGTTTGACAGATATAAAGATAGATATAGGAAAAGTTTTGTTAATTTTTAATTATATTTTTTATTGTATTTTTAGGTTCATTGCTGGCTTTATTTTATTGTTACGACATGGACGACTGGTAGCTCCTCCCTTTCTATCTTATATTAAGGTCTCACTGTTTTGCATAGTTGAGCTGAATTCAAGAATGGCTCTACCAAATGAACTAGTAAGTTTGGGTGGATCTTTGCTATTCTTAGATCATGGCTTTCTTTCCATTCTGACTCCCACCACTAGTTATTTAACATTCTTAGGTAAGGAGCTACTAATCTGTCCATCATTTCTAATACATCAAAAGCATTTACTGTCTCACATGATCAGCCTTGTGTCAAGTTGTAGTTTACCAAACGCACAGGTTGACCTAGGTGGTTTTATTTTCTCAATGTTAGGTTTTAGCTTCCTTTTTATTTTTGTTGTCGTATTGCGTCTTTTTTCTTTCTTGATTTACATTATACTTGGCTGTATTTCACACGTTTGGAATGCTCAAGACTTTTTTATCTTGGCTTCTCTGAATATTAATGGGAGGCTGGTTTGCAAGGCAGTCTGGACAATCTGCAACTTCTATGACCTCTAGACCAACTCTCAGGAATGGAATCCTTCAATGGAATTGCAACGGCCTCGTAAAGCACATGAGCGATTTAGAGATATTGATTGATCGATATGAACCTGTCTGTGTTTGTTTGCAAGAAACCCATCTCTCACCTGATGATGACTTCGACCCTCCCGGATATCAGGTTTACAGACTCGATGATACATCCAAAGACAAAGCGTGCGGTGGTGTGGTGATTATGGTCTGTAACGCTACTCCAAGTGAAGTCCTCAGCATACATACCAATCTTTGGGCCGTCTCAGTGAAGATTCTACTACCTCATCCAATCCATCTTTGCAATATTTACCTTCGTCCAAGCGAACAAGCTAGAGAATGCGACCTTCGGCATCTTCTGGAACAAATACCTCAACCTCGGGTTGTCTTGGGAGATCTGAACGCTCACTCCGCGGCTTGGGGATCCACAAGAAGTGATTCGCGTGGTAATATGATTTCCACTCTTTTTCAAGACTCAGAGCTCCATATCCTTAATACTGGACAACCAACACACCTGAGCTCGTCTTACAGGAGCACCTCATCCATAGATGTGACTGCATGTTCTTACTCCCTTGTTACAACACTCAATTGGTACATCCTCAGTGACTTATACAACAGTGACCATTTCCCCATTGTTATTACTGTTGGAGATATATGTGCAAACCAAACAGATAGGAAAGCAGTTTGGTCACTTAGAAGAGCAAATTGGGAACAATTTGGGAATCTTGCTGTTTGTACCAGTTGGCACCTTGAAGACGTGGACATAAATTGCAACACTTTAACGAAAGCCATTCAAGATGCAGCTATTAACACCATACCTCAACGGAAAAAGAACTCACAAGCTAAATCTCTGCCTTGGTTTAATGACCAATGCAGGAAAGCCATTTGCGACCGCAGAAGAGCATATCGAAAATTCAAGAAGAATATGACTACTTTGTTTTTCATAGAATTCAAAAGAATTAGAGCCGTGACAAGGCGAGTTATAAGAGAAGCTAAAGAGACTTACTGGAAAACGTATGTCTCATCCATTAGCGCAAACACCCCTGCAAGGGAAGTCTGGCGAAGAATTCGGAACCTTCAAGGCAAAGCAGATGTACCACCGATGGTCCTATGTATAGATGGAAATCTAACTGCTGATGGCTCTATGATAGCAGAAACTCTAGCTGAATCCTTCCGAATTAAAAAAACCGAACTTGATCCTGATTTCCTAGAGAACCAAGCCAAAGCAGAGTCGCAGTCACTAGATTTTGCCCATGTCAACAAAGTTGCTGACTATAATGACTCCTTCACAATGTGGGAGATGGAATTTTCTCTAAGGAAATCTAAAGGCATGTCTCCAGGCCCTGATAACATCCTATATGATATGCTGCGTCACCTTTCTCCCCAAACCAAAAACCAGCTACTACAGCTATACAATCAGGTCTGGCACAGTGGCGTTTTTCCTAGTGCTTGGAGACTCTCGCACATAATTCCTATTCCGAAGGTAAATAAAGACAGAAGGTTCCCTTCTGGATATCGGCCTATTTCCTTGGTCAGCTGTTTAAGTAAAGTCTTGGAAAAAATGGTTAATAAGCGGCTTCTGTGGACCCTTGACAAACAAAATCTGCTTTGGACGGGGCAGTCTGCCTATCGACAGGGTCGATCAACCACGGACAATCTGGTGATTTTAGAAAGCGAGCTGCAGTATGCCTACATCAATAAGCAGGTCGTGGTTGCAGTTGTGTTCGACATAAAAAACGCCTTTGACTCTGTATGGAGGCATGGAATATTGCAGATGTTACACAGATGGGGCCTGCAGGGAAACCTGCCTAGGTTTATTCAACAGTTTCTTATGGAAAGACAATTTAGGGTACTCGCAAATGGTGCTCTATCCGAGAATGTAAAGACTGAATTTGGGGTGCCGCAAGGTAGTGCCCTTAGCTCCACTTTATTTGCAATCGCCATTGATGGAATCAAAACGTGTTTGACAACTAATGTAAAAGGCCTTCTTTACGCTGACGACTTCCTCATTTTCTGTCGGTCTGCGAGTGTGGACTACATCAAGAAGAATCTGCAGGCGACGATCAATCGGATCCTGCTATGGTGTAAGACATCAGGGCTGCGCATTTCTGAGGAGAAAACCAAAAGCATTCTCTTCAGCCGTCGTCGATCGGAGCCACTATGTCCTCCACTCCTGCTGGGAACACATCAGATTCCATTCGTAGAACAAGTCCGTTTCCTTGGGGTGATCTTCGACAGGCGACTGAACTGGGTGCCACACGTAAGCGAACTCAGGAGACGGTGCTTTGACCGGCTGAAAATATTAAAGGTGCTGAGCAAAACATCCTGGGGAGCAGACCGCCTCTCCCTTTTGAAAGTTTACCTAGCAATGGTGGGTAGTAAGATAGACTACGGGAGCATCGTCTATGGCTCAGCCAAGCAACCCGTACTAGAACTTGTAGACACGATTCACTTCAATGGAATCAGGAGTATAAGTGGAGCCTTCCGGAGCACGCCGGTCCTATCGCTGTGTGCAGAAGCAGGAATTCCTCCGCTGATGTTTAGGAGGCATCGGCTTGCCGCCAAATATATAAGCAAAGTATATGCATCGCCTCAGCATCCCTGTTATCCCTACATATTTTGTCCCAAATATTCTGGATTGTTTCATGCTCATACCTCTGCATCCTTACCTCTTGCTTTCCGCATGAGATCAATAGTAGCCGAACTTGCAGAGTCCCCCTCTTGTCAACAAGATGCACACATTCCTCCATGGAAATATATGAAACCCAGTTGTCACTTCTTGGCCCTACGGAAAAACGACTCAAGTGAGATCGAACTGAGGTATCGACTCCATGAACTACTGGACAAAATTGGCAACAAGAGAGTGATGTACACCGACGGGTCACACACTGGTGTTTCCTCCGCATGCGCTTTTATAGATGGACAAAATGAGTACAAATTTAGATTACATCGAATCAGCAGTATTTACTCCGCGGAACTGTTTGCTTTATCAGCGGCTGTGTATCATGGGATGACAGTTCCCGAGGTCAACGTAGTGATCTTTACCGACTCCAGAAGCGCTTTGATGAATATCCACGACATGTACAGTGACAATCCAGGGATCATCAAACTGCTGCAATACTCCACCATGCTGCGTGACTTAGGCAAAACTTTGCACCTTGTCTGGACCCCTGGGCATAGAGGATTAAAAGGGAATGAGATGGCAGACAGAGCAGCGTCCTCTGCGCACGATATGCCAGTTATAACACCCACCACTCTCACGGCAAGCGAACTCGCCTCACCGCTGTTAAAGACAATTAAGCAACGGTGGCAGGAAATGTGGAACGAAGCAGGCTTTACCAAGCTTAAGATGGTAAAGAGAGATTGCCTCCCTTGGGCGTCATCGGCCAGATCAAACCGAGGAGAAGAAGTGTTGTTGGCGAGACTCAGGCTTGGTCACACTCGTCTCACGCACTCCTATCTCATGTCCAGAACAAACCCACCTCGATGCGCTACCTGTCGGACACTACTCAGTATACAGCATATCTTTGAAGAATGCCGCAAATATACAATGGTGCTAAGACGGCTTGGAATACCCAGAAAGATGGAGGAGGCACTAGGTAATAATTCAGCAGCAGTTGATAAGGTGCTCAAATTTTTAAAAATAACTGGACTTAATCGTCTCATATAATAACTGTGATTGTTCAGGTATATGTGTTTATTTAGTTCAAATCCTTGAATAATAGGTATATATAAGTTCTAGCTATTTATTTTATCATTCTAGGTGTCTTCTTATCTCTATTTATTTGTTTTACTTTTCTACCTATTTATCTATCCTTAGTTTTTTTTTTTTTTTTTTTTTTTTTTTTTTTTTTTTTTTTTTTTTTTTTTTTTTTTTTTTTTTTTTTTTTTTTTTTTTTCGGAGAACCAACTGTTTTCTCCTTGTGATACATTTGTTCCCTCTTAAATCATTTCTGTGATATTTTGTGTTACATTAGGTTTTTTTTTTTTTTTTTTTTTTTTTTTTTTTTTTTTTTTTTTTTTTTTTTTTTTTTTTTTTTTTTTTTAGCTATTAAGACTTAGTTAGTGTATATTTTTAATTTTAGATTAATTTATTTCCTGTTAACTTAGTTTTAGATTAATAAAGCAATAATATGAATGTTCAGGTAAAGAGACTAAAAGTGCCGGGAGAAAGGTGGAAAAAAAAAAAAAAAAAAAAAAAAAAAAAAAAAAGGGGGAAAAAAGGGGGAAAAAAAAGGAAAAAAAGGGGGAAAGAAAAGAAAAATAAATAAAATAGAAGAGGAATAAAAAAAAAAAAAAATAGAAAAGACAAATGGCTGAAAAAATAGAATAAAGGGGAAAAAATAGGAAATAAAAGAGTACCAGTTGTAAAAAAAAAAAAAAAAAAAAAAAAAAAAAAAAGAAAAAAAAAAAAAAAAAAAAAAAAAAAAAAAAAAAAAAAAAGAAAGAAAAGGAAAAAATAAAAAATAAAACTCGTGAGCATGCGGTGAGTAATTTGTGTAGCTGTCTGCACGGTAGGGCGATGACGACCGTGGGGTTCTTTCGCCCAAAAATGCCACAAACAAACAAAACCGTATCAAGACCTGCCTGTGTGTCAAGTTTGATCAAAATCGGTCAAACGGTGTGGATTTGTATAAGGAACAAACATATAAATAGACGAACAGACAGTCACGTGATTTATATATATATAGTCCGTGATATATACTGTAGAGGTATCTGATGCATGACCATACGGCATACTAGGGAGATAGTGTGGTCAGTACTATGCTCCGGCCGTCTGATTTTACCCTTGGCTGCTTCGACTGATAGAGTCATTAGCACTAAGGTATCTATTATTAAATTAATTAAAGGCTGGGTTGATCTAGGGACGGACAGGGAGGCCGAATCCAACCCATGAACAAAGACACTAGAAGAAAAAATCGTTGGTGCTTGCTCGGGATTTGAACTCAGG